>JALGBA010001624.1:0-49500 GCA_023970755.1 Azemiops feae | reverse complement strand
ACACTTAGATGCAAAATGGAGCTTATAACATTCTTGTCTGCTTGCTTGTTTGATTGATTGATTGTTTTCTTTCACTAGATTGAATTGACAGACTCAGAATGTTTGAGGGTATATGAAGGTATTTGTCTTTCATACTTTCATACATTTAGATTCTTATAAACATTTCTGCAACAATTCTGACCATTGGGATTTTTTCTTTTCCTTCAGAATGGGAGGACGATCAGCCATTTGTGGACGTCGCAATTCCCACAGAACAACAATTGACAGACTCAGAATGTTTGAGGGTATATGAAGGTATTTGTCTTTCATACTTTCATACATTTAGATTCTTATAAACATTTCTGCAACAATTCTGACCATTGGGGTTTTTCTTTTCCTTCAGAATGGGAGGATGATCAGCCATTTGTGGACCTCACAATCCCCACAGAGCTCCAAGGGGCCCAGCATGACATGAGCCCTCAGCCTTCCACAAGCTACACAACACGAATGCTGTTAGGAGGTATAATATCTAGCATTTTATCCAACTACAAAACCATTAGTATTATTTTTTAGAAACTAAAAGGGGTTGGTATTACATTATTAGGAATGTTGGTGATAGCCTTTTGTTTGTTTGTTTGTTTAACCAGAGCCGGCCTGCAAAAAAGCAAAAATGCATGGAGGCGGACTTCCCGCATCCCCAGCAGACAGTGATAGTTGTGATGCTATGCCTGTGTCTCAACCAGAAGAAGAGATATGTCATTCTACGCCACAGCTACAAGCCCCTAACTCTGCAAACTCTCAGAATATGAACGATGTTTATCTGGATATGGTGCAGGCATGGGAGAAGCCTATCCAAAATTTCAGGGCTGTGGAATACTATCATCGTTATAGATTTGTTAATCTTGACCGAATCCGGTCTTTTGTAGATGCTATAGAGGCTATTCATAATACGATACAGACTCTTTTGAATAATGTTGCTAGGGACATAGGTCCAAACGATTTTGTTCAACTCTGGTTGGATGCAGAGGGGTTAAATCAACCTCTCTTTTCTCTTAGGAGGTGTGTGAATGATTTAAATGCTGATGATTTTCTGACCAGTGTTGAAAATCTGCTTCAAAGTAAGGCAGAGATATTGTGGGGGAGTAATTTACAATTAGTGGTTACCGTCGTGAAGAACAAAGAGGGGGGAGGGCTTAGGAAGTTAAACACTGTGCTGCTCAGCAGAGTACTGGAGAAAAAAAGACAGCACCTAGTAGATTTCAATGTGGGAGGTGAATTTCTGTGTTTTGCTAGCTGTTTGCTCTGGCTGATTGGTGTGGATGTTAGAAATCAAGAAATTATTACCAGGGCCAGGGAACTTCACAGCAGACTGGGTGTTTCCACAGAAAACAGGATTGATTTTTCTCAGATACACCTCTTTGAAGAAGCTTTAAGGGTCACTATAAAAATCTTGTTTTATATGCAGGACGGGTGGAGGTTTTTTGTCACAGGTAGTCCCCAGCAAGAAAAAATAGTATTTATATTGTTACACGACAAGCATTACTATGGCATCAAAAATATCAAGGGCTTCCTGGGTGAACGCTATTTCTGTAAATTGTGCCACACACCCTACCACCACAAATTTAATCATGGCTGTCAATATATCTGCAGAGCATGCCTCAGGCAAGAATGTCAGCAGGTGGAGGAGGAGAAGACGCGCTGCTGTAGGTGCAAAGAGCTTTGCCGGTCTAAGGTGTGTCTTGAAAGACACACACAACTCGCTATGGAGGGAAAAGTTGACTGTAAGAATAAAAAATATTGTGAAACGTGTGGGGTTTACGTCTTTAAACCCCACAAAAAGTGCAAGGAAACCAAGTGTGGACAGTGCTCTGAGAAGGTTGAAAGCTTGGAAGGGCATTTATGTTTTCTAAAATCGTTGTGCCGACCGCGAATTGGCGAAAGATATATCATTTATGATTTTGAATGCTGTCAAGAGACAGACACCCATATACCTAATTATGTCTGCGCCAGGGATATGTTGAAGGATTGGTATGATAAAGATGTTGTGAGGTGGGATTGTTATGGTGTTAGATGCCTGGAGCAGTTTGTAAAGAAATTTATAAATCTTGAGTTTAAAGGATGTACTTTTATAGCTCACAACTCCAAAGGTTATGACGGGTACCTAGTACTGAGGCAGCTGATCTGTGAAAAGGTTAGGGTTCAACTTATAAGTCAGGGAGGGAAACTGCTGTGTATCACCCTACCGGATTATAAGATTCGGTTTATTGATAGCCTCTCATTTTTGCCCCTTAAATTAAGCAAATTACCCAAAGCTATGGGGTTTCAAGGCAGCAAAGGATATTTCCCCCACTTGTTCAATACAATGGCCAATCAAGACTACGTGGGACCACTCCCTGAAACCAAGTATTACAGCCCTGAAACCATGAGAGAGAAGAATTCATGAAATGGCATGCTGCTAATACAGGTACTGTGTTTAAACTAAAGAAGGCTCTGGCTTACTATTGCAGACAAGATGTAGATATATTAAGAGAGGCCTTAATATATAGGGAACAGGTGATGAAAATGACTGAGCGTGAGTGTCTCAGGGGGGTCGGGGGGGATATTGTTGAGGAGATAGAGGTTCGATGCATTGACACCTTCCAATATATCACATTGGCATCTGTCTGTATGGCACAGTACCTGTTCATGTATTTGAAGAGCAATACCATTGCATTAGCTCCTTTGGACAGTTATCACAAGACACAGAAAAGGTATTCAGTTCCAGCGATTCAATGGTTGTTGCATATAGAGCACACTGAGAAACTCAATATTCAGCATGCTCTGAAGGGGGGTGAAAAGCAAGTAGGCAAATATTTTTTGGATGGTTTTGCTGTCATAAATGGAACTCCCACAGCTTTTGAATTTCACAGTTGTTTTTTTCATGGGTGCCCTGTCTGCTACTCTGAAAAAGACTTCAACAAATTACTTGATTCAACATATGGTAACCTGCACAACCGTACTAAGATTAAAGAAGAGTACCTCAGGGACCAGGGCTATGCTGTGCGCTGCATCTGGGAACACGAACGGAGGGCCATGGTGGAGGATGACACCTCTTTGAAGCAGTTTCTAGTTGAGAATAAGCTCCCAACTCCTTTGAATCCTCGAGATGCTTTTTTTGGTGGAAGAACAAATGCTACATGCCTGTACTACAAACCAAAACCTGGTGAACAAATCTTATACTACAATTTCACCAGTTTGTACCCCTTTGTGAATAAGACCAAGGAGTACCCAATTGGCCATCCACAAATCATATTTCAAAACTTTGGGGACATAAAGCAATATTTTGGGTTAGCCAAAGTCAAAGTGTACCCGCCAAGGAATCTCTATTTCCCAGTCCTACCCCACAAATCAGGGGGCAAATTAATGTTTAGTTTGTGCGCAACCTGCACAGAAAAACTGCAAACCACCCCCTGTAAACACAGTGATGAGGAAAGAGCTCTGACTGGGACATGGTGTACTGTTGAATTGAATGTAGCTTTAGAAAAAGGTTACAGAATTGTTGAAATCTATGAGATCTGGCATTTTGAAAGAACATCAAATGAGCTATTTTCAGGTTATATGAACACGCATCTCAGACAGAAACAGGAGGTCAGTGGTTACCCTGACTGGTGCAAAACAGAACAGGATAAAGAGCAATATATTCAGGGTTATGAAAAGATGGAAGGTGTCCGCTTACGACGTGACCACATTGAAGTAAATCCTGCTAAAAGACAGATTGCCAAACTCTTCTTAAATTCGCTGTGGGGTAAGTTTGGCCAGAGCACCAATCACTTGACCACATCCGTGGTGACAAACCCTGAGGATTTATTCAAATACCTTTTTGTGCCGTATTATGATGTTTCCTCATGTGAGTTTGTGGATACAGAGACAGCCGTTGTGACATGGAAAACAGCCAAGAACCACCCCACCAAATACACATGCACTAATGTATTCATAGCCAGCTTTACAACGGCTTATGCACGGCTGGAATTATACAGGCTACTGGATGGGCTGGGCGATAGGTGCCTGTACCATGACACCGATTCAGTCATTTTTGTAAGTAGAGAGGGGGCGTGGACACCTCCTTTGGGTGATTATTTAGGACAGCTGACAAGTGAGATTCCACCAAACACTACGATAACAGAGTTTGTTGTGGCCGGTCCCAAAACGTATGCTTATGCTTTGTCCAACGGTGAAGCGGTGCTAAAGGTGAAGGGAATCACGCTAAACTGTGCTAATAGCAATAAGGTTAATTTTGACAGCTTGAAAGATTTGGTAGATGATTATTGTCTGTCTGGTGCAGAGAGAAAAAAAGAGATCAGGGTAGAACAGTTGGGGATTGTTAGGGTTAAGAAACAGTGGACCCTAGAAACGCGGGTCCTCCGAAAAACTCTAAAAGTAGTGTATAATAAAAGGTTATTAAAGAGTGAGGATTACTGTATGCTGCCTTACGGCTATTAAGGATGGTGGAAAATATTGCACAATTTGTACACCCTTTCTCCTGCATTATAAGCGGGCCATCCAATTCTGGCAAATCTTTTTTTATCAAACAAATGTTAGAACATGGCGATGTTGCGTTGTCTCAAATGCCTCAAAATATTGTATGGTTTTATAGCTGTTGGTAACCTCTGTACAAAGAACTGCTTAATAAATTCCCTTATATTAAGTTTATGGAGGGGCTTCCGTCTTCTTTTGAAGATGATGATTTGTTTCCGCCAAATCAAATCACTCTAGCCGTGATAGATGATCTCATGGCATCGGCCGGTGACAGCGATCAAATACAGAAGGCTTTTACACAATACGTTCATCACAGAAACCTGAGCATTATTCTCATACTACAAAACCTGTTTTTTCAAGGTAAGAAAATGAGAACAATAGCTCTGAATTCCAAATATTTGGTTTTATTCAGCAGCCCTCGTGATCAGATGCAAATTGTCACACTGGCCGGGCAGATGTATCCCACTAACACAAAGTATTTTTTAGAAGTATTCCAAGATGCCACTCGCAAACCACACGGGTACCTTTTGGTAGATTTGGCAGCCACCACTCCAGAATCCTACAGATTGAGAACAGGCCTCTTCCCACCTGATTGGCCTACTGTTTACAATGAAAAAGAAGTGTAAAAAGCAGTAGCCCGGTTACCTTAGCACTAGTTCATTTAAGATGTCAGAGAGGGTACGTAGAAATTGGGGGCTTTTAAAAATCTTAGTAAAGTCCAGATCAAGACAGAGAAAAGCCATCTTATGCAATGCTAATAATGACCTGGTGGGGGCAATAGCAGAAATAGCTCTGAACACCCTAAAAGGAAACCTTCCTCTGAAACCTTCACAATTCCGGTCTCTAAAGAGAAAGAAAGGTGTCATTAAAAAGTTGAGTGATAGAAAGGTCTCACTCAAAAAGAAGAAGCAGATCATACTTCAGTCGGGTGGTTTAATCGGTCCCTTACTAGGGACAGCTATTCCGCTGTTGACTAGCCTGTTAGCTGGATAAACCATGGACCATGCCGAGAAAATGTATCTGGTGTCGCGTCATCAGATGGAGCAGCTACAGGGCAGGCTGCCTACTATGGGGGCTATAGCCACTAACCGGTTGGATGATGAGATGCGTACCATTCTTCAGAGAGCTGATTTGTGTGAGGATGACAAGATTAAGCTCTACAATTCTGCACTGCAGAGGTATCTAAGACTGACCAGGCAAAATGAGTCTGAAAAGGACAGACTGAATCTCATTTATCCACCGGAAGAGCCTCGGCCACTTCCAACATTACCAGAACAGCCGCCACAGCCATCTCCGCAGTACACAGCGATGGATGAGATCCTAAGGGGTGTGAGCACCCGTTACAGGAAAAATGCGGAACTTTTGCTGAACAAAATGAAACAGCATCAGGACGTCTCAACCTGGGATGATCGCGGTACCTTTTTATACAAAGGGGTTCCTATTCCTGGTACTAATATTTTAGACTTGGTGAAAGGAGCCTCGCAACACTGAGCCCCTACTGAGAAGCGGAAACCTAAAGGCTGGGATGACTTTATGAATGCTATGGCAGAGGTGAATGTTCCAACCTCTGTGTTGGGGTCTACAACTGTTAAAGAGCAAATAGAAAAGTTGAAAGATTCTCTGGTTGTTAAGGATGAAACTGCTACTAGCCCCGTCTCTGTTATGACAACCCCTTTTGGGACTCAGAAGCCTCTGATTACCGGTACCCTCTCTAGCCCTTGGACATTAAATCCTAGAAGTAGGTTCAGGTTTGGTGACTGGCTCAATTTGTAAAATGAATAAAAACACAGTGAAACAAGTAAAAACGTTTAAGTCTTTTTCTTTATTTTACAGTAAGGCAGGCATGTCTGCATGCATTGGTGACGGTTACAGGTTCCAAGCCCCCTTCCCACCTTTATAGTTTTTACAAACAGCTTTACCATTTGATCATTTTTAATATCGGCATTGGAGTACATATTTAAAATATTTTCATAGTCCACTCCTTTAGACCGGTTCAGTAGAAAAAACGCACAGTGTTGCCCGCAGGTCACAGCGCTGGGGTGCTGCAGTTGACGTTGGTGAAATGTATACTTCGCAGCTTGCTGCTCTAAAAACATCACTATGGAGCCAGGAAAGTCAGGGCTATCCGGCGGCCTTCCATAAGAATCAAAACATTCGCCATATTCGGGAGATGGGAAGTAGAAGGCCAGCCAGTGTTCACCAGGTAGAGTGTGAGGGTGGGTATTTACAATTAATCCAAAAGGTCTTTTGGAGATTTGTCTCTGGGGTAGCAGGTCACAAGGGTAGACCCCTAGAAAGGCAGTATTTCCAGAGAACAAGTGGAGGAGCTGCAGTGTGTCCATACTCACATATAATCAAAAAGCACATTCCTTGTGTGACTTATTTCAATAAGGTTTTCAAAGATTGCATAGAGAATCATGTTGACGGTGTTGGGGAGGGGTTGTGCAAATCTAATTTCGGCTCTGAGGTTACCGTTCCTGATCAAAGAATAGTGCTCAGAGCACCCCTGATCAGGACTCAAGTCAAAACAATACAAAGTATACCCTCGGTTAAACTCTTCCCGGCTGATTAACAGCGGCCTGTCTTTCATGCCTTTGCCTGTGGCTTGCACCATCTGCATGTACTCTCTCACAAAAAGACCATGCTCGTAATCAGGCTGAAGAGGCTTTGCAGGGATCTGCTCACCATCACAATGCAGGGCGCAAAAATTGACATTGCAGTGTTGAAAATTGAACGGGTTTCTTTCATAATCCCCACTAAAAGATGCATTGTCCACAAACCCAATCACTAATTGTTTAGGTAGCTGCCCCAGAAATAGATTTTCCTGATTACATACAAGGCTATCTGCAGGAATGCTGTAAACCTTCATCCCCACTCGATCAATGGGGTATTTGGCATTGGAGGTGAGCAAAGCTTCTGCATGGCCAAGGCGCACTCCCGGGGCTACTTTTACACGTTTTACAAAGAGAGAAGCCACCAGGAGCTGCACTTTGTAATTCTCATTGCCATCCTTCATCACGCAAAATTCATTTCTGCTTCTTGTGAGTTTGACTTTCACATCAACGCCGTTAATTAGCAGTCTGTCTTGAAAAAACAGATCGCTATGCAGAGGCCCTAGCAGGTCCCATTTACGACTACCGGCCATGTTTCTTGCTCTTGCTTTGAAACCTGAGTTCCCAGCGGCTGTCAGTAGAGTACTCTCCATGAGGTCCGAGTCATCTTTGTAAAAACCCCCAGCTGTAAATTGGGTACCCAGCGCATCACCACCAAAGTTCAGAATCAGTTCAATCACGGCCCAATAAGAATAGCAATGATGGCTCTGTGTAATGAGCCGATCTCCCAAGGTAACATCCAGCTGGTTAAACAGTGATGCTATGGGGTAGTTGGTCAGGGCCACCCTTGCCCCATCATCAATATCCGTCCCGTCAGCCTTTACAATCTTGCAACTCACATACAGCAGGGTGTTGTTTAAATCCGTGTAATGCTCACCATGCCCCGTGATAAAAAATTCCAGGGGAGCGTTGGGTGTTAGCGCTGATAAAGGAGGGATCTCGACATAGTTACTGTTTTCAATACTGGTCTGTGTAGGCGCCAGTTGAAAAAGATCCAGTTCTGATTTAACACATTCCTCTGAAGCAGAATGAATAAATGACATATTGTATTAGAATATGTCTTCCTTGTCACAGGGCTTCCTCTTCTGCGCACGTCTCCTCTTGGTATGACAGGTCTTTTTCACAAGTCTTCTCTTTTTAAACGGAATAGGCGGGCCTGATGCGTAATTTTTCCTGGCTATGAACATCCCTGATCCATCCTGCCCCCTCTCAACAACACGGGATACAAGATGCCCCGCAACATCTCTGGCAATGTTTTTGGCAGCAGATTTGACATGCGGCTTAATGATTTCTAATCCTCGCCTCAAAAAAGGCATTGCTTTTCGAAAAAGTCCACGGAACAGACCCCCTAAACCTGTCCCGTACATAATGGGGGCTCCTCGGAAGCCTGGAAGGCCGCCACCAGCTTGTGCCCTGTAGTAAGCCACATAGTCTTGAGGGTTCCTGTGCTCCTTGATTACAACCATCCTTCACTTTTCCGAGGTCTAAAATGAAGCTTGACAATCACCTTCCCGTGATAAAAATGCACGTTTTTGTCCTGGTTGGTTTTGATTTCTATAGTAACGGTATCGATGTGATGTTTGCTGACCGGTACATAATGTGGACGGTCATAGGTCATTGTGATGAAATCATTGTCTTGCCCTCGCACAGGCACACAGCGCAGTAATGGCACATAGAAGTCACCCACTATCTGGAGCTCTACAATGTCTGTGTAAACATATAAGGTGCTGAATCCAGGGAACATACCTAACAGATGTCCAAGTTCTCCGCTAACTAGAATGGTATGTGGTTCATCCCCTTTAAGATTAATTTTTCAACCCACTGAATCATAATGTAGGGTTGTCTTAGGACCGTCCTTGGCATTTGATATAAGCTTGTTCATATTTTCTAACAGTTGTCGGAGGCTGCTATAGTATCCGCTTCTCAAAGAAAAATGCCAACTCTTACTCTCGTTAGCAATTTCAAAATATCCAGGAGAAGTTAATGTGTGCCAACTATGCAGATACTGTATCTCTGCTAGCCCTACTTCCCATGACCCTGGAAGATCCAACGATCTCGCTAACTGAATAGTAAAATTAGAATTTTTGTTTTGGGGGGAAATTGCTGCTGATGCATTGCTGGGAAGGGTGATGTAAAACTCCGCCATATCAAAGATGTTGTACTTCAGTCTCCTTAATCCAACTGTTGAACTTCTCTGGCCATCCAGTCCATTTGACTAGAAACTCTCTCTGTCTCCCCCGCCCTCTTTTTTGGATAATTTTCTCTATTCTGTATATGCGCTATTGGTCAGCAGGAACCTTTTGGAGCTCCTCAAAGTAAAAAGCCCCCTTTACAGGGTCACCTGTGTAATCATTTAATCTATACACCACTCTTTTCCCCCTTGTCTCCAGTTCTTTCACGATGAATATCTCATCCGTATAGGTTTGCTGATAGCCCTTTTCAAACTTACCCTTCAGTCTGGATACCCTGACATGATCTCCCATCTTAAGACATTTTTTCTTTCTTTTACTTTTTAAAGCTACCCCATAAAGCCTCATCCACACATCCCTTTCGTTAGACAAATTTACGGTGTTAGGAGCAGCCCCGATACTACGATGGCAAGTGTTATTGTACCCCTGAAGAGTATCTGCCAAAATGTCCACATACCGATGGGTATTTCTAGCTGTGAAATATCTCCAGAGTTTGTTTTTTAGGGTTCTATTAAACCTCTCTATAATGGCTGCTTTAGTTTCACTATGGGTGACAAAATGATGAATGCCATAACGTGCTAAAAGTTTCTTCAGCAGAATACTCAAGAACTCTTTACCTGCATCTGTCTGTATTTTTCAGGGTGCGCGTCCTGTTTCAAAGATATTCTGGAAGGCGGATGTAACTTCCCTCCCTGATTTATCAGATAAAGGGGAAGCCCAGGCATATTTAGATAACACATCGATAACTGCTAAGATGTACTTTTTCCCATGGTTCTCCTTAGAAAATTTGGAGACATCTATGAGGTCAGCTTGCCATTGATGATCTAAGCCAGACACTACTGTTTTATTTCTAGGAAAATTAATTCTTGCAGGCTTATGAAGCGTATAAGCGTCTTGCCCTGACAGCCACATCTTGACTTGCTTCATGGTCAGGTTTTTATCATGTTTTCTAGCTTCCTGAAAAAGGGTATTCACACCTCCATAACTCCCTACACATCCTGGTGTATAATAAATACGGCTTAGAAGCTTTTCATGCATTATACTGAAAGACCACTGACAAAATGGTCAAGCGTTGATGTTAACAGTCTTTTATTGGTTATACAGAGTTCAGAGGGGGTTGGCACCACCATCAGAAAAATATCCGTCATCACCACTATCAGAATCAGAAGATAAAGGGGCATAACACGCTATTTTACAATACGTTGACCCGCCTGTACCCCACAAATCATGTCCGCAGTCGCAAGCAAACCAGTCTTTACACAAATTGCAGCTCTTTAACTCACAGGGTAGATAGCGTGGTCTCTGGGATAGTTCAGAATCCCTGTTATAGTCTAAATCAGAAAAATCTGCAGAAGCATTGTGACCACGGCGATTACCACAGGAATATAAAATCGGGATGTCTTGAAGTGTTTGCTGTCTAGGTGTTATTAATTCAGAGTCTGCAAAATATAAAGCACATTCTGTTAGTGTGCTATCCATTCCAGCAGCATTTACATTATCATAAATAAAAAGATATTTACTTACCATTGCTGGGAGATAATGTAGCATCATTCACCATTTCACAGGCTGTCCAGTAAGTACTCTGCACCTCATCGTTAAAGTTACAACACACCATGCTACAGCCGTGCAAAACGGGTCTGAATAAAAAATTTTCTTTATCATAACCCCTGCAACAGATTTTGTTGCATTCTGCCGGCTGGGGCCTTGTGTCAGAGCGTGCGACGCTAGCTTCTGCTGTTGTTTTAAAAACAGCTTTGGAATCAGAGGTTGCCATCTTCAAAAGACTGCTGGAATTAAATCGCTAGCTGTTCAGGTCTGCTCGCACAAACTCCCCTGCCCCTTGCAATGACACGTCCTTGAGCATTGCGCATGCCCAGAATCACAGGGGGAGGGGGGGGTATGACATGCCTGGGCATGTCCCAAACAAGGCCTAACTCCCCTTTTTTTACTAGCAGACACAAACACGAATCGCTGTCCTGACATGCCTGAACAAGGTTTAAACCTCTACTTGCCGCCTGGCTGCTTGCCTCTTGTGAGCATTTTAATTCCTGTTAATATTCCTTGTCTTTTGTTGTGGGGGGGGGGCAGAATAAATTTTATTAAGGCCGTGCTTCGAACGGTTACGTGTACATGGGGCTTTGAGGGTGCAATTGGCAAAATATGTGTCTTTAGATTTTTACAAAAGTAAAAACCAGCTGTGGGTTTCAAAAGGGCTGTGGTTTGTTTGTTTTTCCCCTGCATTCGAGGAAATTATTTTAAAACCGCCTAGAAATAAATACCTTTTAGAAAAAAAGGGGGGGGGTTAAATGCAGGCCCTGGCTACCTTTTAGGGGGCTCCTTTTTCCCCAGCTTTTGAGGCACTGATTTTTAAAACTCCACAAAAAATTAAAAGCATCATTAGGGTAGAATGATTAGAAATAAAAAGCATTTTTTATTTCACAGATTCCCAAAGCAGGGCTTGTTTCCCAAAAACACAGGCCTCTGTTAATTATTCACTTTACTTAGCTTTTTTTGGTTTTGAATGACCATAGAATTAATCTAGGGTTAAGCTAATCATGTCCCCAGAGGCTTGACTGCCACATCTTTCTTGATGGGGGTTAGGTTCAACACGCCTTATCTGAAAATAGGGCTGTTAGGGTTACTCAAGCTTATCTTGATGGGCTTAGGCCAACACGTCATATCCGACTAGGATTATGACCTTGTGAGCCCTGCACCACGTGGGGGTGGATTATGCACATCACATCCGGGGAGGGGGTTATGCACGTCATATCCGGAGGGTGGGAGCTGAGCACGTCACTTCCGCTTAGGGCCATGACCTGCTGACGTTATCAACATGTGGGTTTGTTTACTTTGATGACATCACTGATCAAAGTGCTGATAATTTTCATTAAAAAAAGGTATACACTACTACTACTACTAACTTTTATTAGGGGTTAGTGACAGTAGGGAAGTCAAGGTGAGATCTGGGGAAAATCCCGCTTAAACGGTATAGTTAAACCAGCAATCTTCCTCCTCCCACCAGAGTCATAATGTCCATTTGAAATCCAGCCAATCCACAGGTGGCACGATGTGTGGGTAACTGGCACAGTTGGCGCGCATCTCAAGGTCTTCTCCAGTTTTGTTTCTCTGTAACTGTCTCCCTGATAAGGGAGACACATTCCTTTCTCAAGTGGATAGAGGCGGGAGAGGAAAAGTAGAAAGCGAAAGTTATCCCAAGCGAAAGCAAATATCCCCCTCCCCCCAGCAAAATGGCAGGCCCCAAAACAAAAGCACAAGAGTATACTGTATATGCAAGGAAAAGAATAAGTATTTGGGGACCTGACATACGCCCCCCCTAGAAGAACGGGAAATCCACCTAAAAGACAAAAAAGGAAGGGGAACAAACAATACAGGCATATCAATTAGGTTTATCAGGCTATTGAGAATGGAAGCCTCTTAGAAGTTTAGGGGCTCTAACATGTTTCTTGTACACCCACTCATTTTGGGCAGAAGGGAGATTCTTCCAAGCTACTAAGTATTGTGTCAGCCCATGGTGTATTCGAGAGTCCAAAATGTCTTTAATCTCAAAGTGTTGTTCACCCTCAACCATAATAGGTGTCAGGGCACACTTCAAAACCTGATCCTAAGAAAGCAGAACTCGTGGAAGCAGTTTCTTCCAAAAGGAACTTTTATTAGGAGAAGCTGATAGTAGGCATAATAGGCAGGATCTGAGGGTTTCTTGCTCAGATCAATAGGTTAAAAGAGTCCCAAGCAACCCCCACCCCAATAGTTCATCCGGTCAGTTTGAACGGGCCAATCCTCAGGTTGTCAAGCCCCGTGGGCTCGACATACTTGGGTGGGGGGGAGCACCGGGCAGCCAGCCACCGTGACCCTGCAGCCAGACGCCAAACGCCAGATGCCGCGGCCGCACCCACAGCCGGACGCCGCGGAGTGCAGCCGGTCGTCGGCCACCGCCAGCCGCCACACGCCACAGCCGGACCCGCAGCCAGATGCCATGCGGTGCAGCCGGTCACCGGACTCGCAGCCGGCCACCGAACATGCTGAACGAGAGGAGCACCCGACCCTGTGCGGCGGCCTACTGTGTGACTCGGGAAGGCCCGGCATGCAGCGGGCCGGTCCGTTGGGCCCCGGCCGGGTGGGGCTATCAGCAGCGGTGGCAGGACGGCTTCCCTGATGGCGTGGGCCACGGCATGGAGGCGTTGCGGCCGGGCGGGGCTTCTCACGGCGGCTCCGCACCCTACAGTGTCTTGGAGCAGCGTGACTGAGCGAGGGAGGCCGGAGGCTGGACTGTGCCTTTTCACCTCCACGGGCCGGATGCTGGCTTGCGGAGTGGGGCAGGGCTGGGGGGGTGGGGGATTCTATGTAAAGCGCTGGGAGCAGCTCACTCCCAGTGCTGACTTTATCCTCACACAGATTAAAACCTGTTTGGTCACCTTGTTCCTGCATTCTTGGAGGTCTTGTACTCGGCACCGGACGGCACCGGGAATGGCTGAGGGTAAGCAGCAGGCTCCTCTGGCGGTGGATGAGGACATCCCAGCTGGAGCAACGGGACCATTGCCTGACCCAGAGGCCCAGGAGGTGCAGCCGGTTGTGGAGCCGAAGGTGTTGGATATCCGGCCTGTGGGGCCAGTGGGTGAGACCCAAGAGACTGGGGCCCTTGGGGCATTGGGGGAGTGGTGGTACAGCCCCGCCCTGGTCGGCCCGGGTACCGGGGGGCCCCTGACAGGGTGGAGAGAGAGACAGCTTACCGAGGAGGACGAGGAAGAATGGAGTTACTCCACAGCACCCGGCCAGTATACTATGGACGTGTTGAGAGACCAGTTCGGGGAGGCCGGGTACCAGGAGCCCTCCTCGTGGTCAAGGCGGGAGGCAGCGCGAGAGACGGCGTCATGGCACCGGATGGAGGCACCACTGAGTCAACCGGAATCAGCCCAGTTCCGTCTGGCCAGTCCACGGTTCAGAGTAACCCCTAGGCTAGATACCCCTACGGTGGGAGGCCCTGGCCTGAGTGCACCACGGGTGCAGCCACAACCTGTGTGGGCAGGCAGAACAATGTCTGACCCGTGGGGAGCATCCTCCGGGCGGGGTCCAGACCCGCAGGTGGGGGGGGTCTGACAACCAGGGTTGCCTCTGTTCGCTGATGCAGCACGGGGCACGGGCCAGCCCATGGGCCCATGGGGGCCAGGGATGGTTTGGGGCCCACCGCCTATACCCGTGGCATTTGATGGAAACCCGGACTGCCTTGCCATGTTCTTGAGCCACGTTATCAGCCACCTGGACCGGTATGCCTGCCTCTACCCGTCCCAGTGGGCGATGGTGACGGTGGTTACGGCAGGTCTCCAGGGTGAAGTGGCAGCATGGGCGGCGGATCTCTACAGTGACCATGCCAGGGAGCTGGCAAACGCTGGCCTGTTCCTGGATGCGTTGCGATCCCGGTTTGCGGATGTTTCCCGGGCCCAACGGGCGGAAGCTGAGGTCCTGGCACTGGGACAACGAGGCTGGCCAGCAACAGAGTATGTCCGGGACTTCCGGCGGGTGGCTGGTCACCTGTGCTCCTGGCCAGAACGCCTCCTAGTCCATCATTTCTGGGCAGGTCTGGACCGGGAGCTGCGTCAGGCCTGTGTATTCCGGGGTGTCCCCAACCATCTCCAGGAGTGGTTCAGGGTGGCAGTGGAGCTAGATACTGGGCTGCAGGAGTTCCAGACAAGAGGGGAGGCTTCGGCCGCACCTAGGAAGGCACCAGAGAGGCCACGAGATGAAGGACGGGGATGGAGGGTCCAGGCTGCAGTTCCGGGCTCCTCTGGCCCTACAGCCAGAGCATCGTTCCGTTGGTTCCGGTGCGGCCAGCCGGAGCATCGGGCAGCGGTATGTCCAGCCCCCAGTCCACGGGTTCCTTCCTCGACTCCTGGAAATGTGGGGCTTAACCCCAAGAAGACCCTGGAGAAGTCGAAAACAGCGTGGCAGTCGGAGGGGGTTGTTGCCAGGCGGCTGTACCCGATGGAGGAGGAGGAGGTGCTGGCGGCTGCGAGGTACCATCTGGTGGCTGACGACAGCAAGGACGACATAGACGAGGACCCCATGGTAAGTGAACCGATAAGCACTTTTGTCCTGCCCGTCACTCTGACAAGCCCACAGACAGGGCAATGGAGGGAATACTGGGCCCTCATTGACTCCGGGTGTACCCGGTGTTTGATGAGTAAGAAAGTGGCAGCCGAGGTTGGGATCAGAGTACGCCGGATGGCTCACCTCATCCAGTTTGAGCAGGTGGACGGGTCTCTCCTGGGGGGGGTTCCGGCCACCCACATTACGGAGCCCGTCAGGCTGGAGATGGGTACTCATTGGGAGGTCCTCTGGTTTATCGTAGTGCAGGCCATGACTGAGGCCGTGATCCTGAGCCTGGCATGGTTGGATAAATGGGGTCCCACTATATGGTGGGAAGGGGGGTACCAGAAGCTACGCCTTTGGGTTGGTCCCCGACCGCCTAACAAGGGTCCTGGGGAACAGGGGGCGGAATGTAGGGAAGGGGGGCTGGCACCGAGCTCGCTGAGGTGTTCAGCGAGAGGGAATGCGATATCCTACCACCTCACCAAACAACCGACTGTGCTATTGACATCGTGCTGGGTGCAAAACTGCCCAAACCCCGGATGTACGCAATGACACCCAGGGAGATGGAGGAGCTGCGTCGCTATATCGACCAGAACCTGGCCTGGGGCTTCATCGAACCAGCCCGTTCATGGATAGCTGCGCCGGTTCTGTTCAAAGAAAAGAAAGACGGCTCGCTCCGCCTCTGCATGGACTTCCGGGGGATCAACGGCATTTGCGTCGAGCATATGTACCCCCTTCCTCTGATGAAGGATCTCTTGGCCCATTTGGCTAAGGGGCGTGTGTTCACAAAACTGGACCTGCGGGAGGCTTACTATAGGGTCTGCATTAAGCAGGGGGATGAGTGGAAGACGGCCTTCAACTGCCCGCTCAGTAGTTATCAATTCCGGGTTATGCCATTCGGTCTGCAGGGGGCCCCCGCAGTGTTTATGCAACTGATCAATGAGGTGTTGCATGAACACCTGTAACGTAGGGTTTTAGTGTACCTGGATGATATCCTGATTTATACCACCACCCTGGAGGAACACATCCACTTGGTGCGGCAGGAATTGGACAAACTGCTAAACGCCCACATGTTTGTAAAGCTCTCCAAGTGTGAGTTCCACCAGACCCGTTTGAACTATTTGGGCTACAGGATATCGGAGGCCGGAGTAGAGATGGACCCCAACAAGGTGAAAGCGGTGTTGGAGTGGCAGGCGTCTCGGACCCATCGGCAATTACAGAGTTTTCTGGGGTTTGCTAATTTCTATCGGCAATTTATCTCCTCGTTTGCCGCGGTGGCCCTACTCCTGACGGACCTGCTGCGCACGCGACATACAGCGACTAAGCCGCACCCTGGGCTACCATTGGTGTGGACCATGCCCTGCCAAAAGGCATTTGAGGACTTAAAAGCCTTGTTTGCGAGGGAGCCGGTCCTGCTCCACCCCAACCCCGAGGTCCCGTTCGTAGTGCAAGTGGACGCCAGCGATGTGGTGGTGGGGGCCGTTTTACTCCAAAGGAACGGCCAGGGAACGCTACAGCCCTGTGCCTACACATCGCGAAAGCTCACGGCGACCGAGCGGGCATGGGCTATATGGGAGAAGGAGGCGTTCGCGGTGCGGTGGGCGCTCTCAACATGGCAACTTCTGTTAGAGGGGGCGAAGGAGCCATTCGAGGTATGGACGGACCACAAGAACCTTGAGGTCCTGCAAACACCAAGGCGTCTGTCGCCAAAACACGTCCAGTGGGCACAATATTTCCGCCGCTTCTGTTTCACTCTGAAGTACGTGCTGGGGGGAAGAACTTTCTGGCTGACGCTTTGTCACGCATGCCCCAGTACAATAGTAAGCGGGAGGCGGTGGTACAAGCGATCATGTCCCCCTACATCAGGCCGCGGCCCGGGTGGTTCCCCGCACTGTGGTAGGTGACCTGGTCCAGGAGCTACGGACGGCAGTTCGTGACGACCCGTGGTTGAGGGACCATCCGGGTCTTTTGACAAGGTGGGACAAGCTGGCCTGGAAGGGTGACAAGGTGTACGTGCCAGAGGTCCTGAGACAGGCAGTGCTCCGACGGTGCCATGATGCAAAGCAGACAGGCCATTTTGGGTTCTTGAAAACCCTGCATCTGGTGAGGCGACAGTTTTGGTGGCCCCAAATAAAGGCGGATGTAGAGTCCTACGTCAGGGGCTGCCATGTCTGTGCCACCGTGAAGCCCCATACAGGGAAGCCTTTGGGATTACTACAAAAGGTGGCGGACCCGACCCGGCCATGGGAGGACATCGCCATGGACTTCGTGGTTGAGTTGCCAGAGAGCCGGGGCCATACCGTCATTTGGATGGTTATTGACCTTTTCTCCAAGCAGGCCCACTTCGTCCCATGTAAAGGGCTACCATCTGCTAGGCGGTTGGTTCGGCTGTTCATCGAACACGTATATCGTCTTCACGGGGTGCCTAGACGTATCATTACGGACCGGGGGGGTGCAGTTCATGGCCCGGTTCTGGCGTGATTTCATCCGGCACATTGGGTCATCCCAAGGCCTCAGTTCAGCATACCACCCCAGCACCAACGGAGCAGCCGAACGTGCAAACGCCATGGTGGAGCGCTACCTACGAAGCTATGTCTCCTATCAGCAAACGGACTGGGCCGACCTTTTACCATTTGTTGAGGTGGCCTATAACAATGCGGTGCACAGCAGCACTGGGTTCGCTCCGTTTCGGGTGGTGCATGGGGTGGACCTTGTCCCTATCCCCGAGTGCCCCCAAGGGGTCCCCGTGTCCTGCTCAGCCCAGGAATGGATAGCACGTGTAGAGGGGTTGTGGGGGACAGTAAAGAATGCCTTAGAGAAGGCAGAAGCAGACACAAAGGAGCAGGCCAACAAGAAGAGGGGGTCCCACAAGCCATTCCAGGTCGGCGACTGGGTGTACCTGTCAACCAAATACCTGCGCCTGGGAGTGCCCTGTAAAAGGTTGGGCCCTAGGGCCCTTCCAGGTGGTCCAGTTCATCAACCCAGTAACTGTACGGTTGCGACTGCCCCGGTTCCTGGGGAAGGTACACCCAGTGTTTCACAGTAGCCTGTTGAAACCAGTGGGGGGTTCCCCGCATGGGGCCCTGGGAGAAGCGCCAGGGCCGGTCTCCGGGGACCACTTTGAGATCCAGGAGGTCCTGGACTCCCGGACCCGCCATGGGCGGGTACAATATCTGGTCAGGTGGAAGGGGTACCCCCTCTCGGAGGCATCATGGGTGAGGGAGGAGGACGTTCATGCGCCATGCCTGGTGCGCTCATTCCACCGCCACCACCCCGGGAAGCCGGGTGGCGGGCCAACCGAACCGTCCGCCAGGGCAGGCGTACTCTCACCTGTTTTCCCTTGCCTTCCAGGTGGAGCCCTGGTAGAGGGAGCCGCCTGTCCAGCCCCGTGGGCTCGACATACTCGGGTGGGGGGGGAGCACCAGGCGGCCAGCCACCGTGACCCTGCAGCCAGCCGCCAAACGCCAGATGCCGCGGCCACACCCACAGCCGGACGCCGTGGCCACTGTGACCCTGCAGCCAGCCACCAAACGCCAGACGCCGCAGAGTGCTGCCGGTCGTCGGCCACCGCCAGCCACCACACGCCGCAGCCGGACCCACAGCTGGCCACCACGGGGTGCAGCCGGTCGCTGAACACGCTGAACGAGAGGAGCACCCGACCCTGTGCGGCGGCCTACCGTGCAACTCAGGAGGGCCCGGCATGCAGCGGGCCGGTCCGTTGGGCCCCAGCCGGGCGGGGCTATTAGCAACGGCAGCGGGATGGCTTCCCTGACGGCATGGGCCATGGCATGGAGGCGTCGCTGCCGGGCAGGGCTTCTCGCGGTGGCTCCGCACCCTGCAGCGTCTTGCAGCAGCGCCTGGAGCAGCGTGACTGAGTGAGGGTGGCCGGAGGCTGGACTGTGCCTTTTCACCTCCACGGGCCGGATGCTGGCTTGCGGAGTGGGGCGGGGCTGGGGGGGTGGGGGATTCTATGTAAAGCGCTGGAAGCAGCTCACTCCCAGCCCTGACTTCATCCTCACACAGATTAAAACCTGTTTGGTCACCTTGTTCCTGTGTTCTTGGAGTTCTTATACTCGGCACCGGACGGAGGACACCTGACACAGGTGTTAAGTCCGTTGTGGGAAAGGAGCTGATAATACCGGTCTTTCCCAGGCTCGCAGCGAGGTTGCTGGGTCTTCACACCTTCCCTTCTGAAATGGGAGATAAGCCAGATTGCCGGAGGCACATTCCTTTCTCACCCCAAGGTAAGATCAAGGGAGTGACAGTTCAAAGAGCGAATATGCAGAAACAGTGGAAGGAATACATTGTAGCGGTAGAGAGAAACAAAGAGACAGCCCGCAGTGTCTTCCCCCCTCCCCTACAGGAGTATGGCAGAACCCAGAGTAATGGAATAAAAGAAATAGAAAAGAGTCCCCCTTAATAATATATGGGTTCTGACATCAGGTGTGGGTGCCTGAGGCCCAGGAGGTCTAAGGTTAGAAGTGACCTCCGGTTTGAGCAAACTGCAATGGAAAACAGGGTGGAATTTCCCCGAGTTCTTTGGCAAGTCCAATTCAACCGTCACAGGATTGATGATGTGTTTGCTAGGGAAAGGTCCTACAAATTTAGGGCCTAACTTCTTAGAAGGTTGTAAAGACTGCAAATACTTCATGGAGAGGTATACTCGGTCTCCAACTTTATATGGTTTTTGCTCCACCCTCCGTTTATCGGCTTGAGTATTATAGGCTTCTCTGGCTTCATCCAGAGCTTTCCTGACTACTGGCCAGGTATTTTGTAACTGTTTAATCCACTCTTGCAAGGAGGGGATTTCAGGCTCCTTGGTAGGGAGTTCAGGCATGGCCACAGATGTTTGACCATTAGCTACTTGAAATGGAGTGAAACTTATACTGGAGTGCACAGCATTATTATAAGCCACCTCAGCAAATGGTAACAGGTCAGACCAATTGTCCTGCTGATGATTAATGAAACATCTCAGGTGTTGTTCTAGAATGAGTTCAGTCTCTCTGTCCCCCCATTCGTTTGAGGATGATGTGAAGATGATAAACCTTGACTAGAACCCATTAAGTCCAGAAACGTTTGCCAGAACTTAGAGGTAAATTGAACCCCTCTGTCTGAAATTATACGCTGTGGGGCCCCATGAAAGTGACATACGTTTTGTACAAAGAGTTTAGCTAAAGTTTTTGCAGTTGGGATCTTGGGGCATGGGATGAAATGAACTTGTCTAGAGAACAAATCCGTTACAACCCAAATTACAGTGTTTCCAGCACTCTCAGGCAATTCCACAATAAAATCCATAGAGATCTCTCTCCAGGGTGCTGACGGACTGGCTACCAGTTGAAGTAGTCCTGGGGATTTCCCTTGCCGCCGTTTAGCCGCTGCGCATGTGGGGCAGCTAGCGACATAGCTTTCTATGTCCTTTTTCAATGCAGTCCACCAAAATTGCCTTTTAATGAGATGTAAGGTCTTTACAAATCCAAAATGTCCAGCAGTTTTCGAGTTATGCCCTGCTTGCATTACTTTAAGCCTTAAAGCTGCTGGGACATAAAGTTTTTCTCCAATCCATGCTAATCCATCTTTCAACACACACAGGTTATTGTAGTTTCAAAACCACTCATCGGACACTAACATAGTTTTAAAATCCTGCAACAAAGTCTTTCCGACAGGAGCCACAGATTTTGACTGGGCTCTGGTGGTTACAAGGGCTGCTAATTGACGAGGATGTAAAAATGGTTTAGTCACCTCTGCTTTCTTACTGTTATATTGTGGTAACCTGGATAATGCATCAGCTAAAAAATTATTTCCCCCAGGGAGGTAATGAATGGTGAAATAAAAACGATGGAAATGTTGGGACCATCGTGCTTTTTTAGGGGAGAGCTTCCTGGGGGTTTTCATAGCTTCAAGATTCTTATGATCAGTCCATACTTGAAACAGTATTTTACTCCCCTCTAGGAAATGCCTCCAAGTGAGGAGAGCCCATCGTACCGCATATGCCTCCTTCTCCCAAGTTGCCCACCTCTGCTCAGTCTCTGATAGTTTCCTAGAGGTGTAAGCATAAGGTTGTAATTGTCCTTCCTTATTTCTCTGCAATAAAACTGCTCCCACAGCTACATCACTAGCATCCACTTGAATTATGAATGTCTGTTCTGGGTCCGGATGTTTCAAAACCGGTTCCATAGAAAACAGTCTCTTAAGTTTCTCAAAGGCTGCTTAACATTCTCCTGTCCATTTTAACGGTTGACTGGACTTTGGCTTATCCCCCCCTCTGGTTTTTAACAAGTTTGTGATTGGGAGGGCAATCTGTGCAAAAGATGGGATGAATTGTCTGTAAAAGTTCGCAAATCCTAGGAAACTTTGGAGCTGTTTCCTGGTCTTTGGAGGAGCCCAGTCCAAGACTGCTCTCACTTTCTCTGGGTCCATCTCTATTCCCTCGTTGGATATACGGTAGCCCAAGTAATCAATACGATCTTTGTGGAACTCACACTTTGACAGTTTGGCATACAGTTTGGCAGAGCGCAACTTTTTTAGTACTGCTCTGACTAGCTTAATGTGTTCCTCTTTGGTTTCGGTGTAAATAAGGATATCAACCATGTAAACCAAAACCCCTTTATACAGGTGATCATGTAGGACCTCGTTAATCAATTGCATGAATACTGCAGGGGCCCCTTGTAGCCCAAATGGGAGAACTTTAAATTGGAAGCAACCAAGTGGGCAATTGAAAGCAGTTTTCCATTCATCCCCTTTCTTTATCCGTATGCGGTAATAAGCTTCTCTGAAGTCTAGCTTGGAAAAAAATTTCCCTTTAAATAAGTGCGCTAACATGTCTTTCATTAAAGGTAGTAGATACATGTTCTCTACGCACACAGCATTTAGACTCCTATAATCCACGCAGAGATGAAGAGAGCCATCTTTCTTTTCTCTGAATAATACAGGGGCTGCTACCCGGGGTCTAGCCAGCTCTATAAAACCCCGCTCCAGATTCTTTTTGATGAACTTTCCCAGTTCGTCTAATTCCCTGGGAGTCATAGAGTACATTTTTGGTTTTGGCAGTTTCGCTCCTGGGATAATCCCAATAGCACAGTCTGTGGATCGGTGAGGGGGGAGTTCATCTGCCCTTTGTTTGCTGAAGGCTTCAGCCAAATCTCGGTATTCCATTGGGAGGGCTTTCAAGTCTGACTCACTGAGGGCGGAGGCAAAATCGTGGTGTAATCCACATCTCCTGCCGTTTTCTTTAGGAGTAGGCGGGGCTCCCCCCTGTGGGAATTTTAACTGTCCTTCCCTCCAGTTGATCATGGGGTTCCACTTCTTTAATCAAGCTAGTCCCAGAACTAAAGGCCACTCCATCCCTGGGGCCACAATAAAAGCTAGAGTCTCTGCGTGATCCCCCAGATCAATACGTAAAGGTCTGGTGGCAAAGCTGGCGGGCACCCCCTCTGCGACTGAGCCATCCAATTGGCAGAACGTAATTGGTTTTTTTAGCTTCCTGAAGGGTATTCCCATTTTCCCCACTAGTTCTGGGCTAATCATGCATCGGGTACACCCCGAGTCCAGCAAGGCGGCTAATTTTACTGTCTTTCCAGTGCCAGGTATAGAAAGTTCTAGGGGCACTGTTATGGGGTCAATTGGCCCACTCACCAATGGGTCGTCCTCGTAGTCATCTCCTGTCCCTTCTGGACCATCGTAGCATGGAGTCGGAGCTTGATCCTCTCAATCGCGGTCCCAGGGGAGCTCTACAACTTCTTCGGACCTCATCGCAGTCTCCCTGGGGTGTGGTGGGCTCTCGGAGGTCTTCCAGCCAGTAGACGGTCCCCTCTCTTGGCAGGTGTCTTGCTGTGGCAATCCATGGCTCGATGTCCTTCTTTACCGCATTTGAAACAGGCGGTGCTGCGAGATGGGGTAGGCGAACCTTGTGCGGTCTCCCCTCGCTTCTCTGACTGCGGTTTGAAGCTTGGTCTCACCGGGTGGTGTAGGTGCTTGCGTTGATTGATCTCTACTTCCTCAGCTAGCAGGCACCAGTCGTACAGCCGTCCCGGGGCTCCGCGAGCTACGCAGGCATTATATAGCTCTTCATTGAGCCCATCCTGGAAACAGCTTACCAGGATGTCTTTCGGCCAGCAAAAGCGACTGGCCAACTCTCTGAATTCCTCAGTGTATTCAGCGACTGGTCTCCTTCCCTGCTTCACTGTTTTGATGTGCTCCCGGGCTTTCTTGTCTGCCAGTCGGTCTTCAAAATGCCTGCAGAGGGCAGCCATAAACCGGTTGAAATTCCGCAATTTGGGTGCGTTGCAATTGTACAGGGTCACCATCCAGTCAGCTGCTCCACCTCCAAAGCTAGGGTAACTACCTGGACCTTCTCGACATCATTAGGCAGTGTTCTCCCATAGATTTGCATGCAGGTGAACACTTGTTCCAGGAAATACCCCAATCGCTTCGGGTCTCCATCAAACTTCACTCCGATAGGGATCGGCTTCACCTTGGCTGGTTGGGGTGGACGGCCTCACCGCGGTGCTGCCTCCTGGGCTCCACCCACTGCCATCTCTCGGACCTCCGATTCCTCCTCCTCCGATTCACCCTCTGAGTCTTCCTCTGATTCGGGGCTTTCTTTCAGCTGCACCTTAAATTCGTCAAGGGCTTTTTTCAGATACTCCATCACAGCTTCCATCGTCCCCGATTTTAATTCTTCCTTTTCTCCATCTTTATCAGGAGGGGCAAGCTCTGGATTTTTTTCCTTTGCCTTTTTCTTCCCTCCACCTCAGGTAAGGGTGAATTTCGGGGCTTTTTCTTCCCATCCTTCCTTTTTTCCGACCCCGAGTGACCATCTGGCTCGATCTTCTTCACCAGAAGGCCCGGCTTCTTCCAGGTCCCTGGAGAGGCTTTCATCTGGCTTCAAGCATAGGAGATCTTTGGCCCACTTCTCTGCCTGGAACTCCTCCATGTGAAATTTAGTTGCGACTCCCCCGGTAGGGCAGCAGCTTCTCTGGGTTGAGTACTATGCAGATCTCGCCTTATGTAAGGATCCACCTCAACTAACCACCCAAGAAAGCAGAACTCTTGAAACAGGCATTGTCTCAAAAGGAAACTTTTATTAGGGGTTAGTGACAGTAGGGAAGTCAAGGGGAGATCTGGGGAAAATCCCGCTCAAATGGTATAGTTAAACCAGCAATATTCCTCCTCCCACCAAAGTCATAATTTCCGTTTGAAATTCAGCCAATCCACAGGTGGCACAATGTGCAGGTAACTGGCACAGTTGGCGCGCATCTCAAGGTCTTCTCCAGTTTTGTTTCTCTGTTCCTTTCTCAAATGGATAGAGGCGGGAGAGTAAAAGTAGAAAGTAGAAAGTGAAAGTTATCCCAAGCAAAAGCAAATATTCCCCCTCCCCCCAGTAGAATGGCAGGCCCCAAAACAAAAGCACAAGAATACATATGCAAGGTAAACAATAAGGATTTGGGGACCTGACAGTCCCTAACTATTCAAACTACCGGGCCTTGAGCTTTTCGGAACTGGGCCGTGGAAGTGGTGGGTGAGCATGCACATCCCCACTTGCACAAGCAGCAGGTGAGCACATGCACACGTGCTCCATTTGCATGAGCAGTGGGTGCGCGTGCCCACTGCTCACAGAAATGGAGCTACGTGCACTTGCCCACCGTACACATGGAACCATCCCCTCCCTCCCCCTGTCGGTCGGCAAAGCTGAAAAGGTTGAGGAACTCTGGCATAGACTCTCCTCATGGCCAGATGGGTGGCAATCAAATTAAAAAAATAAAATAATAAATAAATAATGCTTGGACTTGCCCAATACAACTCAATGCATCACCATATGGCACATTGTATAACCCAACATCATATACTGACAACAGCCTATAGCAGCAGTAGATTGTTGCTTGTCCATGCACAATGCTCAATATTTGTCCTAAAAATTTGGAAAAATAGTAGGACCTGGGTGAGTCAAAGAAGTATGGAAGGAATTAAATATATGTGACACTACTACACTATTGCTTTTTGGTTAACTGATACTGCTATGCATGTCTGTCTGCATGGCATTATTTCCTAATATTTGCAGAGTTTTAAGAGATCTATGGTTTCATACAGACGCACCCACACGTATACAGGTAGTCCTTGAGTTACGACAGTTCACTTAGCGATGGTTCAAAGTTACAACACCCCCCAGAAAGTACTTACAACATAGTCCCGAAGTTGCAAATGTTGCAGCACCATGGCAATCCTTCACCCTTACAACTGACTGCAGAGACACTGCATCATTGCCCCTGCTTATTCCTGCCCTCCACAGGGACCTAACAGGCACTGGCCCTGCTATGATAGTCCACCAGCTCCTCTCCACCCCAAAGGCTCACTTACCTTTCGAGAGTTCCAGAACAGGCTGACTGCTCCTTCTCTCTCCTCAAGCGAGCTGTCTTCTCTTCAGCCTCTCTGCTGTGGGGTTTGCGCAGCAGCACGGTTTCTTTGCCTGCTTCCGATGCTCCAAAAGCAGAGCAGTGAGAAAAGAGGTAGAGACTTCCGGTTCCGGTTCGCGGCGCTGGCGGTCGTGTGAAGAGTCTTCTTTCTTCGCCGGCCGGTTTCCCTCCGCCGGTAGACCCTGGACAGGGTCAAAAGTCGCCCTGGAGGGGCGACTACCGCTGAGGAGGACTCTCGTTGACTGCGGAGGGAGCGGCAGCACCTTCCGCGGTCCGAGGCAGCTCCTTTGGGCCGACGGGGAAAAGATCGGCCATTAACATGGCCAATCATTTAGCTGCACCAGCCAAAATAAAGTCAAAATAACAACTAAGCGTTAAAGAACCACCGTGGAAGATCCGGGTGAGACCTTTCCTTTCCTCTCTTTACCCTTACTATCTCCCTGTGAAAAGCCCCTGGAATTATTTCCCTATTTTGATAAAGCAGCGTTCGCTCACTTGGGAAAACAAGCTTTGGACAATAAATAATAAATTAATTTTTATTGACTATTTCTACTCTTGAATACTCTGGGGTCCTGAAAAAATCCCTACTACAGAATTTTATTATTTTATTTGCTTATAAAACTGGACAATATTGTTTTCTTTTACTTTTATTCCTTTTTTAACTGGAATAAAACCTTTCTGGAAAAAGATTTTATAGTTTACTGGGGACATCTTGTGGTGAAAAATGACATTGCAATTACACTTTCTCTTTGATTGTGAGGCTGGATTTGACCTTCAAATTACCATAAAAGGGAAAAGATAAAGAATTTGTAACAGCTGTGTGGAGGTGGATACGGGCTGATTGTTACTAATAGCCTCCACCAAAAAACTAAAAGATTACCTTACCACTGAAATGGAGGAGTTTTACCCACAGCTTGGCTATGGGCTTATACTGGAAAAAAAATTGGAACTTAAGGAGCAAAGGATCTTTAGAATGAACATTAAAGATGATACTTCAGAACCAAAAATTGAACCTCAAATCTTGACTGATCAACTTATAGACCAAGGAATAACAGAGGAGGAACAGATCAACTCCAAAGAGGCCTGTATGCAACAACATACACAATTTAATGAGATGGAGGAATCTCATCCACAATCTACCTGTAAACTTATACTGGAAAAATTTTACGAAGCTACTGAGCAAGTGAATGCTAGAATAAAAGCATTTACCCCAAAACATCAAATTGACTTCCAGATTTCAACTGACTACTCCATAACTCAAATAACAATAGAAGAGGAACAAATCAACATAGAAGAGGACATCATACAATCCCACGTACAACTCATTGAGAACTTTGATGATCAATGAATGATTTCAATTAAAACATCTGCAATGCCAAAAGCAACAGGAACTGATTTGCAAATACGAGGCATTGAAAACTGTGACAACATGGATAACCAACGAGTAATTACCACATTGAACAAAATTGATTATACTACTCAGATAGTACTGGAAGAAAGAGAAGAGAAATATGACCAGACTGAATTGTTGATAAATATGTATAACCAAACACTGAGATTTGATGATATAGAGGCTCTTTTATGGAAACCTGCCTGGCACAAAAAGAAAGCTAGAATTAGATTTAAAAATGAGATTTAAAATTTTACTTGATGGGTTAAAAAGGCTTTTAGAGATTTTGACTGAGTTAATACCACTGAGATGAAAATTATTGATTTGATTATGGTTTGGAATTGTAATATGGAAAAGGTTGTAAACAAGGAGTTATTAGAATAAGGAATAGAATATAGATGTGAAATGCAGTAAGAAGGTATCTTCTGAAATAATATGTTTGCTTTTAGGTATGATAATTACTTGAGATATGGATTGATTTATAAAATATATATTTGAAATAGAGTAAGAAGGTATTTTTTGGAGTAATATTTTTGTTTTAGGTGTGATAATTATTATGCAATGGAAGGAGAACAAGAAAATGGATTGTGATAAAAGAAGATATGGTATTTATAAATGAGTTACCAGAATAAGAAATAGAATATAGTTGGGAAGTGTAAAAATATAATGGTTGGAATAATATGTTCATTTTAGATATAATTATTATTCTATGAAATAAGGGAAATTAGGGACACCCGAAGTGTAAATTATGTGTTTATTTAAGGCTAAATTGGAACATGGCAATTGTAAGTTAGTAAAGCTTAAAAACAGGATTTGGACTGATATAGGTGAAATATTATTGATATTTTTTTGATTGATTGAACTCTATTTAGAAATGTATTAATTTGACTATGTTATATCAATTGAGGGAAATAGAGAGGGAATCTTTAAAGAATTAACCTGAACTATACATGTATGATTGTGTTTTTTTGATGATTGATTACCCCATCTCCACGTTGTTTCCTAAGCACTCTGATGTAAAAACTAAAAAACCAATAAAACTTGTTAAAAAAAAAAAGAAAGAAAAGAAAAGAGGTAGAGTGGGACAAGTGTGCCCTGCTCAGCTTTGCTGACTCACCAAGGCTGCCTGTGCAGGACACCCGATCTGCTTTTGGAGAGCTGGGCAGCCTTGGTGAGTCTGAAGGAGCCGAGACCACATCCCCAAAGGCTTCTCTGCTCTGCGCTGAAAGCTTTTGCAAATGGACGGAAGGCTTCAGGGCAGCGATCTCCTGTTGTTTCAGGCCTTCTGTCCATTTGCAAAAGCTTTTGGCACAGAGAAACCTTTGGGGGTGTGGTCTTGGCTCCTTCACGCTTCTCTGCACCGAAAGCTTTTGCAAATCGACGGAAGGCCTGAAACAATGGGAGACTGCTGCCCCAAAGCCTTCCGTCTGTTTGCAAAAGCTTTCGGTTCAGAGAAGACAAGCCTTTGGGGGCGCGGTCTCAGCTCCTTCAGACTCACCGAGGCTACCCGGCGATCCAAAACCAGATCGGGTGTCCTGCGCAGGCAGCCTCAGTGAGTCAGCGAAGCTGAGCAGGATGTGCTCATCCCACTTTGCCTCTGCTCTCACCGCTCTGCTTTTGGAGCACCAGGAGCAGGCAAAGAAACTGCAGCAGAGAGGCCAGAAAGGAGACAGCTCACTTGATCATTGAGATCTTCAAAAGGTGAGTCTCCACAGGCCCAGTGCCTGTGCAGACCCAGTGGGGCAGGATGGGGGGGGGGAAGCATGAGATATCTCAGTGGGTTGGGGGAGGCCTTGGGTGGTCGGAAGCACTAGGCCCCCCATGGTCTTCCCCACCCTGGGATACCTCATGTGCACTTAATGACCTAAGCATTTGATTAGCGAATGCATTGGGTAAAGCAGGGAGGGATCATGTTCATTTAACATGATCCCATTAATGAATCCTTGGGTTACGAATGTAATTGGCAGGCTCTATTACTTTCATAACTTGAGGATTACCTGTATCTTTATATAGAGAGATTTTTATTGAAATACTCATTTCTACATTGTGTTTTAATATATTTTAACTGATTTGCTTTTAATTCTGATATTGTTAAAGCAATGAAAAGGTAAAAGAAATAGATATACAGTATAGGCAAGTGTTGGAAGTTAAATCCGATCCATGTCTTATTCTAAGCCGGGAGAGAGACGCAGGCAAAGGAAAAATAAGTTCGAAGCAGGCTTCAGTTGGAAAGGAGGTTTCTGTTTATTGGCCCAGTAACAACAGTGACAACAGCATGCATTCCTGGGGGTAGCTGGCAAACTGAACTGGTGAGTGAGTGAGTTTTTATATGGTTTGGACCTTTTGAGATTTATATGTTAGCATCTGTATGAAAACGTGTTCTTTCTGGGTTGGTTTGTGTTTTAGTTGCTGTTGTGAAATTTCCTTTGTGATGTGTGGGGTTGTGACTGGCCCTAGAGGTGAGGGGAGTTGCCCTCTGGTGCTTTGGAGAATAGTTTGATGCCCTCTTCTTTGTGGCAGCCCCTCAAATACTGGAATACTGCTATCATGTCACCCCTGTTTCTTCTTTTCTTTAGACTACCCAAACCCAAGTCCTGCAGCTGTTCTTCATATGTTTTAGTCTCCAGGCCTTTGATCATTTTAGTTGCTCTTCTCTGAACTTTTTCCAAAGTCTCAACATCTTTTTTGTAGTATGGTGACCAAAACTGGTTGCAGTATTCCAGGTGTGGTCTTACTAGAGTTTTATAAAGCGGTACTAATACTTCGTGTGATCTTGATTGTATGCCTCTGTTTATACAACCCAGGATTGTATTAGCTTTTTTGGCTGCTGCTGCACACTGCTGGCTCATAGTCAAGTGATCGTTCACTAGGACTCCAAGGTCCCTCTCACAGTTACTGTTTTTGAGCCAAGTCTTGCCTAATCTGTACTTATAATGTGGGAAGTCAGCCCCCCCCCCCAGAAGGAAATATTAAAAAGGCAGAATATTATATTTCCTCAAAGGATCTTAAAAAGGCAGAGAAGCATGCCCAGTTTTTCTTCCTTTTTTAAAAATATATTTTATTAATTTTTTACAATAACAATCTTTAGTGCTTCGTGAACAGTGTGTTGTCTGGGTTCATATATTTAAAACAATCAATGATAATTATTTTCTACAATTAATCAATATGTTGGTTGGTAATATATTTCTTGAGCCTCTCTTCTTCCAGTAATATTCTCCTTGTCAACACTGTGACAAACCGAACTGAAGCCATTTTCATTTTGTCTTTGTTGCCACATATTTAGTTTAGAAGAAGAAGGGGGGGTGTAGTTCTCATCCAAAACAATTCAAATGTATGGGAACCAAGGTCATTGCTGATAACATTTTGGCGGGTTGGAGAGCTGGGAGGAGTGCTCGGGTTTTCTAACAATTGGTGAATGTGATTTATGACAGCAAATTGGGGTGGGAATTGCAACTTACAACTTTGTAACCAAGGGGAGGGGAATTTAGTCTTGGGTTCACCTTTGTATGTGCCGTTATTTTGTAGCCAAATAAAAATGTTCTTTGAGGAAGAATTCCTTGCCTTGAAGTTCTTTTAATTGGTCTCATCTATCGGAACCATGACACTCCTTTTGTCTACATTAAACAAATATAATTCTTAATATTTTCAGTATATACCAAGTTCAATATAAACATTTTTTAGTATTTATGCATATAATAATATCAACATTTAACATGTTTTTTAATCAGCTTACTGTATGTTTCCATTGTATTTATAAAAGTCATCTTATTAAGTCATTATATGTCCTGTTTTCAAGATTCTTATTGAAGCTTAGTTTCCCCTCAGTATTCAGACCACTCTTATCAGTCATAATTTTCTCAAAACTCATTACCTTTAAATATCCAAACTTTTCATTTAAATAGACCCTCTCAATGTTTTAACATTTCATATATTCTAAAAGTATTATACTACTTATATATCTTATTCCTCTTACTATAGGGCCCCTTTACAAGCTTTTGGCCATATTCCAACAATATTTAATCCTATAATACACCATCTAATAATCTTGTATATATATATATATAGGGGCCATATATATATATATATATGACATATTGATCTCCAGGACGGAAATCTCTCTGTGGGGCTGCAGGCTCTGGCAGGGGACTCCAGGGTCTGGAAGGCTGTTTGATCTGCGAGGGAGGGGCTGGAGGCCTCTCTCAGCAGGAGTTGCTCTCCGCTTCTCACTTCTAACTCTTCAAATCTTTCTGCCAAATATTCTACTGACCGACTACGAGCTGCAGACGGATATTTCCACTCACCCGAGTCTTCAGTGGCAGACGGCCTGGCAGCTCTCCACCGGTCTGGGGAATGCAATATGCAAGAATCCCTTTGTTGTAGCTCCACTTCATCTGCTTTTGAAGCCCTTGAGGGTGGCAAGGCTGTTTCGAAGTGTCTGGAGTCTCTGCTGGGCTTATCCCAGTCTGACGACCAAATCAGCTCTCCTAGCTGCTTTGGTCTTGCTCCCAGCTAAGAGACCTGCAAGAGTTCCTTCTCCACCGGCTTGCTGGCTGTCGCTCCCCCCCCCCCCCCCCCCCGGGGAAGCTGCTGCTGCCGGGGTGCTGGCCTCAGGCAGTTTTTCTTCTTCCATGATGAAATCTTTCCCAAATCTTCGTCAGCCTATTCCTTTAGTTTAGAAACAGCGACTGGGGTTCGGGACCCCTAGATTAAGGCAGGACATAAAACAAGACATAAGTCATAAAACAGGACGAGTCTTAAATGCGTGTATTAGTTAGAAGAGGCAAAAAGGAAATGGAAAATGTCAAACCACAAGTTCATCTGTCGGTCGCACAAAGGTGTCAAGCTTGAAGCTCTATTACAGTTAACCACATATGTCTCGCTTCTATGTCTTGTTCTCACTGGTAGCTAACCACAAATGTGCTGCCGGAAACTTAGATGTTTGGCAAGATACCTGTGACCTCGATCCATGAGAGGGGGACAAGATATTTAGCTACTTTAGCATAGCAACAGGGGGGCTGAAAGGGGGCTGTCATTCAAGTAACCAATCAATGCTAACAAGTTACATTTCCGTGTTTTGCTGCTTCTAAAAGAGTATATATGTACTTGTTATTCCATGAGAAGGTGTTCAGAGGTTATGATTTTTGCTCTGAACCTTTGCGCAAATAAACCAACTTCTTTTGATTCCGTGGTCTGAGTCCTGTGGTTTTCTGCAACATTTTTATGGCAACCCAAGATGGGACTTGGAGCAATATTTTGCTGAGGACGGCACGGACCGACCGGTGCCCAAGCGGAGCCGTCACGCTAAACCTTCAGCCGTCACGGATGATTTCTCCAGAAGGAGGCGGACGGCACCGCAGGGGTATTTGGTGGACAACCGACCGATCCAAGAACCTGAACGGAATCAAAACAAGTCACGAAACAAAGCTGGTTGGAAAAGAAGACGCCTGCAGGCAAGTATTGTGGAATTGTAGACCCACTCGTTTTGAGAGTGGAAGAGGGGGCCTGATCACCTCCCTGGGTCCGGGATCGGCGCATCCTAAAGAGGCCCAAGAGTTGTTGTGTGGGTGGTTAAGCCATTGCAGTTCCTGTTGGTGACCGTTGGAACGTCCGGCATCACAGGTCAGTGGCAGTGTTTTAGAAAATGGGTGGTGGAGGAAGTGTCCCTCGGACACCTCTTCAGTGTATGTTGAGGAATTTTAAGAAAGGTTTTAGTGGAGATTATGGAGACCCCAAGGCCAATCCAGGAGACTTAAAGAAATTCTGTGAAAATGAATGGCCAATGTTCAATGTAGGATGGAAGGCTGAAGGTAGTTTTAATCTAGACTTCATCTCAAAAGTCCACCAAATTGTTACTGACCCAGATCATGGTCACCCAGATCAATACCAATATATTGACCAGTGGCAAGTAGTAATAAAACAGAATCCTGAATGGCTTCGCAAATGCAGAGTGGAACTCATGCGGGTCTGCGTGGCCAGAATGAATAGAAATCCCAGATCTCAAGGTCACGAAGAGTCAGACTGAAGCCAAACCTGTCTTAAAGACTGAACCCTATGAAGAAGATAATCCTCCTCCATACGCCCCTCTGCATCGTCCTATGGCCCAAGGCATGCAACTACCGGTCCCAATTCAACCGGCAAATGTTGATGATGGCAATATTCAAGTTCAGGGGGCAGGAGTGCAAGGAATTCAAAGGAAAGTGCCCCTGATGTTAAAAAGAAACTTCAGAAAGAAGAAGGGGCATTGGGCATGACTATGAGTCAATTGATGGAAATTGCACATAAAGTTTATGTGAATAGAGAGAAGGTGGAAGAGAAGAAGAAAGAAGGTAAAATGCAACGTAAGGCTGAATTGCTGGCAGCTGCATTGTCAGGCAATTCCAGAACCCTAGGAAGGAATCAGTGTGTTTTGTGTAAGGAAGAGGGACATTGGCAACATGAATGTCCTAAAAGGTTTGAACTTGGAAGAATAGAACAGGGACGTGGACATTTAACTCAAGAAGTCAAAATATATGATTTCCAGGGAGAAGAGGAAAAATGTTTCGTCCATATGGATTCCAAGGAAGAGGACGAGGCCAATTCCAAGAACAAGTAGAGGCCATAGGTTTGGCCGCAGCTGAACAATGGCCTGAGGACTGAAGGGGACCGGGTTTAAGTCAAGCCCCCCCCCGAACCCTTGGTCCGAATGAAGATAGGGGGCAATAATGTGACCTTTTTTAGTAGATACGGGGGCATCTAGATCTGTAGTTACTAAGTTATTGGCTCCCTTCTCTGCTGATGTCATAAATGTACAGGGAGTTGATGACTCAGTAAATTGTCACCCTTTTCTAAAGCCCCTGAGATGTTCCCTAAATGGAAGGGACATTGAACACCAATTCCTATATATGCCTGAGTGTCCCATTCCCTTATTGGGTCAAGACATGTTATGTAAAATGGGGGCAACTTTGTCATTTGAAAAAGACGAAATGGCACTAGTAATGAAGCATCCTCCAGATGAGATGTGGCGAATAATGGTGGCCCAAGAGGTTCAAGTCCTCGATACTTGGCAGGAGTTTGATGTGCACCAGTTATGGGCAGAAGATAATCCGCCAGGACATGCAGGTCACCATACACCACTAGTCATTCAAGTGAAGCCTCTGGCAGTGCCTATTCGTCTCCGGCAGAGAAATTATCCTCGCCCCATTACACAAGAAATTCAAGACCATATTACCAAATAATTAAAGGCAGGTATTTTAACAACTATTCAATCTCCTTGGAACACCCCAATCTTACCCATCCCAAAGCCTGATGGCTCATTTCGACCAGTCCAAGATTTGCGTATTATCAATAATGCTACAGTTACTGTACATACTGTAGTGCCTAACCCATATACCCTCCTGAGCTTGATTCCAGCATCAGCTGTTTGGTTCTCTGTGGTAGATTTGAAAGACGCTTTCTTTATGATCCCAATACATAAGGACAGTCAGAAACTGTTTGCTTTTGAGTGGGAAGACCCAGTAACAGACCAGAGAAAACAATATGCTTGGACCAGACTTCCTCAGAGATTTAAAAATTCACCTACTCTTTTTGGCAATGCCTTGGCCTCAGACTTAGAAGACTTCCAGCCAGGCGAGGAAAACCCCAGGTTAAATACTTAGGTTATACTATAAGTCAAGGCCAGAGAGCAATAGGACATGAGAGAAAGGAAGCTTTGTGTTGAATTGCAGAGCCAACTAATAGGAGAGAATTACGGGGTTTTTTTTAGGAGCAGCAGGATATTGTAGAATATGGATACCGAATTTTGCCCTGCTAGCCAAACCACTGTATGAGTCCACAAAGGGGGGAGAAAGAGAGCCCTTTATTTGGACGCGTGAACAAACACAGTTTTTTGAGGCTTTAAAATTGGCATTATCTCAAGCTCCTGTTATGGGACTTCCCAACCTCGAGAAACCTTTCAATTTGTATATGGACTCAAAGAATAATATGGCTCTTGGAGTCCTGACTCAAGAAAAGGGAAGTTGGCAACAACCCATAGCTTACTTGTCAAAACAACTTGATGGAGTATCAAGGGGATGGCCACATTGTCTTAAAATTCTGGCAGCCACAACTCTCCTGATAGAGGAAGCTAATAAATTGACTTTTGGAGAACTAGCTACAATCTATACCAGTCATGCAATTCGTGGAGTTTTGGAAACAAAGGGACATTTATGGATAACTAACTCCAGAATTTATAAGTATCAAGCTCTCCTCATTCAAAACCCTCAAGTGACATTAAAGCAGACAAATGGCCTAAACCCAGCAACCCTATTGCCTATACCAGGTCCTAAAGTTGAACATAACTGTATGCAAGTGATAGAAAGTCAATTCTCATGTAGACCTGATTTAACTGATGTGCCACTGAAAACAGTGGACTATAATTGGTTTACTGATGGGTCAAGTTTCATCTCAACAGGAGAACAATATGCGGGCTATGCAGTAGTCTCACTTGATAAAGTCATAGAAAGTGGGCCACTCCCAAAAGGCACAAGTGCTCAAGCAGCAGAACTGTGGGCTCTCATACGAGCACTGGAAAGAGCAAGAGATGAAAGTATAAACATTTGGACTGATTCTAAATATGCATTCCTCACATTACATGTACATGCTGCAGTCTATATAGAGAGAGGACTCTTAACAACTGCAGGAAAAGAAATTAAACATCCTCTTCTGATTGAAAGACTTATAACAGCAGTCTTGGGACCAAAGAGGGTAACTGTCATGCACTGTAAGGGACATCAAAAGGGACAAGATGAAGTAGCCCAAGGAAATAGAGCAGTTGATAGAGAAGCAAGGTTATCAGCAACCTGAGACAGCCAAGCTTACCCTGACATGACAGCTTATGTAGCATTGGAAATGCCACGAGGACTGAGTCCTAGATATACTAAAGCAGAAGACTTACAGGCAAGTGTAGATTTGCAAGGACACAGGCAGGGAGAGTGGTATGTACTCCCAGATGGAAGGATTTTTGTACCTGAGAATTTAGCCTGGCCAGTGGTAAAGGAAACTCATTCAACTACTCACATGGGAAAGAGTGCATTAGCTGAAGCCCTCCACCGTATTGTGTATATCAATCGTCTTCACTCGCTATGTGCCCATGCAATTGAGAGATGTAACATTTGTGCCCAGGTTAATCCAAGACAAGGACCTATTCTTCCGCCAGGAAGTCAGCCTAAGGGATATTATCCTATGGATTCATTGGTTGTTGATTTTACAGAAATGCCAAAATGTGGACTATATAAAACAATGTTAGTCCTAGTGTGCAATTATTCAGGATGGCCTGAATGTTTCCCCACCAAGACCAAACAGGCACGAGAAGTGGCCAGAATCTTACTCAAGGAGATTATTCCCAGATATGGAATACCCTCATTCATATCATCAGATAATGGACCTGAGTTTGTACATCAAGTAAATCAGACGCTGGCTAAATCCTTAGGGACGCACTGGAGGTTTCATTGTGCTTTTCATCCTCAATCTGGGGGAAGGGCAGAGAGAATGAACTGGACAATAAAGGAAAAGGTGACAAAGCTGTGCCTTGAAACTCACCTTAAGTGGGTGGATGCATTGCCACTAGCACTTTGGTCTGTGCGATGCACCCCTCGAAAAGGAATTAGGCTATCCCCTTTTGAAATGATGTTTGGAAGACCCCCTATTATAAGTAATAATTTGAAAAATCATATAGGGGACTTAAGTCAATTAGGAAATACATGGGTGAGTCAAATGGTGGGAGAGTTAAACAAGCAAATACAAGAAATCCAACAATATTGTGTGTCCCTCGGTCCACCATTTTTGAGTACCCCCAGTCATAATATTCAAGTGGGAGACAAAGTATGGGTAAAACAGTGGAAAGGGGAAAACTTGAAACCTAAATGAAAGGGCCCGTATACTGTGGTCATGTGTTTTCCACTTGCAGTAAAAGTGTTAGAATCCAAGTCTTGGATTCACTGGACTCGAGTTAAGCCAGCAGTTGATGAATATTGGGAGGCAGAACAGGACGAGGCCCACCCTTTAGTGGTCCGCTTGAAGAAGCGCCCCCTATAACTGCCCTACCGGCAACGGGCAGGCAACATACAGGGCAGAAGAGGCCTTACTGGTGTCACTCCGGAAGCTGACCCTCTACATACGGCTGAAGACAAGAATGAGGAAGACAGCTGTTAAAGTGTTAGGAGTGTGTGGTGTAGGTTAGATCTATTTCAAGGAATGGTAGTCCGACAATACATAGCCATAGGTGCAGTGAGTCTGATCACCCTGGTTGTGACCTGTTGTATTGGACACCTTTTCTTCTGGAAACATCCCAATCCCAAAGAAACAGGTGTTGCGCCTAAAAAGCACTGACTGTGACCAAGGACAGTGTGTATCTCTTGGGGACACTTATGTTTGAAGCACCTTGAGAGTGGGTTCTCTGTTGTATAGTAGGAGTCTTGGGAGTGTGGGCATTATATTTAGCAAATAAGACTCGGCTGTGTGGCTCACCCAAGACTGACCCTGTCCTTTCCCAAATCACACCTAATCCCATCCATCTTCCTGATATGGTAATTTCATAATTGCAATTGCTCCCTTTGGTGTGACTGTGAGTGTGAAACTGAGTGGAATATTGGGCTTGTAAGATAGAAAAGGAAAGAAAAGTTGACATTGACTCATTTTAGATTATCAGACATGAGTCTTCTATGGCTTTGGCTAATGTTTGCAAGTGGCATGTTGAGTAATGAGACCCTGAATGATAGTCCCAAATGTTGTGAGAATGGCCAATTAACTCTTCTCACACTTGAAGAAGGCTCCGGGGACATTGAGGAAACAAATGCTGTTTGTGTTATTATGTGGAATAGCAGGACTAGCCTTCATCCTCTGTGTAATACCTTTAATCAGACAATTAGTTATGAGATCAGTGAAAAAAATCAGGGTTGAAAAGGAATTAGTTGTGATAGAAGGATCCTTGGAAAATAGGTTCACCTCAGACCCACAAAGGGAAAGTGAGGATCCAGCCAGTGGAGAGTATGTATGGATGAGACCCTGGGGATTGGAGGACGTGCCTGAGGAAGAGGAATTCTGAGATAGATTTTTCGCTTTTTCTTATTGGTGCTATCTGCCTCTATCTTGAACTGGCAGCAGGAAACAGAAAGATGTGTGCCAGTCTAAAGTGTTAATCATGCCATATATTATGCCTATCCATATATGCGATTTCTGCTCAGCTATCTTCGCTTGCTGGGAAAAAGCTAATGCTCAAGTTAAAACTGTAAAAGTGAGACTCAATTGTTACCTAAAATGGAGTCTCAAAGGGGGGAATAAGGCAGGACATAAAACAAGACATAAGTCATAAAACAGGACGAGTCTTAAATGCATGTATTAGTTAGAAGAGGCAAAAAGGAAATGGAAAATGTCAAACCACAAGTTCATCTGTCGGTCGCACAAAGGTGTCAAGCTTGAAGCTCTATTACAGTTAACCACATATGTCTCGCTTCTATGTCTTGTTCTCGCTGGTAGCTAACCACAAATGTGCTGCCGGAAACTTAGATGTTTGGCAAGATACCTGTGACCTCGATCCATGAGAGGGGGACAAGATATTTAGCTACTTTAGCATAGCAACAGGGGGGCTGAAAGGGGGCTGTCATTCAAGTAACCAATCAATGCTAACAAGTTACATTTCCGTGTTTTGCTGCTTCTAAAAGAGTATATATGTACTTGTTATTCCATGAGAAGGTGTTCAGAGGTTGTTATGATTTTTGCTCTGAACCTTTACGCAAATAAACCAACTTCTTTTGATTCCGTGGTCTGAGTCCTGTGGTTTTCTGCAACAAGATGGTTTGAAAAGTTTGCAGATTTTGGCTTGATGTCATGGTTCTGAAAGAAAAAACTCTTCAAAGAACTTTGAGGCATTGTTTACCTTAAATAATCTTTAATTGAGCAACATAGCTTCGGCACGTACATAGGCGAAGCCCAAATCTGAATTCTCCTCCCTTAAACACATAGTATTGAAGCATAATTCACTCCTCCATTTAACAGTCATTAATCACATTCTCCAATTAGTTTGAAGTGCTAACTTTCCCTCCCGTTCCATAACCCGCCATTTCTTATCTTCTCTTATTACAAACAACCTTGAAGAATACTCTACTGAGATATTGTTATGTCTAACTAATTCCCATGCACATTCTCGGATTCAGGCTCGGACGGAGGCATGACAGGTTTTGTGTTTTGTGTTCTAGAGACTCTAAAGATTGGTCACCCTTCCCCCTCAATTTTAGTTTAAAGACCTCCTGATGAGTTGGGCCAGTCTTTTTCTGAGTACATTTTCCCCTGTTTTCGTGAGGTGCAGCCCATCCCTTGCCAAGAGTCCTTAGCATAGGAAATGCAGTCCATGCTCCAGGAAACCAAAGTTTTCTTGGCGACACCAACCCTTTAGCCAGTGGTTTATTTCTAGAATTCTTTTTCCCCTCAATGGGTGTTGGCCTTTTGTTGGGAGTACTGATGAGAACACTACTTGTGATCCTAGCTCCTTAACTTTATTGCCTAGTTGCTTATAATCTCTCAATATTGTACTCAGGTTCTTTGTTGTGTCATTCATCCCAATGTGAAGGAGAAGGAAAGGGTAGTAATCTGTGGGCTTAATTATTTTGGTTAGGTTCTCAGCCACATCTTTGATTTTTGCTCCTGGGAGACAACATACATCCCTGGATTGTATGTCCGGTCTGCAGATGGCTGATTCTGTTCCTTTGAAGATAGAATCTCCTATTACCAACACTCACCTTCCTTTTTTGGGGGGTGCAGTCTGGGGTGCTTTTCTGTTTATCTCAGGTGTGTTTGTTGATGTGACTCTTTTAGGGGTATTTGGTGTTGTTTCTTTGCTAGGTGTCTGCATGTTTTCTTTGAGGGGGAGGTTGTGGGTCTGCGTATTTCCATCTAGGGCAGGGGTCGGCAACCTTAAACACTCAAAGAGCCACTTGGACCCGTTTCCCACAGAAAAGAAAACACTGGGAGCCACAAAACCCTTTTGACATCTAAAATGAAGATAACACTGCATATATCGTTTTTTACCTTTATGCTATGTATAAAAAAACTGTAGTGTGTTGCATTTATGAAATCAATGAACTGCTACAAAGAAGACAAATTTTTATTTCAGCATGCAACAAAAACATTTTGAACTCCAAAAAAAAGTCGCTGGGTCGAAGGTTACTTTCAAATAAAATACTCAATGTCTATTTGAGTTCTCCTCATATTTATGAAATAAAAAGCCAAACTTAACTTATCCGCCTGCAGCAAACCCAAAATGCTGTCTGCTTCTGTCATCCGTCCGTCCGTCCGTCCACCCATCCGTCCGCCCGTCCACCCGTCTGTCCACGCGTCCGCGCATCCGTCCATCTGCCCGTCCGTCCGCCCATCCGCCAGTCCATCTGTCTGTACTGGAGCGTGCAGTCAGCTGTCAATGAATTAAAAAAGGACTATTTCACTGAACAATGTCAAATATATATTTGCAAAATAATAGCCAATTAAAATATTTATTTTACCTGGTTAATGTGATTTTTGCTTCTCAACATCAGCACACAGCATCTGCACATCAGGGCTGTAAGACGTCACCTTCATCTTCAAACAGGATTGCAGGCTGTTGTCTGTGAGGCATGAGCGATATTTGTTTTTAATATAGTTCATGTTGGAGAAGACCTGCTCACATACGTATGTGGATCCGAAGATCGACAGGACTCCAAATGCGTATTTTTTCATATTTGAGTAAGTGCTGGGGATGGCATTCCATGTGTCGAATATCAGCTTGTCCTGTTTGGGAAGGTTTTCAATATCACTCCATTTGTGATTCTGAGCAAGATTGGCCTTCTGACGGGCAACATCTTCAAGATTATCTGTCAAGCATTGGAACTTGGACACCCATATATCTTTGTCGGCTATGTCGGCCAGTTCCATCTCCAGATTGGGTTGACTTACACCTGCAAATGCAGTCATATTCAATACAGATGGATCGATGGTCAGGGGAGTGACAGGGAAAGATAATGTGTTTTTTTCCTCTCTGAACTCACAGAATCGCTTCCCAAACGATGTTTGCATTGCAATGATTGCAGACTGCAAATACTCTGAATTTATCATATTGTGACCTTGTTTGAACTCTCTCAAAGAGGGGAAGTGAGACAGTGTACCTCTCTGTAAATCTCTGGCAAACACTGTCAACTTGCGCTCAAATGCCAAAACTTCCTCCAGTATGTGCAGGGCTGTGCCTCCTTTACCCTGAAGAGTTGTATTCAGCGTGTTCAGGTGTGCTGTCATATCTACCATGAAGTGTAGCTTTTCCAGCCACTCTGGCCATTCCAGCTCAGGAAAGGTGAGCCCTTTGCTGCCTAGGTAAGTTTTCACCTCTTCCAGACATGCAGCAAAACGTTTTAGCACCTCCCCTCTGGACAGCCACCGGACTTTGTTGTGCAGCAGGAGATCAGAATACGTGCTTTCCACCTCCTCTGGTAGCAAACGGAACTGACAGTGATTTAAACCTTGTGCCATTATTTTATTGACAATCTGAATGACAACATTCATTACTTCTGTGCATTCTGGAGGAAATGTTTGAGCGCACAATGCCTCTTGGTGCAGGATGCAGTGAAATGTTAGCAGCGTTCTACCCAGCGACTTCTGTAGTAAAGCCACAAAGCCCTTCTGCGCTCCTGTCATACTTGGTGCCCCATCAGTAGCCACTGACACCAGGTGGTTGGTGTTTATTTCATTGGTTCTTAAATAATCCAAGACAGCCTCACAGATGTCCTCCCCCCGTGTTTGGCCTTTTAGTGGTATCAACTCAATCATTTCTTCCTGTGGCCCAGCAGAGTTCACATATCGGCAGAACAGCGCTATTTGTTCAATATCACCTTTGTCTTTGGATGCATCACAGGCGATTGAGTACGCCACAGCTGAATTGATGTCTTTAATTTGCTGTCTGGTGATGTTTTCTGACATTTTTATGGTTCTGTCTTTGACAGTCTTCGCAGAGAGAGACATATCTCTGATTTTCTGCACAATTTCACTCTTGTTTTTGAAGTCCGAGAATAGATGTTCTGAAATCTTAATGAATGATTCCTTGATATACTCTCCATCTGTGAACGGCTTCCTGTGCCTATTTCCTGAGCGGCCACAAAACTAGCATATGTAGTTGAATTTGCAGACTTTACCCACTTCTTAAAATGATTCTTGCTCAGATCAACCTTCCGCATCAATTCTGAAATGGCTTTTTTTCTCTCATCTCCATCCGGGTATGTTTCAGCAAAGGCTGTGTGTTTATTCTGAAAATGTCTTGCAACATTCGACTTTTTGTTGTTTGCCAATTTCTCACCACATATTAAACATACTGGTAAACCAGTCTTGTCAGTAGTGAAAGCAAATGAATCTGCCCATGTATCATTAAACACTGTTTTCTTCCGAAATTTTTCTTTTCTTGCATGATTTATCCATGGTTGGCCTACTGGGGGTCGAAAAGCACAATAAATCTCATGCCGGCGGGTGTCGCACATTGGCATTTGTGACCAGTACTGGGAATCAAATAATTTAACAACCAGTTCCCTGCAGAAATCCCCCCCCCGCACAGAGCACCCCGCCGCCACTACTTCCCCCCTACCCCTGATGTAGCACTCCACTGCCACTGCTGCTTCCCCCCCAGGACGGAGCGCTCCGCCGCTGCTTTACCCAGTGGCGAAGGTGGAGTTTGGGAGGCAGTGGCAGGGCATAGCCCAGGCATGGCCAACCAGCAGCAGCAAAGCTCGTCCTCCCCACTCAAGGCGCAGCAGCAGGATTGCTCTCAATAAGGCGGGCGCACACGAGCGAGCAGCGCACCCGGCTCTTATTGTTTGAGAGCAATCCCGCTGCTGCGCCTCCACTTTCTTCAACCATGATCCCCCCCTCCCCAGCCAGCCAGCTCTTCATGAATTTAACATGGACATAAACATTTTTCACCACCTTTATCAATATCACAAAGAAAAGTTTAAGAACTTTAATTGTGCTTGATCAGGTGCACTCATTTTCCTCCAGTCACTCTCTTGGCATCTCTACCCACTTCACCACCCTCTGAAAGCCAGAGGACTCACAACGATCCACACTCATAGAGTGGATCCTACAATCTAATCTGAGCTGTCATAACCTTTCATTCCAGCATGATTATAGCAGGTTATTCTCTATCTCTCTTTGTCTCCGTCTCTCTGTCTCTGTCTCTCTCTCATTACAATGTTCTCTGTTTTTCAAATATTTTTATTAAGGATTATAAATGAAAAGAGTAAAAGCCGGTGCAAACTATAAAAACTACAAATAGAAAAATAGAAAAGAAAAAAATTGCGGGGGGGGGGAAAGAAAAGGACAGGAGAAAAAGGGAAAAAAACCCTTTCTCCTTCATCCCAACAGGTAAAAACAATTTTAGTAGCTTATCTGCCATCTTTAAATACAGCATAATTATCGCCATACCTCATCTCTTAATTAAAAAAAAATCAAAATATTTCATTAAACGTTCTTTACTAAAAGTCTAGTAAGGACAACCACATATATTCATATTCTCTCTCTCTCTCTCTCTCTCTCTCTCTCTCTCTCTCTCTCTCTCTCTCTTTCTCTCTCTCTCTCTCTCTCCCTCCCTCTCCCTCCCTCCCTCCCTCCCTCCCCCTCCCAGCAAACCACTTACTGGGAAAATCTAACAAATTCCAATCCTTTTTGTCTTTTAAAAGGGGGTGGCTGCCACTCGCCTGTCTCAATAACAGTCTTACAGTTCCTAGAAAACAAGAAAAGTAAAAGGACCACAACAGTTTGCTTTACATGCTTTTCCTCCCCCAATCTTTTAAAAATTAAATTCAATATATTCCAGAGCAGGCCTGTCCACCTGGCTGTGGCCTTGCGGCATCCCTTAAATTTGGTTTGGAAGTAATGAGACTAGAACAGCCAAATTAATGTTGAGAAGATGACAATATCCAACATAGAGTTGATAGAGCCCCTCCACACGACACACCAGGCAGGATGATTGCCTCTTGAGCTGCTTTCTAATTCTTAGAATAATGATTTGCATACACATAATTCTTGGATTGAATTTGCATGGCTAATTAAATAAAGAACTACTCAAGGCAGTGTCTGGGGAGCCTACAGGGGGAGTTATGGCCCGTCGCTCCATGACGCTTCCTGACCTCAGAAGGTGTCCCCGTGCCAGATGCTGGTGTGAGAAGCTCTGGGAGCACCCGAGACTGGCCTGATGACGCCCCATGAGCTCCCACACTGCTGGGCTCCCAGGGTGGTTCCTGAGGAAACGCTCTTCTCCTCACTCAAATCGGCTGCTAGTGGCTTGGATGGCTCTGCTCCGTCCAAGTTGAAGAAAGCGGAGCAGAGCCATCCAAGCCGCTAGCAGCCGATTTGAGTGAGGAGGAGAAGAGCGTTTCCTCAGGAACCACCCGAAGCTCCGCAGCTGGAAGAGCTTCAGCCGAGGCTGCTTTACACCTTCCTCTCCAGCCTCGAAGCCGCTTAGCACCGTCGGCTGCAGAAAGCCATTCCGGCTCTCAGCTGTGCTCCAGAAGTTTTAATAAATGCCTCTGGCGAGACTCTATCGGGGCCTGAAGGAAAGGTCAGCTCTTTATAGCCGCCACGTGCTCTCGCCCCACGGAGCGCCTTTTATGCACGAGGTGCCCGCCTTATTCATGCCCTGGAGCACGAGGAAGGTGGCCAGAAGCGGCGGCGGAGGCGCTTTCCCACTCAATAAGGCTGATGCAAGGTAAAGGCGCTCTGGGCTCAATTCCGGCCACCCCCTTCCCACCCGGACCGCTCCTTCAATCAGTTACTCGGGCGCGATAGCCCCCTCCTCTTCGAGAAGCCTCATCCAACTCTATGCCGGGGGTGTGTGCAGAAGACGAGGAGAAGAAGAGCGTGAGGCCAGGTGAGAATATCGGTGATGGTGGCATGGTGGCTGGGTGGCTGGGGAGGGGGGATCATGGCAGTGGCATTGGCAGCTCCACCCACCCAGCCCGTTTCCCCAGCCAGCTCCATACGATGCTTGGCAGAAAAAAAAACCCGCACGCCCCATCTGACCCATGCACCTTCCTTCCAGCAGTCCTCATCTCTTCCTCCGCCGCCGCCACGTGCAGTCCCAAGAAGAAAAGAAGTTTGTGGGCAGTCCCACAAACAAAAGAAGTTCAATCAATCAATTCCAACTTCGCGAGATCTTTTTTTTTTTTTACGTGAGAACTTGGAATTGATTGATTGAACTCCCACTTTTTTGGGGGGGGGAGATTGCAAATGGCGGAGGACGACTGGGAGCTGCAGCAGAAGGCTGAAAGAGCTGCATGAGGCTCCAGAGCCACGGGTTGCCGACCCGTGCTCTAGGGGGAGGCAGGGCACTCACTTACAATGGGCCTTCCACCTCTGGCCTTCAACTCCCAGGCAGGGTAGGGAAGAGACCCTCTAGAATGTTTTTGTGTTTCAGCAACCTGACTCGCCAGGTGCTTCAGATGAGGGGGAGGCAGATTCATTTGGAACTACTTCCCTTCCACCCTTACCAATTTCCTATGAAAACTTGGACTTTGAAGAATTGATGCAGGAGGAGGAAAGCAGCATCAAAGAACCCATGGAAGAGAACGGAGGCCAAGGTGGAGGGGTGGGTGACGTAGGAGATGATCAGGCTGAAACCTGAGGGAGGGGTCAAACATGTCATCAGTTCATCTCGAGTTCATTCACGCCCACAAGAGATCTACGTCTAGCCCACCTTGAATTCTGTTGACTCTTATCTACCACCAATTTGCTTTGGCCATTAGTAGTTCAGATTCTTGTATAGAGCATTAGCATACAATAAACCTATATTCATTTGAACTGCCTGGACTCCTGATTTCCTGCACTTGACAATAACATCTTTTGGGCATAGTCTATCCCTAGAAGCAGACATCATTGCTGGCAATGTTGATATTGAAACTATGTCTAGTACTTTCATTTATTTGCTTTTTTCTACTCAGAAAACTTCCAGTGACCATTTTCAATTTACAGATTATGTCCTGTGAGCTTGCACAGGCCTGAAAATGCTTTTTAAAAGTTGTTTTTATGGCTCTGTAGACCTTCCAAGTAAAGTAGGAAGGGAAGGAGTGGAAGAGAGTAAGAGGGAGCAGAAGGAGAGGGAGAGGGAAGACAGGAGAAGAAGAGAAAAAAAGCAGGCAAATAATGAGAGGGACAAGAGGCAGGAAGTTGAGTGCCCAATGAGCAAAGACAAAGGAAAGGAAAGAGCCAGTTTGGTCTAGTGGTTAAGGCATCAGGCTAGAAACCAGGAGACCATGAGTTCTAGTCCCATCTTAGCCATGAAAGCCAGCTGGGTGACTTTGGGTCAGTCATTCTCTCTCCGCCCAACTCACCTCACAGGGTTGTTGTGGGGAAAATGGGAGGAGGAAGGAGTATTGGATATGTTTGCCCCTTGAGTTATTTGTAAAAATAATAAAGGTGGGATATAAATAAATAAATAAAATAAAGGACGAGTGGTGGGAATCTGAGAGCAAGGGTGGTGCAAAGCAACCCAAAAGTTTGGGAGGGGTGAGCACCTAGAGCATGAGCGCCTGAAGCAGTACTGTACAATCGGAGGTGACCAACCAGAGGTGAGCACCCAAAGTGGCAGTGGAGTACAGAACAACCTGAGAGTTGAGCACTCCGAGAGTCAGGGGGCGAGCACCCAGCACATAGGGCAGTGCAGAGCAAGCTCTATGGAGGGCAAGTGAGACCGCAGGCAGCAACCAGAGGGCAAATGAGACCCCAGAGCAACCAGAGAGGCTGAGTAAGGGCAAAAGCAGACAGCAGCAGATCCAGTCTGAGCACAACCCAGCAGACCCAGGCAACCAGACAGTGGCAGACCCAGGCAGTGACAGACTCAGGCGACCAGGAAGTGGAAGAGGGCAAGCTGATGTGCATACCAACAGCAACAACTAAGTATAGCAGCAGAGTGGAAGAATTGAAGAAATGTCAACAATAGCCATGTGACATTCAACTTTTAAAAAAATAAAGAAAGAAAAATAGGTTTTTATATTTCATAAAAAGGGTTAGGTTTTTGAATCTTTGAATTTTTAAAATTTGTAATAGTTTTTCAAATTATAAACTTTTACACAAATATCAAATTTCTAAAAAAATTTAAACTATATGATTTTTATGTTTATTATATGAATATTACATTTTAAAATTTCTAAATTTTTGATCTTTAAATTTTTATAAATTTTAAAACTTCTAAACTTTTACAAGAAATTTATAATTTTTCAATTCTTAAATTATATAAATTTCAAATTGTTAAAGTTTTAAAATTTTTAACATCTTATATATTTTAATTTTAAACAAAAGAGAAGAAAAATTATTTTAAAATCTTTAATTACACTTAAAAAAAACCACATCCAAAAGACTGACACTATTCTGATTTGCAAAACATGTGCCATGGAAAAGATAATTAAACAATGAATCTGTGAACAACTCGAAACAAGCAAAGTTATAACCAGAAGCCAACATGGGTTTGTCAAAAACAGATCATGCCAGACAAATCTGCATTCTTTGACAAAATGACTAAATTAGTGGACCAGTTAAATGCTGTGGACATAATTTACTTGGATTTCAGTAAGGCATTTGATAAAGTAGACCACAGCCTACCACTTAATCTATAAAAATGTGGGATAGACAGCATCACCACCAGATGGATTAGTAACTGGCTGACCAACCACACTCAATGTGTAGTCCTTAATATAACTACATCTACATGGAGGGAAGTATGCAGTGGAGTACTTCAAGGTTCTGTCTTAGGCCCGGTACTCTTCAACATCTTCATAAATGATTTAGATGAGGGGATAGAACGGGAACTCATCAAATTTGAAGACAACTCCAAGCTGACATGAATAGCCAACACTCCAGAAGATAGGCTCAAGATCCAGAAGGATCTCAACAGACTTGACAACTGGGACCTATCTAACAAAATAAAAATTAATGTGGAGAAAAGCAAGGTTTTACACTTGGGCAAGTAAAGTGAAATGTACAGGTATAGAATAGGTGGTACCTGGCTGAAAAACAGTAATTGTGAGAGGGATCTTGGAGTCTTAGTGGACAACCACTTAAATATGAGCCAGCAGTGTGTTGCAGCCTCCAAAAAGCCAACACAGTCCTAGGCTGCATTAACAGATAGAATCAAGATCACGTGAAGTGATAGCATCACTTAATAATGCCTTGGTAAGTCCATACTTACAATATTGCATAAATGCAACCCCTTACATTCAGTACAAGCAATAGAGCAGACATTTGTTGAAAGAAAAATCAGGTCCAGTTCCAATCTGGGTTTAAATAAAATGGAGGCTAAGACGCTGGAAATAAAATGGAGGCTAGCTGCTTAGGAAAAACGGTTTAATGATGAGCAGAACCAACAACAGCATGCAGTTCTGGGACAGCTGACAAAATGGAGTTGAGAGTATGTGGGTTTTTATACCTTCTGATTGAGATAATCCAGGGGTTTGTGCAATGTAGTGAGCCTTGTGTCAATGGTGGTGGGTTAATCCTATTATGTCCTAAAGGTCATGTCCTGTCCTTAGAATTTGGGTGGGGGAATGTAAATTCTTAATCCCATCAGCTGTGGGGGCTGAAGGTGTTTTGTTTATGAGTAGATTGGCTCAGTCCATTCAAAATCTCCTAACGACTGGCCTTTTGGTTTGAGGCTTTTTTCTATAGCAGGAAGACGAGCTGCTTTCTGCTTTTGTTAAGATTTTTTCTCCATTTCTCCCTTAGGAGAAATATTCTATCCTGCCTCTTTTTTAATATTAAGAATAAAGAATATTTTAATCTGGGGAGGGGGGGCTTCCTACACATTTATCTATTCCATTACAACACTCCCCAAATTAGATCCATTACATCATATTAACATGTTGCCACTGGTTTTTAAAGTTTTTTTTTAAATAACTGAAAAAAACAGGATTAAAATACTATAGTATCCTGGAAAATTTGTTATTGCTCTCTTCTTTCCAGGAAAGGTGACATTTTCTGTGATCTGAAAACTTGGAAGAATCCTCAGGAAAGGAGGGGAAAGGAGTATTGCCTTGTGCAGATTTTGTTTTAAAAAAGAAAAAAGAAAAAAGTTGCTAATTCTGAAATAAACAATTAGTACCGCTTTATAAAACCCTAGTAAGACCACACCTGGAATACTGCAACCAATTTTGGTCACCATATCACAAAAAAGATGTTGAGAGTTTGGAGAAAATTCAGAGAAGAGCAACTAAGATGATTAAAGGCCTGGAGACTAAAACATATGAAGAAGGGCGGCAGGACTTGGGTTTGGCTAGTCCAGGGGTCGGCAACCT
>JALGBA010001623.1:0-119536 GCA_023970755.1 Azemiops feae | reverse complement strand
ATATATAGAAAGTTTTTGGTTGATGCACCTTGGTATTTTAACTGCCATACTGCAGTCATGTTTCATGATCACTTTTGCCTTGCCGCCCCCCAAACTAGGGGCATTAAACAGGCTCAAGTCGCTACTGCGATACATTACAAATTCAATTTTTTTTATTTTTTTTTGACAAAGTGTTAAAGAATTAAATGGGAGACTTGGATAGCTATTTCGGGCTCATTCTGCCATCTTCAGTAAGCCATACCCTCTATGGGATTCGAACCTAGGCAGCCTGCATGCTAGGCAGTGTATTAACCTCCAGGCTACCAGCTCTCCTCCCCTCCTTTGTCAGCCAAACCAAGGGAATATACATAGAAAGTTTTTGGTTGATGCCCCTTGGTATTTTAACTGCCATACTGCAGTCATATTTCATGATCACTTTTGCCTTGCCGCCCCCCAAACTAGGGGCATGAAACAGGCTCAAGTCGCTACTGCGATACATTACAAATTCCAATTTCTTTTTCTTTTCTTTTTTTTTGACAAAGAGTTAAAGAATTAAATGGGAGACTTGGATAGCTATTTCGGGCTCATTGTGCCCTCCTCAGCAAGCTTCACCCTCTATGGGATTCGAACCTAGGCATGCATGCTAGGCAGTGTATTAACCTCCAGGCTACCAGCTCTCCTCCCCTCCTTTGTCAGCCAAACCAAGGGAATATACATAGAAAGTTTTTGGTTGATGCACCTTGGTATTTTAACTGCCATACTGCAGTCATATTTCATGATCACTTTTGCCTTGCCGCCCCCCAAACTAGGGGCATTAAACAGGCTCAAGTCGCTACTGCGATACATTACAAATTCAAATTTCTTTTTCTTTTTTTAATACACTGGCTAGCATGCAGGTTAATACACTGCCTAGCATGCAGGCTGCCTAGGGTCGAATCCCATAGAGGGTGTGGCTTGCCGAGGAGGGCAGAATGAGCCCGAAATAGCTATCCAAGTCTCCCATTTAATTCTTTAACTCTTTGTCAAAAAGAAAAAAGAAAAAAAGAAATTTGAATTTGTAATGTATCGCAGTAGCGACTTGAGCCTGTTTAATGCCCCTAGTTTGGGGGGCGGCAAGGCAAACGTGATCATGAAATATGACTGCAGTATGGCAGTTAAAATACCAAGGTGCATCAACCAAAAACTTTCTATGTATATTCCCTTGGTTTGGCTGACAAAGGAGGGGAGGAGAGCTGGTAGCCTGGAGGTTAATACACTGCCTAGCATGCAGACTGCCTAGGTTCGAATCCCATAGAGGGTGTGGCTTGCTGAGGAGGGCACAATGAGCCCGAAATAGCTATCCAAGTCTCCCATTTAATTCTTCAACTCTTTGTCAAAAAAAAAAGAAAGAAATTTGAATATATATATGTACTGTATATATAAAATAAAGATAAAAAAGGATATATGCAGTGTTATCTTCATTTTAGATGTCAAAAGGGTCTCTCTCTCTCTCTCTTTCCTCTCTCTCCCTCTTTCTCTCTTTCCTCTCTTTCTCTCTCTTTCCTCTCCCTCTCTTTCTCTCTCTCTCTTTTTCTCTTTCCTCTCTTTCTCTCTCTTTCCTCTCCCTCTCTTTCTCTCTCTCTCTCTTTTCTCCAGTGTGAAGGAGAGAGAGAGAGAGAAAGGAAGATGGCGCCTGAAGGGGCGGGGGAGGGGGAGGGCGGCTATGGAGGGAGGCAGCAGCTCCCGTTTGGCCGTGGCAGAGAGAACGGCTGGCGGCCAGGCCACTGCAGCACTGCAGAACTAGTGCCAGAGGATTACTTGCCAATTCCAGCCCGCACCATTGCGCGCCCTCATTAATGACAATGGCATAAAATGTGGAAGATACGAACCCGAACACCGGGAGTTCTGCCAACGGCATGACACACAAGCACTTCCAGGCCTGTATCAACCGGCCACCAAGCCACCGTAAGGGCGAGCCAGCAAAAAACAACAGTGCTCCAACATAAAATGGATGCCCTACGAGCATCAAACAATGGTGGACATACCAACAAGTTGGTCCACAATCTGTCCTCCAAACCCTTGACCTGTGAACAGGTTGCCCTCCTGGAAAGAGATGCAGGCCATAACCTGACAGACGCACGGGCGATTGACTTCGTGGCGGCCTTAGAACCTGCCATCCAATGCATTGAGACCAACGATGAGGTCAGAAATTCAATCAGACAACCTGTTACAGGCCTGTTGATAGGCCACAAACAATGTCAGGTGCTCCCTAGAGAGGAGGAAGTTGCCCTGGAACAACTAAAAAAGGACAACACCATTGTCATCATGCCAGCTGACAAGGGTTGGGCAACGGTGGTCATGGACAGATCAGCATATACTGATAAAGCCCTGGCGCTACTTAATGACACCACGGCCTACAAAGTCATCACCAAAGACCCGATGACGACACATATAAACCGCATTAACAAAGTACTCAGCAATCTCAAACGTCGAAGGAAAATCAATGATGAGACGCTGAGGAAGATACGCCCCAGCGACGCGGCCATGGCTAGATTCTACGGCCTCCCAAAGGTACACAAAGTGGGCATTCCCCTATGGCCCATTGTGTCCTTCAGAGGCACACCAACTTCGGGACTAGCCAAATGGCTTAGCGGTCGCATTGGTCACCTGGTCGATAACAACGAGACCACGGTGAAATCCACTGAGGAGTTCCTTGAGAGAATAAAGCCCCTAAGGATAGAGAAAGATGAGGTAATGATCTCCTTTGACGTCACCTCACTCTTCACCTCCATCCCCCAAGATCTGGCGGTCATGGTTATAAAGGACCGCCTGCAAGAGGAGCAGGAACAGCATCCAGATTCTCTCCATACTGACGACCTGGTACAGTTGCTATCTTTATGCCTAAAAACATATTTCATCTTCCAGGGCGTCACATACGAGCAAATAAAAGGGACGCCTATGGGATCTCCCATCTCAGGCATTATTGCGGAGGTGGTGTTACAGCGGTTGGAGAGGATAGTCATGGCCAAGTACCGCCCCAAATTTTGGGCACGCTACGTGGACGATACTTTTGCAGTCATCAGAAGACAAGATAGTTCCAAATTCTTGGGACAATTGAATTCGGTATTTCCAGACATCTGTTTCACAGCAGAAGAAGAGACCCAAGGCACACTTGCCTTTCTGGATGTACTTGTCAGCCAGCACCCTAACGGCTCTCTATGCACGTCTGTTTATCACAAACCCACTCACACTGACAGAACGCTACACTACAGGAGCAATCACCCTGTAGCACACAAAATTAGCTGTGTCAGGACTTTATTCAAACGGGCTAATTCCCACTGCAGCACAGGTAGAGCCAAAAGGGAAGAGAAAAAACATCTGTATCACATCCTCAGGCTCAATGGCTACCCTACGGAATTTGTGAGACGTTACAGCAGACCACACCAACCTCACAGGATCCAACATTCCAGAGCAACAACAACACCAGCCCCACGCATAACTTTACCTTACATCGGTGGTGTTTCTGAGGCCACGGCACGTCTGCTGGCCCCCCACAATGTGAGCATTGCCCATAGACCAGAGCAGACCCTAAGAACCAAGATCATGCATCCCAAAGAGCCGCTCCCCAACGAAGAAAGATCTTCGATAGTTTATAGAATTAATTGCAAGAACTGCCCTTGCAATTACGTCGGGGAAACAACCAAAAGGCTCAGGACTAGGGTCCATGAACATGAACTGGCAATTAAAAGGCAGGAGCAGCGCTCACAAGTGTGGGCCCATATGGCCAGCCTTGATCACACATTTGATCTGGACAATGCACAGGCCATATCTCGTGGGACCACCAAGGGTGGCTGCCTTCTTAAAGAAGCCTGGCTGTCTGATGAGAACTCTATTAACTGACATATAGACCTCCTACCGGCTTACCAGACCCTCAGAAGGTGGGAGAGACAACACGGTGATCCACGGAGCAGACGGCCAGCCCGCCCTTTGCAAAAGCAGGGGGATGGAATTACTAACGTGGAGGTGGCGATCCCCAGAGAGGATAGCAAACCGGCAAAAGAAGGGGAGGGGGATCAGGATGGCGCCACTGATGGGGCCGAGGATGGCGCCACTGATGGGGCCGAGGTGGGGCCAGGCGGCAGAGAGCCCCACAGCAGCCAGGCGAGCTTCATGCAGTGGCAGCAGTGGTGGCGGTGGCAGCAGGAGGATGGCAAAGGGCCGTGGCTGCCCGGTCGCCGCTGCCTCTCCGGCCTCGCTCAGCGCCACTGGCAGCAGAGGTGGCGGTGGTAGGATGGCGAAGGGGTGCGGCTGCCCGGTCGCCGCTGCCTCTCCAGCCTCGTTCAGCCCCAGTGGTGGCAGCGGGAGGATGGCGAAGGGGCATGGCTGCCCAGTCGCCACCACCTTTTTGGCCTTGCTCAGCACCACCGGCATTAGCAGCAGCGGTGGCAGCGGTGGGAGGATAGCAAAGGGGTGCGGCTGCCCAGTTGCCGCCACCTCTCCTGCCTCGCTCAGTGCCACCAGCAAGGGCAGCGGCAGGGGGAGGACGGTGAAGGGGTGCAGCTGCCCGGTTGCCGCCGCCTCTCTGGCCTCGCTCAGCGCCACTGGCAGCGGTGGCGGTGGTTTTGGTGGCGGGAGGATGGCGAAGGGGCGCGGCTGCCCGGTCGCTGCCGCCTCTCCGGCCTCGCTCGGCGTGAACGGCGGTGGTGGCGGTAGTGGGAGGACGGTGAAGGTCCGTGGCTACCTGGTCGCCACCGCCTCTCCGGCCTCTCTCAGCGCCACCAGCAGCAGTGGTGGCGGTGGGAGGACGGCTCTCCAGCCTCGCCTCTCCGGCCTCGCTCAGCGCCACTGGCAGCGGTGGCGGTGGTTTTGGTGGCGGGAGGATGGCGAAGGGGCGCGGCTGCCCGGTCGCTGCTGCCTCTCCGGCCTCGCTCGGCGTGAACGGCGGTGGTGGCGGTAGTGGGAGGACGGTGAAGGTCTGTGGCTACCTGGTCGCCACCGCCTCTCCGGCCTCTCTCAGCACCACCAGCAGCAGTGGTGGCGGTGGGAGGACGGCTCTCCAGCCTCGCCTCTCCGGCCTCGCTCAGCGCCACTGGCAGCGGCGGCAGTGGTACTGGTGACGGTGGGAGGACGGCGAAGGGGCATGGCTGCCCGGTCGCTACCGCCTCTCCAGCCTCGTTCGGCGTGAATGGTGGCAGCAGTAGTAGCAGGAGGACGGTGAAGGGGCGCGGCTGCCCGGTCGCTGCCACCTCTCCGGTCTCACTTGGTGCGAATGGCAGCGGTAGTGGAAGGACGGTGAAGGGGTGCGGCTGCCTGGTCACCACCACCTCTCTGGCCTCACTCAGCACCACTAGCAGCGGCAGTGGTGGTGATGGCGGCGGTGGGAGGACAGTGAAGGGGCGCAGCTGCCCGTTCACCGCTGCCTCTCCAGCCTCGCTCAGCGCTGGTGGTGGCAGCGGGAGGACAGCAAAGGGGCGCGGCTGCCCATTCACCACTGCCTCTTTGGCCTCACTCAGCACCACCGGCAGCAGCAGCAGCGGCGGTGGTGGGAGGACGGTGAAGGGGCATGACTACCCGGTCGCCGCCACCTCTCCGGCCTCGCTCAGCATGAATGGCGCCAGCGGCGGCAGCAAAAGAGGCCACGGGGATCGACTGCCCGTGAGATGGCCGAAAGGTGTGGGCTGAGAGGGGAAGTTTCCGAGACCCCCAGTGACCCCCCCCCAGGGCTAGCAGAGGCGGTGGTGGAGCAGGGCAAGGGGAGACCCACCAGGCAGGGAAGAGGCACCCCGAGACTGGGTGCCCCCACCCATGGCTCCTTACCCAGATTCTGCCTCCGGAGGACGGCAAAGCAACACCTTTCCAGCAATCCTCCCAGCTCTTCCTCCACTGCCGCCACGTGCAGTCCGAAGAAGGAAAGAGGTTTGTGTGCAGTCCCACAAACCAAAGAAGTTCAACCAATCAATTCAAACTTTGAGAGGTTTTTTTTTGTGAGAAGTTTGAATTGATTGGTTGAACTTTTTTAGTCCCACATGGCAGCGGAGGACAGGGAGCCGCAGGAGATGGCTGAAAGAGCTGCATGCGGCTCAGGAGCCGCGGATTGCCAACCCGTGTTCTAGTCCAACCCCCTGCTCAGGCAGGAAACCCTATACCAGAGCTTTTCAGCCGGTGTTATACATACACCAGTGGTACTTTGGCACTTGGCAGGTGGTACATGACCCTCCTAGACAAGTGTAGCAGGGGAGGGGAATGAGCTGAAGCAACCAAAGCCTGAGGGAGAGGCAGCTGGAGCTGCAGGACTGTCTTGGCTCGGCAGAAGCCCCAGGATCTCTGCAGGGCTCCATGTCAACACTGCTAACATCGGGTGTTCTTGCTTTGACAACAGATGGAAATGTAGCCATCTTTTCTCTTTCGCTTTTACAGTTAGTTGATGCTGGGAGGATGAAAGTCCAGTCAGTCATAACAATAATAACTCAGCCATGGGAATCCAAGGTTATTGCACCCAGAGTTGATAAAGATTTGGCGGGCTGGAGAGCTGGGGAGAAAGCCCGCGCTTCAAGCTAATTGGGGAATCTGATTTATGACTGTTTATTGGAGGAAGGAATTGTGCTTTGCTACTTTGCGCCCAGGGGAGGGAAATTCAGTTTTTGGCTTTAACTATGTAGTGCCGATACTTTGTTTTTCAAATAAAAGATTCTTTAAGGTAAACAATGCCTCGAAGTTCTTGTGAAGAGTTTCATCTGTCAGAACCATGACATTCCAGCTGATTGGCACTTCTGGAAGCAGTGCGTAACTGGAGGTTAATTTAAGGTTATAGCTTTCCACCATTGCCGGAACCTTTGTTTAAACTGAGACATGCCTGAGGCTATTTGGGTGCTTGAAGAAAAAACAACTGGAGTCAATGTTTCTTTATTTTGGGAGGCTTTTGTGAGCCTTTCTTGCTTTGAGCTTGATTCCTGTGTCTTTAGGAGTACAATGAAGCGACTGGGGGGATGCATTCTTACTACACAGTGGAAGGAGAGCTCAGAAGGAAGGAAGGAAGAAGAGGCAAGGGAGAGAGGAAGAACGGCCGACCAGCCAGCGTAGTGGTATAAATATCATTACAATCAGATAAAGATTAAACTTGAAAATGGGGTGGAGGAAGCGGGATGTACAGTGGGGTTAGGAGGGATCTCCTCTTAATCTATCAATGACCTCCAGTATGATGCTTTCCCATTGGGGCCCCAAGTTATCCAGGTCATAGTTATCCCAAAGGTGCTTTTTCAGGAGGCAACTGGACTTCCTTGTTTTTCTTTGAAGACATTTTGCTTCTCATCCAAGAAGCTTCTTGAGCTCTGACTGGTTGGTGGAGCAATGAAAGGATTTATACTCCTTGCAGACAGCTGGTCATTTGCCTTCTTTTAGAGAGTCGTTAGTGCTACCTGGAGGCTTATCTGTGTCTTCAGGGTCATCTGTTGAAAGTTCCAAGAAGGCTCCACAAACATTTGCACTACTGAAAACACTGATAACCCTCCAGGTAGCATTGACTTTGCATGGCTTACATAAGCCAAATATTGCCTAACATGTGTGCTAAGAAAAAAGGGCTACCAATTTTTTTAAAAAAACATGAATACTTATTATTAATTCATTTATTTTATAGTTTGATGACTATCTTGGGTATTAATCGGATTAGTCTTACACTCTTCTTAGTTTTATTTCCTTCAATTTTAAGTAGCCTAAACTGTCAAAGGAAACTTACAAACACTATAATAGTTTCAATGAATAATTAAATGCAATGAATCTAAGAAACAATTTCACTATCATTTCCCTACTTTTATCATTAAATGTTCCTTAGTGTTTAGATCTGGTCTCAGGATGATAATGTAGCACTTGGGGAAGAAGAGGCAGCCCAGCAACCCAGCACTGGAGGCCAAGATGGAGAAAACTTGCACAGCCACCGTGAACTTTCCTTTGGTGCTCAGGTAGGTGGGGAGGAAGGAGACCCAGACGCTGCAGAAGACCAGCATGCTGAAGGTGATCATCTTGGCTTCGTTGAAGGTCCCAGGAAGGTTCCTGGCCAGGAAAGCCACTAAGAAGCAAATGGCAGCTAGGAAACACATGTAGCCAAGGACAATATAAAACATGGTGACAGACCCTTCATTGCATTGAAAGATGATTTCTCCAGGCTGAGAGTAGAAGTCAGAGCCAGAGAATGGGGGGGAAAATCCCAACCAGATGGCACAAATGAAAATTTGGACACCAGAACAAGAAAGGATAATGGAGTTGGGCAAGCTCTTCCCCAAATACGTCTTCACTCGGTTTCCTGGTTTTGTGGCCATGAAGGCCAGCACCACAATGATTGTTTTGGCCAACACAGAAGACACAGCTATTGAGAAGACAATGCTGAAAACTGTTTGTCGGAGAAGGCAGTTGACTTTCCTTGGTCGGCCAATGAAAAAAAAGGAGGACAAGAAGCAAAGCAGGAGGGAGACAAGGAGGATGTAGGAAAGATCCCGGTTGTTGGCTTTGACAATAGGAGTTTCTAGGTATTTAATGAATATGATTAAAACAAAGCCTGTGGTTAGAAACAAGAATAGCGCAAAAGAGACCAGGATGATGCCCAGGTATTCCTCATAGGACAGAAAGGTTATTCTCTTGGGGATACACTGGACTCTGTTCTCAGTTGGATGTTGATCTTCTGGGCACTTGGTGCATTTTTCAGCATCTGAGAAAACAGAAAGTACTATTTCTTTTATATCTCTTTTCACATTTTAAGAAAACTTTCTTTGGATGATAGCTGATATTAAGAGATAGGAAAGCCTTGGTAAATGGTGAATATGTATCTGTATGTATGTGTGTTTCATGGGTCCTATGTCATGTAGGGTTTTAAAAGTGAATATAATTGCACTGGGAAAGAAACTGGGAGCTTCAGCAGCTTGCACAATAGGAGCGAATGTAGGGAAATCCAACATTGTGCATGCCATTGCATTCTGAATCATTTGTATATATATGTGCTTTCAAGAGCACATTGCAGAATTCAAACAGGAAGTGACCAAGCACGAGGGAGCTCCCCTGTCCAGGAAAGAGTGTAGCTGGTGCACAAGAAAAACTGTGTGAAGGTTTCTCTACCCATTGCTGCCCTCTGTACGTTGACTTGGAGCTTGAGTCCAGGAGGTTCCCCAAAATTGTGCACCACCTCCATCCCAGAGATTGCTACCCCATCTAGGGCAACAGGACTACCCACCTGGCCACTGGTGGTGAACTGATGATACCAGGGCCCATGGTAGCAAGTGACCCCCACCTAGCACTTTCATATAAATGGTTAAGAGGAAAGGAGAGAGACTCAAGTGAGACGCCCCAGTGCAGGGAACTAAGATCTGAACTCTCTTCCTCAACGACATCAATTGAAACCACACACAAAGAAAGAGAAACCATTGGGAAACACTGCCTTCAATTCCTAAATTCTGAGGCCAGTCCAGAAGGATATCGTGGTTGATAGTATCAGAAGCCACTGAGAGATCCAGAAGGGCCAGGTTTGTTGCAACACCCCATTCATAGGTCACCTGCAAGAGCAACCCATGCCGTCTTAAGTGCTGTTATCTCAGCCATCAGCCTCAATAATGCTCCTGAGTGCCAATCATGCCCTCAACAAACTTCCCTAAAAATATTGGGCCCTGGATGAAAATTGTCTAACATGCTTGCAACTATAGAGAGCTTTTTAAGAAAGGGGTGCATTACCTCAGGGCAGGTGGTGGTACCCCTCCCATTCCTGGAAAGAGGCACTAACTGCACCCGAGGCCAGATTAGCTCCAATTCTTGAGGCCTTCTGGAAATCCCTTAATCTGAGATTATTTCAACAGGACTGGGGATCCGATGGTAACAGAGCCCTGTGTGCTAGTTGCACCATGAATAATATCTCAACTTACTCCCCTCTTGCCATATTATTTTTTTATGTTTCATTCTTTTAATCTGGTTTTACAAAATGTTTTAATTGTTGATTTAATTGTCTATGCCATCCAGAGCCATTTTGTGTGAGATGGGCAGCAATATAAATTTGATAAATATTTAATAATTTTCTAAACAAAGGTATCATAAGAAAGATTAATTCCTGAAGTAATTCAACAAGAGCATCTGAGTCTGTTATCTGTCTTTGCAAAGTCTTTTCATAAAGGAGAAGATGATAATATATATGAGAAGATGAAGCACTATATTTCCATACTTTCTACTTTTGCTAATAATTTTAAAGATTGAAAGGTTGCACAATCAGCCAGATGTTTAGACTGGATTTGGCATTTTTGTCTGCCTATGGAGTCCATCCTGAGGACCTGGGATAGGCAGATGTGGATGCTTGATGGTGTTACAGGTATCATCGCAGGATGGAAGCTATTCCATGTAAAGCCATCTTTTGCAATTGATTGATGGCGAATTTGTCAATGCTGATGATGTTCAAGTGGTGCTCCAGTTATTTTGGGGATTGCACCCAAGGCCCCTATTACTGCTTGGTACTACGTTTGCTTTTTTTTTTTGCCACAGTCATTCTATTTCTATTTCCAGTTTATTATCTTTGCATTTTATTATCTTCCCCAGATCTTTCTCTTCTATACTGCTGTCTTCAGGTACTGCCACGTCCACTAGCCAGACTTTTTTGTTTTTCTTATCGACAATTTTTAAGTCCAGGGTGTTATTAAGACCAGGTGGCTGTCCAAAGTCGCAGCTTAGCTTCTCCATTTTCTATGACTTTCTCTAGGGGAGGATTTATGATCCCTTCCTTGCTTACAGGCAAATGGTATTTCTTGCAGATCTCCCAATACACCATTGTTGCTACTTTATCATGCTGTTGTTTGTAATCAGTCTGTATGATCTTTTTGCAGCAGCTAATCAGGTGATCCACTGTTTCTTCAACTTCTTTGCAGAGGCAGCCCTTGCTATCTGTTGTGTCTTGCAACGTCCCACATCCATCTATTTTCCTTGGTAAGCAGAACCTGTCAACATTGCTGCATGGATGAAAGGCATAATTCATTGTCATTGTTTTACTGGTGTTCCTATCTATTGCTTTTATAATTCTGCTTGAATTCAGTCCACTATTCCAGCTGTGTATTTAATGACTGGAATTGCCCAGGTGTTGATTGCCTTGATGGTGTTTCCTCCACTGAATCTGGGCTTTTCTTTTCCGTGCTTTTTGTGCATTCATTCCTAACCTTTTTCTTGACTTCAGTGTGCTTGATGTTGTCAGCTTGAAGGATGCCCAGGTATTCGTAGTGATCATCTTCTTCCAGACTCTTGATGTTATTTCTATGGGGAATCTTGATTCCTTCAGTTTTAATTATTTTTCCCTGTTGATGAGCGTGTGGCACATTTGTCCAGTCCATACTCCATTGCAATATCTTGGCTATTTCTCTTTTTCCATTCCTTTCTCCTAGATCTGGTTCATTTTGCTCAAAACAGTGTATGTAAGGGTTTTTTTTTTCATTCAAAACCACAACTGGAATTCTTTAGTGTTTGTTGGAAACTAATCAATGAGAGAAGCAACCTGGAATTAAGGAGAAACTTCCTGACAGTGAGGACAATTAACCAGTGGAATAGCTTGCCTTCAGAAATCGTGGGCGTTCCATCACTGGAAATTTTTAAAAAGAGGCTAGATAGTCATTTGTCTGAGATGGTATAGGTTCTCCTGCTTGAGCAAGGGGCTGGACTAGAAGACCTCCAAGGTCCCTTCCAGCTCTATTCTATTCTATTGTTTTTCATTTCACTATTTAATAACCAAGAAAATTGGAAAGGTAACAAGTGGGACGGTCTAGCAGCAATCCTAGCAAGGAATCCATGATGGTGATTATGGTGAACCCTGGAATGTTGAACTGGGCTACAAATAATATTTGTGTTTTATCCCTTAATCCATAACACGGACAGTTACATCACTGGAGAGGAAAGAGGGAGATTTTATCCCTAATAATGGTAAATTTAGTTTACCTCCCTTCTCTCACACTGATAAATGGGTTTTATGGTGAGTCTTCCATATGGTTTTATCTTGTCTCTTGAACCTGACCACTCTCCCTCCATGGTCCTCCCAGTTAGATCTTTCTGCTTATATGTCTCTAGGATCCTAATAAAGATTGACTGGAATAGAAAATCTCGGGTTTTAGATTTTGGCTGTGGTTTGTTCTCCAAGCTTGTTTTAATATAATTTCTGAATGTTTCGTTACCAAACTACGTAACTAGTGCCAATCAACAAGAGAACCAATCAGCTGCTCAGAATTCAAATATAGCTCCAAATAAACAACCAATCACATGACCAACTGACAACACTGGTACACAAGACATTTATAAGCTAAGGCAAATAGGACGTTTGGTAATGAAACGTTTGGTTCAGAAATTGTATTAAAACAAGCTTGGAGAACAAAACACAGCCAGAGATTGACTGTTTAATTGGCCAATAAGCTATATTAGTTTACTGAGTGGAAACCATTCCTCATATTTCAAGCAATTCAGATGTTCCTGGGAAAGGAAAACAGGGAGGGATGCTTCCAGAATAAGAAGTAGAAAAGACAGAAGAAGGAAATCCACCATGTCCTTCTGTCTCTTCCTACCTCGTCTTTTATTTTTATTTTTTCTTATTCTACTCATTGTGGAAGAGGTTGGGCATGTTGAAAATGAAGAACAACAACAAAGTGGTCAAGCTGGGATGTCTCTTTCAACATGCACACACTGATCAAAATGCTCTGCGTGAATCCAGCAGCCCTTTCCACCTGGCGTCACCCACCTTCCTGAGTGGAGATGGTCCCCTCCGGACAAGGGACGCAGTCGTAGCAGCAAACTGGCAGCCCTTCTCGAGCCCTCTTGACCAATCCAGGATGACAATTTTTCACACATTTGGATTGTGGCAGAGGCTGAGCAAATAATAAGGAATGCCAAAAAATATGTAATAAGACTCACCATCCATAGAAATTGGAGATAGACATGAACATTAGCCAAGTGGTCTCCAGGCTTTACTTAGGTAAATAAAAAATGCATAACTAGTTCCAAGTGGTTGTAACAGATGCAACTAATTGCAGATTCGTCATTTACGCTAGGTCCTCCCTTTTGCTTCTGGGACATTGGAAGAAAGGACTTGTCTACTTAATGAGGTCTGGAGGGTTAGGGAATTGGGAAAAGATTTAAGCATAAGGTGACAACCATCTGGATTCCTCTTCATGGCCATTATTAACATTATTAACAAGAAGCAATAGATGGAAACTAACCAAAGAGAGAAATAACCTAGAACTAAGGAGAAATTTCCTGACAGTTAGAACAATTAACCAGTGGAACAACCTGCCTCCAGAAGTTGTGAATGCTCCAACACTGGGAGTTTTTAAGAAGAGATTGACAGCCATTTGTCTGAAATGGTATAGGGTTTCCTGCCTGAGCAGGGGGTTGGACTAGATGACCTCCAAGGTCCCTTCCAACTTTATTATTATTAATATTATTGTAACATGCATCCATCCATTCTTCATATATCCATGATTTTAAACTATGATGATCTACTATTAAATTTTAGAATAAAATTTATTCTAATTGATTTTTTTGTGTTCTGCTGGATTTATTAAACTGTCTTCAACAAAGTAACATCTGGCCAATAGGACCTAGAAAGTTTCTCCTAGACCACATGAAACATCGCAAGGCCACTCCTCTATATCAAAGCAGTCTAAAAGAGTCTCCCAGTAAATATACAAAGAAAACATCCTTTACAAATTAGGACTGTCAACTTTACAGGACATTTTATTATTATTATTTCTATATTTATTCGTTCACATAACAACCATGCTGGCGAAATAAGACCAAAATTGACTGCAGTGAGATGTGATGGAGGTGAGGTCATGAGAATGTGTGCCCCAGGAAGGGTAAGCCGGGCATCTTTGGCTACAGCAAGTGGGACATGAACCTGGGCCCTGTGCTGGGAAGGGATGTTTATAAGGCCCATCCCAAGGCGAGGCCCCCTTTCTGTTGAAGAAACACAATTGGCTGACACCAACTTACATGGAAAGACAGGCAGACATTTATTATTAGTTGGATCTGGAGCCTCCTTTTTTCCCAGAGAGACATAAAATAGCTAACAATCAAGACACACAAATGCCTTCAAAGGGTTTTCAGACGGTGCCCTCTTACAAGTCAAGGCCCAAATCTAACTAGCGCTTCTTTTCAAATTGTCTCTCATTATACATAATGTCAGGAAAAGGTTATTCGGATCAAAGTTCTTCGAAGATTCAACTTTCTAGAATAGGACACTGTCTCACATCAGTCAAGTCATTTATGAGTTCATGTGAACTAAATAATAATAATAATAATAACAACAACAACAACAACAAGCAACGGCATGACAAAGTAGCAACAATGGTGCATTGGAAGATCTGCAAGAAATATCATTTGCCTGTAAGCAAGAACTGGTGGGATCATAAAATAGAGAAAGTCATAGAAAATGATAAAGTTAAACTGCTCTGGGACTTCAGAATTCAAACAGACAAGCACCTGCAACATAATACCCTGGGTTTAACAATTGTCGATAAAAAAGACAAAAAAGTCTGCATAGTGGACGTTGCAATGCCTGGAGACAGCAGAATAGACGAGAAAGAACTGGAGAAGATAACAAAATACAAAGACCTACAAATAGAAATAGAAAGACTGTGGCAAAGGCAAGCAAGGGTAGTACCAATAGTAATAGGCGCCCTGGGTGCAATCCCAAAACAACTGGAGCACCACTTGAACACCATTGGCATTGACAAATTCGCCATTAGTCAATTGCAAAAGGCAGCCTTACTAGGAACTGCTTCCATCCTGCGACGATATCTGTAATACCATCAAACATCCACATCTGCTGGCTTCCGGATCTGGTTGCAGTGCCTGCGGTCGAGTGAAGAGTTTGCTCTCTTCACCAGCCGGTTTCCCCCCGCCGGTAGACCCTGGACAGGGTCGAAAGTCACCCTGGAGGGGCGACTACCGCTGGGGAGGACACTCGTTGATTGCAGAGGGAGCGATCCGAGACAGCTCCTCTGGGCCGATGGGGAAAACATGGCCGATCACCTAGCTCAGAGGTAGGCAACCTTGGCTCTTTTATGACTCGTGGACTTCAACTCCCAGAATCCCTGAGCCAGCATAGCTGGCTCAGGAATTCTGGGAGTTGAAGTCCACGAGTCATAAAAGAGCCAAGGTTACCTATCCCTGACCTAGCTGCTCCAGCCGAAAGCCACAAGAACAGCTAAGCAAAAAGAACCACTGTGGAAGATCCGGGTGAGACCTTTCCTTCCCTCTCTGTACCCTAACTACCTTCCTGTGAAAAGCTTTTGGAATTATTTCCCTACTTTAAAAGAGCAGCGTTCGGATACTTGGGAAAAAGAGCTTTTGAAAAATAATTAACTTTTATTGACTATTGAAATTGCTGGATTTCGGAGATCCTGAAAAACTTTTGTTTCTGAAGTTGGAATGTCTGTCTTTCTTTTTACCTACTGGTTTTAGCTTAAGTGAATCTTTAGGAAGGGGGGTGGAGTGTCTTTTTTATTCCTCCCCCCCTTCTGTACATAAGAGTGCTTTAAGCTATTTTCTTGGAATTTATTTCTCTAAAGATATTGGGTTACATCTAGAAAAAACATTCTAACTATATTGTTTAGTCTAAAACTTCTTTTGCCTTTATTCTGGGTGGCACACAGCTGTGTCTTTTTCTTTTTCTGCTGTTTAAAGTTTCGGTAAATAGCTGAGTTAAGCTGACTTTCACTAGCTTTCGTTTGTGTGTATTCAGCTCAAACTTGGCAAAATGCCCAGACATTTGGTGATACGCCCAGAAATTCCTTTTTGACCGCAAGAAGACACTTTCTTCAGTTTTTTTTTTCTATTCTCTCCTCTAGTATTCTAACTTGATTTTACAGTACTATCTTAGAGACACAGTTCTGCTTTGCCTTTTGGATTATAAATACAAGAATTGATTTTTACTGAAATGGAAGTGATGGAAGAATCCCATTCACAATCTTTTTGTAGACTGATGATGGGAAAAATCCATGAATTTCATGAGAGAGTGAATGCCAGATTAGATGCTTTTATTATAAGACTTCAAAATGACTTGCAGATTTCAACGGATTACTCTATCATTCAAATAACAATAGATGAAGAACAAAGCAATATAGAAGAAAATACCACTGAGAACTTTGAGGATCAAAAACAGACTTTAACTAAAACAACTACAAAGTTAAAAGCAATGGGAGCTGACTTGCAAACACGAGATTTGGAGAACTGTGATAAAATGGATAATCAACGAGTAATTATTACATTGAACAAAAAGAACTATATATCTCAGATAATACTGGAAAAAGGAGAAGAGAAACATGTTCAGACTGAATTGTTTAAGAATACATATAATCAATTGGGATTTGATGACGAGGCTCGTTTATGGAAACCTGCCTGGCACAAAAAGAAAGCTAGAATTAGATTTAAAAATGAGAATTAAAAATTTAACTGAAGGGTTAAAAGGGCTTAAGATTTTGGTTGAGATAATTACTACTGGGATGAAAATGACCGATCTGATTATGGTCTGGAATGGTAATAGGGAAAAGGTTGTAAACGTTTATAGAATAAGAAATAGAATATAGATTTGAAAGGAAGTAAGAAAGTACTTTTTCGGGAATAATATGTTTTTTAGTAAATTATGTGTTTATTCAAGGCTAAGTTGGAAAATGGTAATGGTAAATTAGTAAAATTTAAAAACAGGAGATGGATTGGATTGATTTATAAAATATATACCTGAAATAGAGTAGAATAGGAAATAGGATATAGTTGGGAAATATTAAAGTATAATGGTTGGAATAATATGTATATTTTAGAAATAATTATGTTTATGGAAAATTGGGAGACCCGAAATGCAAATTATATGTTTTGATATAGGTGAAATATTATTTATATTTTCTTTACAATGATTAAATTTCATTTAGATCTGTTTTTTTTTTACAATGCTTAAATTCTATTCAGAAATGTACTAATTTGATTATGTAAGAACAATTGAAGGACTTTTAGAGATATGGATTGATTTGTAAAAAATATATTTGAAATGGAGTAGAATAGAAAATAGAATATAGTTGGGAAATATTAAAATATAATGGTTGGAATAATCTATATACTTTAGAAATAATTATTGTTTATGGGAAACTGGGTGACCCGAAATGTAAATTACATGTTTATTTAAGGCTAATTGGAAAATGGTAATTGTAAATTAGTTAAACTTAAAAACAGGATTTGGATTGATATAGGTGAAATATTATTGATTTTCTTTACAATGGTTGAACTTTATTCAGAAATGTATTAATTTGATTATGTTATAGCATCTGAGGGAAATAGAGAAGGAATTTTTAAAGAATTGTTGAATTATATGTGTATGATTATGTTTTCTTTTCTGGATGATTGATTACCCTATCTCCATGGTGATTCTCAAGCACTCTGATGTAAAATAAAAAAAAACTAATAAAACTTATTTAAAACATCCACATCTGCCTATCCCAGGTCCTTGGTAAGGAATCGATAGGTAGACAAAAATGCCAAATCCAGTCTGAACTGTGCGATGATTAATAATAATAATAATAATAATAATAATAATAATAATAATAATAATAATAATAATAATAATAATAATAATAATAATAATAATAATAATAATAATAATAATAATAATAATAATAAAGTTGGAAGGGACCTTGGAGGTCTTCTAGTCCAACCCCCTGCTCAGGCATGAAACCCTATACCATTTCAGACAAATGGCTGTCCAGTCTCTTCTTAAAAACTTCCAGTGTTGAAGCATTCACCGCTTCTGGAGGCAGGTTGTTCCACTGGTTAATTGTTGTAACTGTCAGGAAGTTTCTCCTTAGTTCTAGGTTGCTTCTCTCCTTGATTAGTTTCCATCCGTTGCTTCTTGTCCTGCCTTCAGGCGCTTTGGAGAATAGCTTGACTCCCTCTTCTTTGTGGAAGCCCTGAGATATTGGAACCCTGCTATCATGTCACCCCTCGTCCTTCTCTTCATTAAATTAGACATACCCAATTCCAGCAACTGTTCCTTATAAGTCTTAGATATTCTTTCTTGAGCAGAAGGCCTATTGTGCTATCCCAGTGGAGTGAAAGAGAGGGCATGGATAAAACCTTCATAGACATGGATCTATCGTTTCACGGGGCCCTGTCCCTAATCAAGGACAAGCTGGATCCTAATTCCAAAGCTTATTTCCCAGTGGGACCAAAAGAACCTCCATTGATTCAATTTCATTGGATTCAGTCCAAGCCTGAACTTGGGCACTGATCAACGAAACTGCCTTCTTTGCTATTTGAGGACAAGAAATAATTGGACTTCAGGCTCTCAGCTCCACAACCCCCAGCATGTCGGGGCCTCTCTCATCCATTTTATGAAGATACTAAATGCAGACAGGCCCTGATCTGTTGTCCTAAAGTATAATCACCCAGCAACCCAGGATGGATACGGCTGAATCACCTTGGTCAATATGTCTATGGAGACTCTCAGTCATGCAGGTCGTGGTTGTCCCAGAGATACTTTTCCAAAAGGCAACAGGGCTTTCTTGCTTTTTTTTCTTTGAAAATGTTCCGCTTCTCATCCAAGATGCCAATTTGCTGCTATGGCTGCTTCTTGCATGAGAAGCAAAACATTTAAAAAAACAACACCACCCAAGTCCAGTTCCCTTTTGGAAAAGCACCTTTGGGACCTTGGACAATAGTACTGAAGCCTCCCAAGCAGTCTAAAAAAAATTGTAAAGGTTCTATTCCCCACATTCCATTCTTGGAGAAGGTCACCCATCTTGGTAAGTAGGCTTGAAGTAGTTTTGCAAAACCAGGCTGTAATATTTCACTTACCTTTTTGAGCAACTTTAACTGTGACAAAGCATCTTGGCTGATGATAAGTCTCTGCCTTTCAAAACTCCCCACTAGCTCTTCAGTGGGATCCTCCATGGGGAGAACCAACCAGCTCACGATGTTCAGATCTCCTGTGACGTCTCCATTTTCATCCAAGTACAGTTTGTCCTGGGAAAAATTGCAAAACTCGTTCTCCAGAAAGGGGTGAAACTAAAATTGAAACATCCAGGAATTTTAAAGCTTGGTTTCTTATCCCACATGGTCTTTTTAACATTTGAACATTTCTTCTGCAGTCATCTAAATTACAAATATTCTTAGTTGGAAGCACAAATGTCACTACTATCTTCAAAAGTGAAAAACAAAAGTTTCAGCGAAATTTGTTGCTGACAATATATTGACAAAATACATATTGGAAAAAAATGTCTATTATGTGGAAAATTCTTAAATAGGTCAAAAATTAATTGAATAAACAAATAGAGATTATTGATAAACTCATCCAGAACCACAGGCTGATTGCAAGAAAGCATGAATTTTGTAAGTAGAAAGTTGGGAGGCTAGTCTTATTCCAGATAGACCAGATGAGCTAATTTTACTTTACTGTAAGGCTACATTAAGAGAATCTTGCAAGTCTGAAAGTCCAAATCTTCCACAAAACCACATAAAGGAGAAATTATTTAAAAATGCACACATCCTTTTAAAAATTAGCAATGATTGGTTTTAAAGTTTATCTGTCATGCCCGCTTATTGTAACATTACGCCATAAGCTCTCAGATTTTCCAAACCTGTTTCCCTTTCATAGCATGAGGAGATTGAAATGGTTCCTCTCCCCTTTGGGATTCCTATAGAAGAGGAACTAAATTTAATGTCTTATTATTTTTTAAATATATTCTTTAATTTATTGCCAAAGTTGAAATAGAAAATGGGGGGGGAGAAAAAACAAACCAAAAAACCCATCAGAAACTAAGTGGATCCTCATCTGGACCCCCCTTACCTGCCACGGCTGCAGCCTTGGAGCCCCCAAACTCTCTTCGTCCTCCTTCCTTCTCCTCCTCCTTGATCTGGAGGAATAGGCGTCATTCAAGGCATGGGCCAGAGTCTGGACAATACTGTAAACATGGTGGTCATTTCGGATGTGGATCCTGTTCTTTTTTTCTTGGGTCTCCAGTGGGGCTTTCTGGGTGCATCTTCTCCGGCCTTTGACAGAAAAGTTGTTCTTTGAAAATGAACAATGAAAATAATGGTCTTGAAACTGGGGTTCCACAAAAAGATCAGGTTCAATGGCTTCATCTTTTGGGCTTTTTTTCTCCTGAAATACAAAGTTCCATAAACTATGGACATATTTGAAAAGTCTGTGCCTCCTTAGTGCCAATTGCCCCAGGACTGAGGTGATCCAGACTTTCCCTTCAACGGGTCCTGGCAAAGTTTCAAGTGTAAAATGGATATGCTGAATTCTGTCCAAAAAGGAGCCGTAGTCTATGAAATGAACAAAGACATTGACTTGTCTCCATTTAGAGATGGCACCCCTGAGGTGTGCTACATGCCCAGTCACTGAAAATTGTGATATAACAACACAAATCCCCTTCCTGACAAGCATAGGTGTCAAAGTTCTCATGAAATGTTCTCCGTTCTCTGTGTCTGAAGCAAAGAGGCCAATCAAGGTCCATCTGAAATGGAGAAGCAGGTGGACAATTACAGGGTACTGGATCCCTTCTTTGGGGAGCATCTGATGGAAAAAGGGGGACTGACTTTTATCACTCAGAGCCTCTGAAGCAATTTTCTCACTGATCTGAAAAAGTAAAGAAGAATGCTGTTGTCATGGTTCTCTTCAAAGAACTTTGAAGTTCTCTTCAAAGAACTTCGAGGCATTGTTTACCTTAAAGAAACTTTATTCGAGTAGCTTAACATCGGCACTAACATAATTGAAGCCAAAAACTGAATTCCCCTCCCCTGAGCACATAGTATCAAAGGACAATTCCCTCCTCCAATTAACAGTCATAGATCACATTCCCCAATTAGTTTGAAGCACGGGCTTCCCCTCCAGTTCTCCAGCCTGCCAATTCTTTATCATCTCTTATTTCCACAACCTTGGTTCTTATGCTAGGTTCAGTATTATTATGTATAGCTGGACTCTCATGCACATTTCCCCCCCTCCCCAGCATCATCTAACTCTAAAAGCGAAAAGGAGAAAATGACTACATCTCCAACTGTTGTCAATGCAAAAACATCCGATGTTAGCTGCGTTGACAGCTGTGCTATATTTGGAGTCAGAACAAATAAAAATATTGGCTTTTAATAAATTGTTTCTCATATCACTATCAGGCACACAATTTACCACAAACTGAAGAGCTCAAATGAATTGTTATAGTCAAACAGTTAGCTATTTTATGTGGAGGTTTTGAATTCTGACAGCACAGGAAATATGTTGAGTTAATATAAGGCTCTTAAAAGATCATTCAGCCAATGTGCAGCCCAAGATATTAATCTCTCTCTTATACAACTGAAATTCAATTGTGGAGCCAAATCCTTAGTCATGAGGATGGGTGAAGAGGCAGCTCTGGAATTCCTTAGAGAAGATATTGTTGGATTTATTGCTCAATGTCCATGGAGATTCTCAGTCATCCAGGTCATGGTTGTCCAAAGGTGCTTTTTTCAAGAGGCAACTGGACTTTCTTGTTTTTCTTTCAAGACGTTTTGCTTCTCATCCAAGAAGCTTCCTCAGCTCTGACTGAAGAAGCTTCTTGGATGAGAAGCAAAACGCCTTTAAAGAAAAACAAGAAAGTCCAGTTGCCTCTTGAAAAAGCACCTTTGGGACAATTTATTGCTCACCCATCCCCCCCACTCACTTACCAGATAGAGAGACACAAATACACACCTGTGGGACTTTGTAGGTGCCTACTAATGTTGACATCTGGATAGAGATGTCGTCAAAAGCTCCACCAAGAAGAGCCAAGAGGTGGTCCTCCCTTCCACAGCCATAGTTGGGAACGTTGGCTTCTCCAGTAGAAAGCATGTCCAGCAAGGCATCTGAAGTGACAAAAGTGTTCAAATAGTTGTCATGGATGTTGTAGCCCAGTGTGAGATTGTGCAGGAGGTGGGAATTCCTGTTGACCACTTGGATGGCAAAAATGAATAGTAGGATACTTGACCGATCACTAGATACAATACTGTAAAAGATTTTCATGTTATCGTCAGCAGCAACAGCAACAAAAGTTTTTTTTCATTTTAATGCTCTCTGCCTCCACAAGCCTTCTGAGTCTTAAACCAATACCTATCCAAACCTAGAGGCAAATGACTGTCACCCATCACCATTTAATTTTATAAGTGTTAAGAAGATGGGATGGAGACAGGCTTCCACCAGATTCACAAATATATCAATATTTGTAGTAGGGTTGATTATCATTTGCCCAGTAACCAGGATTCAAAATCATTTAAGCAGGGCCACCATAAAAGAAAGAGGCCATTTCATAAGTAACTCAGAGAAGTCATCCTCTGATGGCATAAGTATCAGGTGCTGAATATTGAATGAGCATTATAAAAATAAGGGACATGGGCTGGGCAGAGACGGCTACAACCCTTTCTAAAGCTACTTTAAACAAAAGTTGGTACTCAAGTAATGAACTCAAAACTGGATTTGGAGGGGAAAATAATAACATTTTTATAACTCTACTTTCATTGTATTGTAAGCTGTCGAGAGTCTCCTCAAACCAGAAGTGGGCAGCATACAAATTAAATAAACAACTAAACAAATTCAAACAATTCAAGAAATTGGACAGGTTCTACAATACAGGAGTAGGTAAACTAAGAAGAAAAGAAAAAGTTTGCTACAATTGTAAATGGAGGGAATACAATTCCATCACACTTTGTGACTTACAAGTGGGACTGATTAGAAGGAGACATGTTGAAAGGCAACATTACGTGCGATATTATTGTTGCAGAGGTGACTATACCAATGAGATGGTTTCCTGGCCTGTAATAGCTCCATGGACCTTTTCCATGCTCTAGCTCCAAACTCAGCGGGCACTTCATTTTACGCTTCCCAGAGACCTGCTGGGACATCAGCAGCATCAGAAGCAGAAGCAGGAGGTTCATAATTCATAAGGCTGAATCAAACCCATTGCTGTTTTTCTACAAAAACAAGAAAAAGAGGTAGAAGAAACCAAAACACTCTCATAAGAGGAAAACGCCAACGTCTTTCCTGATTCAGTCAGAGAAAAACCGAGCTTTACCTGGAAAGGAGAGAAAGGTGCATTCAAGAGCACAGCCTCTGTCTGTCCCAAAACCTCTGCCAAACAGAGCCTGACCCGAGCCATTCATTATTTTATGATGCAAAGATTCCCTCCATGTTGCTTCAGTCTGATGTTTACAACAAAGACAGTCACTAGAGAAAAGGTCTCAAAGACCCAGATGACGATAATTACAGATAGAAGAATTATCTCCTCTGGGCACCCTGAACTTTCTCAGGGCTCCATGTGCAGAAAGGCAGATAGAGAAAAGCATGTTGGTGAAAAAGTCACAAATACACCCCTGGGGTCATTGGTCTGTAGTGGTTGTGGTTCTTCCTGTTAGGACGTGTCCAGAAAGTGACTCTGGAGGAAGATCAGTCAACACCCAGGGAATTGACTTCTGCTGTCCTTCAACGTGGCGTCTTGTCTCCCAGAGGCTGCTGGGGAAGGTCACCCAGAGCTGTGGAGTGTGGCACCATTCTAGTTAGAATAGAATGGAATAATAACTTTATTGTCACTTTAAATGTACACTAATCGGCATACATTAAAATGAGATTTTGTTGCATTCAGCTCTCAAAGGGTCTCCACCAATATACACTACATAAACATGACCCAAAAAATAATAATGCATATACCCACATAGACACACATGTATGACCCAGAGAAACAACACAGTCTAGTTTGGATGTGTACATATGCATGGCAAGAAAAATGAATCTTGCAAGTTTTCCAGATGGATGGCACAGGGAACAAAGCTGTTACAGAATCTGATAGTCTTGCTAGAAATATTTCAAAACCTCCTCCCAGAAGGGAGCAACAGAAACAGACCATGAAGTGGGTGTGTGGGGTCTCTAACAATGCTCCGAGCTCTAAGCACATGTAAGCGCTTGTAAGCAATATCCTGAATACTATTGTCATGGTTCCGACAGATGAAACTCTTCAAAAGAACTTCGAGGGATTGTTTACCTTAAAGGATCTTTTATTCGAGTAGCATAATATCGGCACTTACATAACTGAGGCCAAAAAGTGAATTCCCCTCCCCTGGGCACATAGTATCAAAGCACAATTCCCTCCTCCAATTAACCGTCATAAATCACATTCCCCAATTAGCTTGAAGCGCGGGCTTCCTCTCCAGCTCTCCAGCCCACCAATTCTTTATCAGCTCTGACTTCAATAACCTTGATTCTCACACTACGTTTTAGGGTTGTTATGTCTAGCTGGACATCCCTCCCAGCATCATCTAACTCTAAAAGCGAAAGGGAAAAAACTACATTTCCATCTGTTGTCAATTCAAAAACATCCGATGTTAGCAGCGTTGACATTCGGCCCCCCTTACAAAAAGGACAAATCCTATAATGTAAACAAAAGCACAGGTTAGGGATTGCCTTTCGGTTTATTAGGGTGTTTCTAATAGAACCTATTAATGAGTCTGTCAGCTTTCACATCGCTAGACTTCACCCAAGTGGCTTCAGGCAACGAATATCCCTTCCATTGTACTAAGTACTGCAATTTCCCTTTAAAAATTCTAGAATCAAGAATACGCTTTACTTCATAGTGAGTCTCTTAAAGTGGAACCCCGATAAGGTTTCAACAGGCTGCAATGGAAAACAGGATGAACTTTTCCTAAGAGATTAGGGAGTTTTAATTCCACTGTGACCGGGTTAATGATCTTTACAATGGGAAAAGGTGCCAAGAACTTCGGTCCTAGCTTCTTACTAGGTAATTTGAGCCTTAAATATTTAGTCGACAGATAAACCTTTTCCCCAACTTGGAATGTTCTTTGAGGAGCCCTTTTTTTATATGCCTGCTTTTTATAGGTCTCAGAAGTCTTTTTTAAAGCAATTTTCGTGGTTTTCCAAACTTCTTCCTATCCCCTCACCCATTGATCAAATGTCTGAGAAGCGGAGGGCGCCTGGGGGTATTCGGGTATCGGGCTGAACTCTTTTCCTGTGGCTACTTTAAAAGGCGTGAAGTCAGTGCTGCTGTGAACAGAGTTATTGTAAGCCACCTCTGCGAAAGGGAGGAGGTCAGTCCAGTTTGTTTGTTGGTAGCTAACATAGCATCTGAGATATTGCTCCACCATTGAGTTCACGGATTCAGCAACCCCATTAGTAGACGGATGAAAAGCAGATGATAGACCTTGAGATGATCCAATTAGTTTAAGAAAACTTATCCAAAACTTAGCTGTGAACTGCACCCCCCTGTCCGAAATTATTCATTTAGGTGCGCCATGCAGCCACTAGATGTGTTTCAAGAACATTTTGGTCAGTCGTTGGGTGGACGGGAGCCCTTTGCAGGCGATGAAGTGAGCCTGCTTTGAAAACAGATCTATCACAATCCAGATGACCGTATTTCCTCTACTTTCAGTCCAAATGTGTGGAAAGTTGTCATACTGGATTTGTCAAGAGGGCTCGAAAAGGAGAACCAGTTTGCTGGTACGACTGTGTTCCTTGTCCGGAGGGGACCATCTCCACTCAGGAAGGTGAGTGAACCCCCCCTAAAAGGGCAGGACTTGTGGAAGTAGATTCATCCAGGACATTGTCATGAAAGTCCAAGTTAAGAGACTCATTGAAGCTCAATTGTTTTCTTGTTCATCTTCAAACTGCACAATTTATTATCTAAAGGCAAGAAGACCAAAAAGATCTTGAAGGAGGGGCTGGGAAGAGAGAGAGTGGAGGGTGTGGCAGTTTGGACAAGCTTTTCTACTCCCAGAGAAAATATCTATTCTCTTTTTTAGTTTGGATGTGTCCTGCCAAGTTTACTCTCCTACAAACATCTGAGTTCTTTGAAACTTGAGGAATTGTCTTGGGCCCATTTCCCAGAAGGATTTTTGCAATGTGTTCTATGTGGGCTTCCCCTTGAGGATCACTGAGAAGGTGTTGCTAGTCCATAAGGAGATGGTGTGGAGAGTTGTGGATGAACCTCATCACATCTGTATTACCACTGCTCCCGGTAGCCATTCCAGAGTATTTGCAGGACTGGTTTTCTCTTGTAGCTTCCTGGGTTTCAAAAGAGTGGCATCCTCTGAATCCAGTATATTAAGAATTTGCATGTGGCAGGATGCAGAAAGACTAAAACGATTGATTCATTACTGAGCTCTAATAATATTGGTTCCTACATAGTTCTGCACATTATAAAGAAAGTCATTCAGGTCCTAGGAGTTCTTCCAATTTCATTAACTATTAGAAATATAGTTACTTTTTAGAAAATTATATTCTTCTTAACTTCTTTCAGTGGAGATTTTAAGCAAAGCTTCTTGCAAAATAGAGAGAATATAGCTTGGAAGGTAAAACAACAGATTATTAAATAAATCCTCCTTTTGGATTTTTTTCAGATATGGAAAAATGCTCCAAGTGTTCAGATGAAAAATATCCACATGACAACCAAATCCAATGTACTCCAAAGTTCTATCCTTTCTCTCTTATGAAGAACATCTGGGCATCATCCTGGTCTCCTTTGCCTTGCTCTTGTTCCTATCCACAGGATTTGTTTTATTCATGTTCATTAAATACCTAGAAACTCCCATTGTCAAAGCCAACAACCAGGACCTCTCTTATGTCCTCTTTGTCTCCCTCCTACTTAGCTTTTTGTCTCCTTTTCTCTTCATTGGATAACCAAGGAAAGCCACCTGCCTTCTCCGACAAATGGTTTTCAGCATCATCTTCTCAGTTGCCATTTCTTCTCTCTTGGTGAAAACTATCACAGTGGTGCTGGCTTTCCTGGCCACAAAACCAGGAAACAGAGTGAAGAGATGGTTGAGGAAGAGTGTAAGGACCCACCTCAATTTACATCTTAAGAAGACAGAACTCTTGGAACGTTTCTTCCAACAGGAATCTTTATTAAGAAAAACTGACTGAAGGTGTGCTAGACAGGTGTGCTAGTCCCTCCTGGCCTCGCATGCTCTCCCTTTCCTGGGCACAACCCACTGCATCGCCTCCTCAGCTGTCGACCAGCTGTCCAGCTCAGACACGGCTTCTCTGAACTGCTGGTGGTGGGCTGCGGAGCCCCAGAGTGCGCCGGTCAAGGAGCTGGCAGGATATGGCTGCTGACAAACACCGTCGGCCCCCATGCGGTCGCTGGCCTCTGTGTGCGGAGGCCGATGGTTTCAGACAGCAGCTGCCCTGGCCCCTGCCTCGCCTTGCCCCACGGCAATGGCACCCCCACCCTGCCTTGCCTCGCCTCACCCCGCAGGATGAGCCTCCTGCCCACCGCCCCACCTGCCAGAGACTCCCTGGATCTCCCCAAACCCTGCCTGGCCCCCACAGGCGTCCCTCCCCACGAGCAACATCGAGGTGACCATGCCCACTTTGGCCACACCCACCCAGTCTGCCATGACCACCACAGCCACGCCCACCCAGTGGGCCACGTCCCACCTGGCACCCGGCGATAAATAAGTGGGTTTTGGATTGCAGTTTGGGCACTCGGTCTCTAAAAGGTTCGCCATAACTGAACTATAATATCCAAAATACACATTTTATCTGTTTAAATGTAATCTTGTTCTATTTCCTAAAAGTTATCTATTTCCCACCATATTAAGTCATCTACTTAATAATACAATATCCCCTTTAATCAATCAAAACCATGATATATATTGCCTGGGTTAATCAATAAATCAAACATATTCATGATAATTAATTTTCTTTTCCCTTTTAGATCTAATTTTTCAATATTAAACAAATCAAATCCTTATTTTCAACTGATTTCCAACTATTTTAAATCTAATAACCAAAATTCCCCTTATCTCAACATCTCCCTTTAACCCTCTAATTGACAATATAAAATCCCCTCTAATGAATCAAAAACCCCATTTTTTTCAACCTTATTCTAGCTTTCCTCCTTTGCCAACTAGGCTTCCATATCAGCGCCTTTAAATCATCAAATAGATCTCCCTCTATTCTTACATATGTTATTTGAATTAAAGGAGACCATTTGATTGCCAGTTTCCTGGAAGGACGAGCCCATTTGTATTCGTTAGATTGTCGCCTTGTTATTCCAGTCCCCCATGTGTGCTCTGATATATTTGTCTTCAATTCAATCTGTTCTTCTTCTTTCTCAAATTTCTTCTGATTTATATAGAAAGTCATTTCCATTTTCAATGTTGTCATTTCCTTGTCTGGGTTTTCCATCAGCTGTACTTGTTAGTCAATTGAGTCCTCTGTCTTAATATTTGGTTGTTCCACTTCTTCTGTTATCTTCTGCATTGTTAATTCTTTGGTTGTAGTCAAAATTTGGCTTTGTGCATCTGAACTTGTGTCTTGATCTTTTATTTTAGGTCTCATTTTATCACAAGCTGAAAGAATAGTTTCATGTATTGCTTTCAACATGGAAAGAATCTTTTCCTGGTCTTCATCCATCTCTTTCACGTATTTGTAAATAGTCTTTCAAGTAAAAGTTGTTCGTTAAGCAAGAGTCAGTAAAGGTTTACATTCACAGTTCAAGTAGGCCAATTTTACTGCCCAGCTGTTCTCTTACAATTGAGTATCTTGCAGATGATGCCAAGGTCAGGAAAATCTTATCTACATTCTGGGCTTTGAGCCAAGTCTCTTTTTGGGAAATAAGAAATTGCCATACCAAGCTTCACCACAAGATGTTACTTGTGCCATTTAAGGTTTTTTAAGTCCCGAATTTTCCTAATTCTTTTTCTAATTTTATTTCTTTTTTTGTAGATAAAAACAAGAGTCTCCAGTAAAAATAGGAAAATTTTTGGTCCCCAAGTTTCAGAAACATATAAATCCAGTTAGATTAAAGTTGTTCTTTTTAATGCTTTGATTCCCCTGGGTAGTCAGACGCCACTATTCTTAGAAGGTGGGATAGAAATTCCCTTCCCTCTCTCCTCACGGGGGGAAGATATTTCAAAGAGCTTTTACAGGAAGAAAGTACTTAGGGTAAAGAGAAGAGAAGGTCTCACCCAGTTTCATCCGCGTTGCTTTCAAAGTGCTTGGTAGTAAGTTTGACTTCGGCTGTCAACAGCTTAATGACAAGCCATATAACTATGGCTGGTCTTTTCCCCGTCGGTTTGAAGAGCTGCCCCAGATCAAGAGGAAGGGCTGCCGCCCTTCCGCGATCAGGCGGGGGTCCTCTCCTTGCTCATCGCCCCTACAGGGCAACTTTCAACCCTTTTCAGGGTCCCCCAGTAATAATAATAATAATAACTTTATTACGGTCATAGACCAGCAATAGATATCACTTTTTACAATATATTAAGAAAAATATAAAATAAAAATAGTACTGACATTAATAATAAATAATAACATCCCTGTTAAAAAAATACATGTTCACAAACTGTTAGGATCACTCCCTAGTTTACGTGAGTGGAAAGTCGATAAGTGTGTGAGTAAATGTAATGTTCCAAAAATTATTAGAGATATCTCCAAAAAATTGGCACAAGTTTATGGCTATAAATCTGTAACCAATATTTTTCTTGTGGACATTGCTGCAACACAGTATTTTGCCACTGCATGCGTGATGGAAGGGTTTGAGTCCTGGAGGAGAAAGCCTACATAAAAATTGTCTGCCCTCCCTGGCAATCTCTCTAATAAGGGAAGAATATATGCTGACCTATAAACTCGGTATAACTCACAGTACAATAAAACATGTGAGATGTCTTCGACTTCTCCTTTACCACATATACATACCCGTTCTGCTATTGGTGTTCTCTTATACCTGCCCTGGAGGAGTGCTGAGGGAAGAATGTTAAATCTGGCTCTGAAGAAAGCTATTCTTTGTTTTGGGAAGGTCAGATCATTCAGATATCTTGCCGATTCCCACACATCCTGTTTGATTCTATCCCTAATGTGGCGAGGTAACCTATTTAGTTCTTCTTGGAACTCCATGTCCTTTATTCTATTGGATACTACTTGCTTTGCTTGATCAAAGCCTAGGGACATTAGGAATACCGAAGAGAGCACATAAGAGCCCAGTTTATGATCTATCGCCTGCTTCCAGGGGGAGGGGAAGTTGTCAGTCAGCACTAATGGGGATAGTCCCTCTGGAAAGAAATACATTTTAAGCCAGTGAATGATCATCATCTCCAAGGCTCTTACCTGAATTTGGGGCATGCCTGTCTCAATTCTTAATTGGGCATTTGGGGTTCCTTTGGGTGCAGCTAAGATGGCTCGCAGGAATTTCGTTTGTATGGTTTCAAGCAAGTTTTTCTTTGCAAGGATTCCTGTTTGTGCCCCATATAGAATTTGCGCCAATGTTTTGGCCTCAAAAAGTTTTAAGGCAGCCAGTACCAATTTGACCTCCGCCTGTGTAAAAGTAATGCCTGATTGCATTCAAGGACCTATTGGCTGCTTGCAATGCATGATCCAGATGTGCCCTCCATGTCCCCTGCGAGTGGAAAACCACCCCAAGGTATCTAAATGTTCTAACCTGTTCCAGTGTCAGAATCCAATTATATTTTATTTCTAACTAATCTACTCTGGGAAAACCCAATTCTTACTCTCTTTTGGATTCTGTCATACCACAAAGGGGGGGGAGTAAACACGGGTGTTTATGACTGGCATTCCTCCTATCAACTACAAAGAAACATCCTCTGTGGATTCCCTCTCTGGAGTACTAACCATAACAATATGGCAATCAGCCTTTGATCTCACTCCCTATGAAGCTTCCTTTTACCAACAGCAAGGGAAAAGGGGGGGGGGAGATTGCAACGTTTGGGATCCGATGGATTTAACACCCAGCCATCTGCCAATTTGGATTGACCGGAAGGAATGTGGGGTGGGACTGCTTGGGAACACTTTAAAACTGAATGATCAGGGGGGTCCCCCAGATCCTGTCTAGCACGCCTTCAGTCAGTTTTTCTTAATAAAGATTCCTGTTGGAAAACCCGTTCCAAGAGTTCTGTCTTCTTAAGATGTAAATTGAGGTGGGTCCTTACATTAGACAGGATCTGCAAAATTAGTCAACCTGGAAGGAAGAACCTTACCGGGGGACTTTGCAAAAATTACCATGTCAGACGACGAAGCAGGGAAGGGGGAAAGCCCCCCGGAGAGGGAGCCGTTGCCCCGACTGGAAACCTGCCAAATATCCGGATCTGAAGGGTCAGATTCCTCAGGAGAAGAGGTGGTGGAGACGCGTAACCACAAACCTCAGTGGTCAATGGGCATTGGAAAGAAAGGCGAGTGGGAAAAGAAATCAAGAAAGGTGACCCTGAGACGGGGGGCCAACCAACCAGGATGGAAGCAGGAGATGGAGAGATCCCTGCACACAAGCGAAGATGAAGGAAGCTGGGCACAGCACTCGAACTGGATCCTAGAGAAAGCTATTGATTTGATGAAGAGGACCCTCAGCTCCCTAGGAGAGGAGAATCCTGAGCCCCATGGCCGCACCAAATCCTGGAGCCGCAACTGGAGAGACACTGAGGGGGAATTGGAACCTGCAGCCCCAGGGACATCTGCTGATCCAGTAGTCCCCACCCCCCGCTGACCTGCAGATGGAAATCCGGATGGAAGACAATATCGATGAAGAAAGCACCGATCCATTCAAAGACTTCCGCTGTTGGACGCGAAATTCAAGGGGGAGCCGACACACTTGGGGTTTTTCCTAACCCAAGTCCTTGGCTACATGGAGGAACACGGGCGACACATCCCTAGCGACAAAGCCCGTATTCGGATCGTGCAATCTGCTCTGGATGGACCGGCCGCTGATTGGGTGGTGAATTTCCATGATTCCAATGCCCCAGAGCTCAACGACTTCAACCGTTTCATGTCCTCTCTGAGAAGGTGATTTGAAGACCACCTGGCAAAGCACGCGAAAGAATCAAAACGATGAGGCAAGGCAGACGGCCAGTAGCCGAATATACGCAAGAATTCCGAACCATTACCAGCAAGCTGAACTGGCCGGAAGAAATCCTCCTTAGCCATTTCAAAGACGGTCTGAATTACGACCTATATGACGCTTGCCTGCCCCGGGGGGACCCACACCAACTCGACGAATGGTACGTCCTGGCAGAGGAAGCAGAGATCGACCTACTGAAGAGGCACCGCCGAGGAAAACAATAGAGCCGCTCACCGCCTGAACCAACGCGCGAACCAGCGAAGCCATCGGCTATGGCCAAGAAACCAATGGGCTGTTTCAAATGCGGGAGAGAGGGGCATCGCGCTGTAGAATGCCGCTCAAAAGCCCCCCAGCACAACCCAGACAGACCACCGGCCAGCAAATCTGGGAAGTCCCCAGCTAAGTCAAAAGAATCTGCCATGAGAGGAATAGAGGCTGTGGAATCCCCTACCTCTGCCCATCGTGGGGAAAGAGCCCCAGTCTACACCGCAGGGCCAGTGGATGCCCCAGATGACAGCTCGGAGGGCGAACCACTGGTAAGTGGATCCATCCCACCCATCCTCAAGACAGTGACTATATTAGCCCCCTCCATGCCCGAAGCTGTCAAAGTGAAAGCCTTAATACACTCTGGCTGCACCCGCTGCCTAATTAGCCCGACGCTAGTGGGAAATCTGGGCATCTCAGTGAGGAGGCTGGAACAACCAATCTCATTTGGCCAGTTAGATGGGTCCATAACAGGGGGGGTGCCAGCTACCCTAGCCACGTTACCAATCCACCTATCCCTGGGAAATCATGAGGAAGACATAACATTTGTAATGACCCCAGGCATGGAATGCCCGATGATCCTAGGGCTGGAATGGTTAACAAAATGGAACCCCTGGGTAAATTGGAGGACGAAAGAAATCAATTTCCTGAAAGAGGACCCTACAGACTTAAAACCCCAAGGGGATCTATCAAAATTAAAAACAGAAATAGCGTCCATGGGTGAAGAAAAGGGGCTACCAGAAATACCAGAGGAATACAGAGACCTGGCTGAAGTTTTCAGTGAGGAGAGGGCGGATGAGCTTCCCCTCCACCGACCCACGGACTGTGCCATAGAGTTCAAGCCCGGGGCAAAACTCCCAAAGCCCAGATTATACTCCATGAGCCCAAAGGAGAAGGAGGAAATGGAGAGATTTATAAAAAAAAATCTAGAAAGGGGGTTCATTGAACCAGCCAAACCTAAGGTGTCCGCTCCGGTCCTCTTTAGAGAGAAGAAGGACGGCTCTTTACGCTTATGTGTGGATTATAGGCTCCTGAATGCGATCAGTGAAAGCAACCTATACCCCCTACCCCTCATGAAGGACATGTTATCACACCTCTCGAAAGGAAAGATTTTTACTAAACTAGATCTAAGGGAAGCGTATTACCGCGTGAGAATTAGGGAAGGAGATGAATGGAAAACCGCATTTAATTGCCCAATGGGGTGCTACAAATTCAAAGTTTTGCCTTTTGGATTACAAGGGGGCCCCGCAGTATTTATGCAATTAATCAATGAGGTACTAAGGGAGCACCTATTTAAGGGGGTCCTGGTTTATCTAGACGACATCCTTATCTTCACCGAATCAAAAGAGGAACATGTCAACCTAGTCAGAGCGGTTTTAAAGAAACTGCGAGCCGCCCACCTATATGCCAAATTATCAAAATGCGAATTTCACCAGGAAAGAATAGACTACCTAGGTTACCGCATATCCCCACAAGGCATTGAAATGGACCCAGAAAAGGTCAGGGCAGTATTAGAATGGGCACCACCTCGCACAAGAAAGCAACTGCAAAGTTTCCTGGGTTTTGCAAACTTTTACCGCCAATTCATCCCCTCATTTGCCCAGATAGCCCTGCCCCTCATGAGCTTACTAAAAATGAAGGGAGAATCCTCAGTGAAACCTAGCCAGCCACTAAAATGGACAATGGAATGCCAAGCGGCATTTGAGAGATTAAAGAGGCTTTTTTCTGCCGAACCAGTACTGAGGCACCCAGACATGGACAAAACCTTTGTAATACAGACGGATGCAAGTGATGTGGCAGTGGGGGCTGTACTATTACAGAAAATGATGAAGGGATGTTGCAACCCTGCGCGTATACGTCCAGGAAACTCACTGAAACGGAACAGCGCTGGCCCGTGTGGGAGAAAGAGGCATATGGGATACGTTGGTCGTTACTTACATGGCGCCAATTCCTTGAAGGCAATAAAATCCCTTTCCAGGTGTGGACAGACCACAAAAATTTGGAAGCCATGAAAACACCCAGAAAACTCAACCCCAAGCAAGCCCGCTGGTCTCAGCATTTTCACCAATTCAATTTTAAGCTCAAGCATTTGCCGGGGGGAAAGAACTTTCTGGCAGATGCATTATCTCGCATGCCCCAATATAACAGCACGCGAGCCACTGACTCTAAACCGATCATGGGAGAATCACAACTGGCAGCGCCAGTGACTACCAGAGCCCAAGTTAAATTAAAACCACAGCTGGATAGCCAGACCGGAATTGAATTCCGGAAAAGTTTGGAAACAGATGAATGGTTCCAGAAAAATAAACACGTGTGCAGAATGAAAGACGGACTGCCTTGGGTGGGGGAGAAGTTATATATACCGACCACCCAAAGGATCACATTCATGCAACTTTGCCACGACACAAAATCAGCAGGGTATTTTGGATTTGTAAAAACATTGCACTTAATTAAACGACAATTTTGGTGGCCATCCATGAAAAAAGACATAGAAAGTTACGTGGCCAGCTGCCCAAAGTGTGCAATGGCAAAAAGGCTGCAAGGGAAATCACCAGGACTGTTACAAACAGTGGCAAATCCCTCAGCCCCCTGGAGGGAAATAGCCATGGATTTTATAGTGGAATTACCAGAAAGCAATTGGAATACTGTCATTTGGACTGTCACGGACCTATTTTCCAAACAGGTTCACTTTATTCCTTGCCAAAAGATCCCCACCGCAAAAGCTTTAGCAAAACTTTTCGTGCAACATATTTACAGATTGCATGGGGCACCCCAACACATCATATCTGATAGGGGAGTGCAATTTACATCTGCATTTTGGAAGGAATTTCTATCCCTTTTAGGGACCACCCAGGGACTGACGTCTAGCCATCATCCTCAGGGAAATGGTCAATCGGAAAAATGTAACGCAGTACTTGAGCAATATTTAAGATGTTTTCTAAATTTCCAGCAGTCAGATTGGACGGACCTGTTGTCTTTTGCAGAGGTTGCCTACAATAATGCAGTCCACTCCAGCACAGGTTACACTCCTTTTCAAATAGCTACCTGCCAAAGTTTCAACCCCATGCCAGAACTAACCCAAATGAACCGGCAATCCCATCACTGAAAGAATGGATGGAACAATTACGAAACACCTGGCCAATAGTTAGAAAAGCTCTAGAGGAAGCTAGGCAAGCATACAAAGCACAAGCAGATAAGAAAAGGGTGGAGCCCACACCATTCATTATAGGAGAAATGGTGTACTTGTCTACAAAATACTTAAAATCCATACAATCCTGGACTCTAGAAAATATCATGGGTCAACTCAATACCTAGTAGCATGGAAGCACCTCCCCACCTCTCACAACGAGTGGGTCCATAAACATCATGTCAAAGCCCCGAAGCTTTTAAAGAAGTTTCATACAGAGTATCCTAACAAGCCAGACTAACTTTTATACCTGTTTTGTTTTCTCTACACGTGGACCTCTCTTATTTTTAAGGGGAGCCGGATGTCAGAATCCAATTATATTTTATTTCGAACTAATCTACTCTGGGAAAACCCAATTCTTACTCTCTTTTGGATTCTGTCATACTACAAAGGGGGGGGGAGTAAACACGGGTGTTTATGACTGGCATTCCTCCTATCAACATCCTCTGTGGATTCCCTCTCTGGAGTACTAACCATAACAATACAGCAATCAGCCTTTGATGTCACTCCCTATGAAGCTTCCTTTTACCGGCAGCAAGGGAAAAGGGGGGGAAGATTGCAACGTTTGGGATCCGATGGATTTAACACCCAGCCATCTGCCAATTTGGATTGACCGGAAGGAATGTGGGGTGGGACTGCTTGGGAACACTTTAAAACATTGAATGGTCAGGGGGGTCCCCCAGATCCTGTCTAGCATGCCTTCAGTCAGTTTTTTTTAATAAAGATTCCTGTTGGAAAACCCGTTCCAAGAGTTCTGTCTTCTTAAGATGTAAATTGAGGTGGGTCCTTACATCCAGACTATGTCCTTCTATTTTCCAGGAGTATTGGCTGGGTCTTTTAGCAAAAACTAAAATTTTTGATTTATCAAAGTTAAGGACCAACTTATTCTGTTTGCAGTAGCCGAGTGTTGCCCTAATTGCTCTCTTCAGTCCTACAGGAGTTTGAGAAATAATGACCGCATCGTCGGCATATAGTAGGATCGGGATTTTACGATGTGCTAAGTTGGGCGGATGCAGATCAGGGTTCTGTAAGAGATCGATCAGGGGGTTGATATAGAAGTTAAAAAGGGAGGGGGACAGGATGCAACCCTGCCGTACCCCTTTTTGTACCCTTACTGAGCTGGTTAAGGTCCCTTGAGGATTACACCTCACTTTCAAGGTGGAATTGGCATACAATTTTTGTATGAGGAAAAGGAGGTGTTTATCGATAGTAGTGCCTTCTAATTTCTCCCATAGGGAGTTCCTAGATATTGAGTCGAAGGCCTGCTTAAAATCAAGGAAGGCCACAAAAAGAGAGGATTTTTTTTTAATGTGTGTTTTTTTGTACTAGATGGTGAAGTACCAAGATATGATCCACTGTTGATCTTCCTTCTCTAAAACCGGCTTGTTCATCTTTAATTATCCCCCCCGAAATTAGCCAATCCTGAAGTTTATAGTTTAAGTGTTTGGCATACATTTTACTAATAACACTCAGAAGACTAATGGGTCTATAATTGCTACTACTATCATTTCTACTACCTTTTTTATAGATTGGTATGATAATTGCTAATCCCCAATCTCTTGGCATATGGCCCGTTCTATCTATATATGTAAACAGAGATGCTAAAAGTGGAGCCCACCAACTGGGATTATTTTTTATTATTTCTGGCAGGACATTGTCAGCACCAGGTGCCTTATTAGCCTTGAGGGCTCCAATCAATCGGGATATCTCGCCTGGTGTAACAGGGGGCCAATAAGGGGTTTGGTCCAAATTAATTTGGCTCTCATAAGTTACATAGTCGGGGTCTGCATAAAGCTTTCTAAAATATTCTTCCCAGGCATGAATCGGTACCTGATTAGTTGGAGGTAGGGGGGATTTCCCCAATCCTCTGGTGATGTGCCAAAAAAGGGATGTATTTTTTGTCCTGACTGATGCAATTAGTCTATGCCAAGACTCCATCTGAGCCGCCCTTTTCTTTTCTTTTCTTTTCTTTTCTTTTCTTTTCTTTTCTTTTCTTTTCTTTTCTTTTCTTTTCTTTTCTTTTCTTTTCTTTTCTTTTCTTTTCTTTTCTTTTCTTTTCTTTTCTTTTCTTTTCTTTTAGAAGAGTCTTATATTGTGCCTTCAACTGCTTTAAGCAGTGAGTGTGATCCTCAGAAGGGGCATTTTTACTTTTCCTGTATTCCTTATTATATGTTTTTTTTAGTTGCACGCAATCCCTGTCAAACCATTTTTTATTCTTTAAAACCGGCTTTTTGGGGTGAGCTGGTATTCTATTAGTGAGGACCGATTTCAAATTTAAAATTAAAGTTTCAAACCCCTTTAAGTATGATCCTTCAAACTTATTCGTTAATAGAGATGTATGTAGTTCTATGGTTTCTGGGGCTAACATCCATTTAGTAACTTCCATTGCATTTTTCTCTGTCCATTTAATTTTTATCTCGGTATTGTGGTTCTCTAACCTGGGTAGATAGGTTGAGCCAGCCCTTAGCAGTTTCTGGTGTAATGTAAAAGTAAGGGTTAGTGGATCGTGATCGCTTTCCAGTCACGAGTCTACCTCCATTTTCTGCAGGAACTTCAGGAGGCCATATGATACTATCCAATAATCCATTGTGGATGGTCTTCCTGCTCCCCGATACGTATAATCTGCTGGGTAGTCACCCCATGTGGAACCATTAAGGATACAAAGGTCCAAGCGTACAGTCATCTGTCTTACACACAAACCTGCCCGATTTGCCTTGGTGTCTTTAAATTGTCTGGCAAACAGGGGTTCTCCTGCTACATTCTCTTCATAATAGATCTTAAATTGATTGAATAATGCTTGATCGCTTGGGCCCATCCTAGCGTTTAAGTCCCCCCCAATAATTATTGCTGCTGTGGGATATTTGTCTAAGCAGCCCAGGATAAAATCTTCTATACCCTCCCAGATCTTATTGATCAGATTATTCTTGTTGAGTGGGGGAATATAGATATTAAAAAGCAAGATCTCCACCTGTTTAAATAAAAGTAGGGTAGTTACAACACATGGCTGAAGAGGTGGTAATGGTACACATTTAAAATACAAAGATGTGTTCACTAATGTCACAATGCCCCCTTTAGCTCTCCCACCCACCTTACTTGGAACTGCTGGGATAGAGTTACCCCAGTAACCATCTAACTGTATCTCTGTAGGGGCCCAGGTTTCCTGTAAAAAAAGAATGTCAAATTGCGATATATAGTCCAGAAAATGTTGGTCTTTTGATGGCACAGACCAGCCCGCTATATTCCAGGTTATAATGGAGAGGGGATCCTCTTTTGCAGCTCGTCAGGAGATTTGATTTATACAAAGGGAAGTTGTAGAATTGTTGCAATGGCTTGAAGTGTTGTCCCGCATGAAATTGGCCTTCTCTAAAAGTAGAGGAACCCCATCAAAATTCTGTGGAGGCTCCTGGGCACTTTGTTCGAGGTAAGATGATTTAGCCCCAGCTAACAAGGCTTGCCGTTCCGGAGCCTCTTCTCTAGGTGTAGAGCAGGGGGTTATTAGGTCATGTTCCATTCGGGTTTGAAATGATGGCACTGATGTGAGTCCTCTCTCTCGAGAGAGATTAATGTGTTGCAGAAGGTATCATCGGAAAGTCACTTAAGGATGCTAGCATCTCCTTCTCTATTGGGGCCTCTACTGGCCCCTGTGTATCTTGGCTTCTGCTTTCCATGAACTCATATTCTTGCAAACTCTTGCCCCCTGGGGGAAAGGTAAGAGGCTCAATTATAGGGGAAACCAAATCAATAAGCGGTTCAGCTGTATCCATTGTGATCAATAAGGATTTCTTTAGGTTTTCTAACTTGATTAGTATGTTATCTTGTTCACTCCTTGGGAGAGCGCCAAAAACATTAATAAGTCCTGTTTCTGTTTCTGTGCTGTTAAGTACATCTTCTCCAAACGGGGCTGACTTACTCCCTTTTTTCCCCTCTCCCTTTCCCAGGGTTGAGAATGCGGAAGAAACGACAACCTTGGGAGCTCGCATGTTAACAATTAAGGGTTTAACCCTTTCCTCGCAGAAAACTCTGATGGGAGAGATTTGAAAGGAGGCTAGATGAACCTTCATTTTAAATAGCATCAGCGGTATGGTGGGCTGTTTAAAGGAGAGAAATATCCGCTTCCAATTAGGGGCCTCAGGGAGCCACTCAGCAGTATGTAGATCAATCTGCCCCCAGTGACAGTGAAGAAGCTGGCTTAGGGAATTTAGTATAGCCCTCTTGGAATTCCAACGACCATGATTAAGCCTATTCATGTGGATTCTCAGCACAACCTGGTGTGTTTGTAGTGAGCAATGTGATTGCTGTGATTGGTGTGATTGTAGGTGGGGTGCTTTATTGTCTTCCCATGAAACTTCTCTATTAATATCTCCTCCTCTTGTTGCCTTAGCAGTAGAAGGACTGTTTTTCTGAGTGGGCTGCCACTTTACAGCAGGCTCTCTGTCTGTTTCCCAGGGTCTGTGCTCATTTTCAGTGGGGGCGCCCATAGCCCAATGCTGTGCCTGGAGCAGAACAGCTATATCTTTTTTCAATGTCTCTACATCATGTTGAATGGTTATTAGTTGTTCAAATATTGAGACTACCGTTTGTGCTGTGAGAAGACATTGCTTTGCCATGAACTCTGTTGTATTCTCCCATGGTAAGCTCTCCCCACTCTGAGTTAGATTGTTGTTGTTAACCTTTTTAGTCTTTATCTTAGTCTCCATGCCGGCTGTAACTGGACTCGTTATTTGTGAAAATAGCTGGCTGTCATTTTGCTCCCCTCCCCCCAGATCAGGAAAGTCCAGTATCTGCTGTTTTATCAGATCTCTTGGCAGGTCCCGTTCTAATCTCTCCGGCTTGTTGGTAATGAAGGGGGGGGGGATAGTTTTACTTACAAGTCTCTTGCCAGCAAAGTGCTCCTCAATTTTTGGTTGTTTTGCATTCTTCACTGGTAGGAGAGATCCCGGGCTGGTGCCTTGTTTTTTTCTTTTACCCATTCCAATGTCTTTCTCTGGTGGCTTCTGTTTCCAATATATACTGGCCTCTCCGGTATATATCAAACAAGGTTTAAAACAGGTTTAAAATGCAATGTTAAAAGAGGTTAAAAGTTAAAAGTTTAAAAGTTTAAAAGTTTAAAAGTTTAAAAGTTTAAAAGTTTAAAAGTTTAAAAGTTTAAAAGTTTAAAAGTTTAAAAGTTTAAAAGTTTAAAAGTTTAAAAGTTTAAAAGTTTAAAAGTTTAAAAGTTTAAAAGTTTAAAAGTTTAAAAGTTTAAAAGTTTAAAAGTTTAAAAGTTTAAAAGTTTAAAAGTTTAAAAGTTTAAAAGTTTAAAAGTTTAAAAGTTTAAAAGTTTAAAAGTTTAAAAGTTTTAAAAGTTTAAAAGTTAAAAGTTTAAAAGTTTAAAAGTTTAAAAGTTAAAAGTTAAAAGTTAAAAGTTAAAAGTTAAAAGTTAAAAGATAAAAGTTAAAAGTTAAAAGTTAAAAGTTAAAAGTTAAAAGTTAAAAGTTAAAAGTTAAAAGTTAAAAGTTAAAAGTTAAAAGTTAAAAGTTAAAAGTTAAAAGTTAAAAGTTAAAAGTTAAAAGTTAAAAGTTAAAAGTTAAAAGTTAAAAGTTAAAAGTTAGTTAAAAGAAAAAGAAAAAGAAAAGAAAGCTTTTGCCTTTGGAGGAGCTCTTTACAGCCTTTGCTGCCTATCCTCCATCTTCAGGGTCCCCCAGTGGGATAAAACCAGACGTTGGAGATGAGGCTCGCCTCCATGCGTCTGCCTGGGCTGCGATGGCAAACTGGAAGCCCCGCAGTGTCTGGGTGACTTTTATTCCCACCTATCTAAGCACGAAGGGAAAATACATGGTGGCCATGCAGGTCTTCTCCACCTTGTCTTCCACTGCTGGTCTGCTGGTCTGTATCTTCTTCCCCAAGTGTTACATGATCATTCTGAGGCCAGGCCTGAATACAAAGGAGCATCTTATAACCAGAAGAGACATAAAAATGTGTGAGAGAAGAATTTTGACTCAAAATGTTCCAAAAGTCCAAAAATTGAAAATGGTCCAAGCATGATCAGGGCCAATGATTTTGCTTGAAAGCAGTAAAGGATGACTAGATACTAGTGTCCCACATCTTTGTCCAATAGAATTGCAAGATGGCCTCTTATTACTTTGCAGCAGTTAAGGCAGAATATCTTGTACGCTTGGACTTTCTGAGTCCAGAAATACCACACCCGCGTATTTTAAATATGACACTTGTGCAATTAGAATTTTGTTATATCAGAAATTATTGGGGGAGTTCTCTAAAAGTTCCATATTTATAGTTTTATCATAGTTTTCCTACATTTGGGGTTTTTGGGAGTATTTGTCTCCAGAATACAGAATAATAGAGTTGGAAGGGACCCTTGAGGTCTTTTAGTCCAAATCTCTGCTCAACCAGGAGACCCTAGACCATTTCAGACAAGTGGTTGTCCAGTCTCTACTTAAAAGCCTCCAGTGATGAAGCATCCACAATCCACAAGTTCCATTGGTTAATTGCTCTCACTGTTAGGAAATTTCTCCTTAGTTCTAGGTTGCTTCTCTCCTTGATTAGTTTCCATCCATTGCTTCTTGTCCTGCTTTCTGGTGCTTTGGAGAATAGGTTGACCCCCTCTTTTTTGTAACAACCCCTCAAATATTGGAACACTTTTTCCAAAGTCTCAACATTTTTTTTTATAATGTGGGGACCAAAACTGGATGCAGTATTCCAGATGTGGTCTTACTAAGATTTTATAAAGCAGTACTAATACTTCATGTGATATTGACTCTATGCCTCTGTTTCTGCAACCAAGGATTGCATTAGCTCTTTTGGCTACTGCTGCATACTGCTCGCATAAATCATATTTAAGTGATTGTCCATTAGGATTCCAAGGTCCTTCTCACAGTTACTGCCTTTGAGCCCGGTTTCACCTAATCTGTACTTCTACAGTTAGTTTTTCATGCCTAAGTGTAAAACCTTATTTTTCTCTACATTAAATTTTATTTTGTTGGATTAGGCCAGTTTTCAAGTGTATCAAAATTCATTTGGATCCTGAGCCTATCATCTGGGATGTTGGCTATTCCTTCCAGCTTAGTATCATCTGCAAATTTGATGAGTTCCCCTTCTATTCCCTCATCTAAGTTGTTTATGAAGATATTGAAGAGTACTGATCCTAAGACAGAAACTTGTGGTACCTCACTGTTCAATTTCCTCCATGTAGATGTGGTACCATTAAGGACTACTTGTTGAATGTGGTTTGTCAGCCAGTTACAAATTTGTCTGATGCTGAAGATCTTGGACTTCTGCATGGCATTTGATAAAGTAGACCATAACCAACTACTTGATAAGATATAAAAATGTGGGTTAGGCAGCATCACCATCAAATGGATTCATAACTCGCTGATCAATTGTCCTCAACATATAGTCTTTAATGAAACTGCATCTACATAGAAGGAAGTATGCAGTGGGGTGCCTCAAGGCTTTGTCTTAGGCCCAGTTCTCTTCAATATCTTCATAAATGATTTAGAGTAGGGGATAGAAGGGGAACCCATCAAATTTGCAGATGACACCAGCCTGGCAGGAATAGCCAATACTCCAGAAGATAGACTCAAGATACAGAAGGATCACAACAAATCTGAACACCTATCTAATAAAATGAAAGTCAATGGTGAGAAAAGTAAGGTTTTACATGTAGGCAAGAAAAACCAAATGCACAAGGTAGAATAGGTGGTACCTGGCTCAATAGTAGTAACTGCAAGAGGGATCTTGGAGCCCTACTGGACAAATAAATATGAGCCAGCAGGGTGCAGCAGCTGCCAAAAAAGCTAACACAGTCCTAGTGTCATGGTTCCGACTGACGAACCCAACAAATTAAACACAGCTGAGACAAGACGATTTCTAATGCAAAACTTTATTGGGTAAATCATTTCGGCACAGGTGAAAGTAAAACCAGCTCTGGCTAATTGGCACCAAAATCAGTATATTAAAAGTATAGAGTATCCCTCCCCCCCCCAAACAGTGCAGGTCACATTGTCCAATGAAGTGCCAGACAATTATTATGAGAGAGTGTTTTAATTTTCAGTAAACAACCCTTGAGCGACCTTGGTTCTCATGGCTTGGCAGTCCAATATCTGAAGCCTGCGTTCCATTCTTTCCTCCCCTCCCCCCTAAATCTGTAGGCAAGCTAAGAAGCAGTAATGGATGCCACAGCATGGGTATTTTTCACAGCTTGACACCTAGACTGCATTTACAGACAACAGCTTCCCATTTGGGGACCAGAGCATCATGTAGATTTTTGGATAAAAGACCAATCTCTTTTCAGGCTTTACTTTCGGGGATACCTTCACAAAAAGTGTTGAGCCTTCCAGGTGTTCTTTTGCAGTGGGGTAATTCTTGTTGGGACATACTGTATCCAAAAAGGGTTTTGGGATAAACACGCTTCATATTTTTATTTCCTTCAGTTTTAACTAACCTTAATTGTAAAACACATGGAAAGGAAGTATAAAACTCAATAATAACTGCAATGAAAAATTAAACATTATGAGCTTAAGAAACAATTTCACTGTAAGCCCTGTACTTTTATCATTAGTTGTTCCTTAGTGTTTAGATCTGGTCTCAGGATGATAATGTAGCATTTGGGGAAGAAGATGCAGCCCAGCAACCCAGCACTGGAGGCCAAGATGGAGAAGACCTGCACAGCCACCATGGACTTTCCTTTGGTGCTCAGGTAGGTGGGGAGGAAGGAGACCCAGACGCTGCAGAAGACCAGCATGCTAAAGGTGATCAGCTTGGCTTCGTTGAAGGCCCCAGGCAGGTTTCTGGCCAGGAAAGCCACCATGAAACAAATAGCAGCTAGGAAACACATGTAGCTGAGGACAATATAAAACATAGTGACAGAGCCTTCGTTGCATTGAAGAACAATCTCTCCAGGCTGGGAGTTGAGGTCAAAGTCAGGGAATGGGGGAGAAACCCCCAGCCACAATGCACACATGAAAATTTGTACACCAGAACAAGAAAGGATGATGGAGTTGGACAAGCTCTTCCCCAACCATCTTCTAACCCCGTTCCCTGGTTTTGAGGCCAGGAATGCCAGCACCACTGTGATTGTTTTGGCCAACACAGAAGAGACGGCTATTGAGAAGACAATGCTGAACACTGTTTGTCGGAGAAGGCAGGTGGCTTTCCTTGGTTGTCCAAGGAAGAAAAAGGAGGATAAGAAGCAAAGCAGGAGGGAGGCTAGGAGGATGTAAGAGAGGTCCCGGTTGTTGGCTTTGACAATCGGGGTTTCTAAGTATTTAAGGAATATAATTAAAACAAATCCTGTGGTTAGGAATAAAAGTAGGGCCAAGGAGACCAGGATGATGCCCAGATGTTCTTCATAGGACATGAAGGATATTCTTTTGGGGATACATTGGATTTGGTCCTCAGTTGGATACTGATGATCAGGGCACTTTGTGCATTTTTCAATATCTGAGAAAACAAAGTAATATTTCTTTTATAGTCCCTCCTTTCATATTTCAAGAAAGGCCTATTTGGATGAGAGCTAATCCTTAGAGGCAGGAAGGCCATAATAAATGGTAACTAGGAGCCTGTACATCACAGACATATTTATATAAACAATAACAAAAATAAAGAATATTTGTAGCTCAAGGTTGACATGATGGGTCCTTGGTGCTCTCTGAGCTTGCTTGTTTTCTCTGAGCTTGCTTGTTCTCCTGCAGATGTTTCATTACCCAAACTAGGTAACATCATCAATGCTAGACTAGACTAGCTACTTGGGTAATGAAATATCTGCAAGAAAACAAGCAAGCTCAGAGAGCACAAGGACCCCTAATAACAAAAATATAAATCAATCAATCAATCAGAATAGAGCTGAAAGGGACCTTGGAGGTCTTATAGTCCAGCCCCCCACTCAAGCGGGAGAACCTATACCATCTCAGACAAGTGACTGTCCAGTCTCGTCTTAAAAACCTTCAGTGATGGCCTCAACATCTTTTTTATAATGTGATGACCAAAACTGGATGCAGTATTTCAGGTGGGGTCTTAATAAGGATTTATAAAGCGGTACTAATACTTCATGAGATATTGATTCTATGCCTCTGTTTATACAACCAAGGATTGTATTAGCTTTTATGGTTGCTGCCGCACACAGCTGGCTCATGTTTAAGTGATCGTCCACTAGGACTCCAAGGTCCCTTTCACAGTTGCTTTTTTTGAGCCAGATTTTGCCTAATCTGTACTTGTCCTCAGGGAATGTGCAGAGGAGCTGGCTTGTGTTCTCACAGATATTTTCAATCTCTCATTGCAGCAGGCAGTGGTCCCATTGTGTTATAAGATGGCCATAATCTTGCCAGTGCCAAAAAAGTCCACAATTACAGGCCTCAATGATTACCGTCCAGTTGCACTGAAGTTGACAAACTCCACCATTATGAAATGCTTTGAGAAGCTGATAAAGGACATTATTGTATCTAGCCTCCCGCCAGCATTTGACCCACTTCAGTTTGTCTACCGATCAAATCGCTCTACAGAGGATGCTATTTCTTCCGTTCTCCATCTCAGCTTGAAGCACTTAGAGGAAAGAAATGCTCACGTGCGTTTGTTGTTTGTCGACTTCAGTTCGGTGTTTAACACAATCATTCCCCAGCATCTAGTAGACAAACTGGGCCTTTTAGGCTTAAACACTCCTTTGTGTAACTGGATTCTTGATTTTCTTACCAACAGGCCCCAATATGTGCGAGCTGGAACAAATACCTCTAATACCATTTCCTTGAGCACAGGTTCTCCTCAGGGCTGCGTCTTAAGTCCGCTGCTTTTCACCCTGTTGACCCATGACTGTTGTGCTAGGTTTGCCACCAACCTTATTGTGAAGTTTGCAGATTATACAACAGTAGTGGGCCTTATTTATGATGACAAGGTGGAAGCTTACCGCAAGGAGGTTGAGGGGTTGGTGAACTGGTGTAAGGAAAACAACCTAATTTTAAATACTGGAAAAACCAAAGAGATCATTGTTGATTTCAGAAAAGGCAGGCACAGTCACACTTCTCTGTGCATTAATGATTTACCTGGGGAGATGGTTACCAGCATCAAATTCCTGATGTGCAGCTAACGAGTAGGCTGGCTTGGTCGCTCAACAGTGAGAAACTGGTGAAGCAGGCACAGCAGCACCTGCATTTTCTGCGTCGCAGAAAATGTCCTGACCACTTTCTACAGGGGGACGATTAAGAGTATCCTGTCATACAGCATCACAGTCTGGTTTGGAAGCATCACTGCTTCAGACAGGAAGGCGGTGCAGAGAGTGGTGAGAATGGCCGAAAAGATCATTGGCAGTTCCCTCCCTCCCATCCAGGATATAGCACAGAAGTGTTGCTTAAGCAGGGTCCGTAAGATTATCTGGGACACTACACATCCTCTTCATGACCTGTTTTCCTTGTTACCTTCTAGGAGGAGGCTTCGTGGTATCCGTAGCAGAACATCCAGATTCAGCCATAGTTTCATTCCATACAGCATTAACCTTGTGAACTCTATTAACCATGTCTCCCCTATTTCTTCTTTTCTTTAGGCTAGCCAGATCCAAGTTCTGCAGCTGTTCTTCATATGTTTTAGCCTCCAGGCCTTTGATCATCTTAGTTGTTCTTTTCTGAATTTTTTCCAAACTCTCAACATCTTTTTTGTGATATGGTAACCAAAATTGGCTGCAGTATTCCAGGTGTGGTCTTACTAGGGTTTTATAAAATGGTACTAGGACTATAAGTAAACTGACCCCATCCACCATATTATTCTATTTCTTCTTTCATGATCTTTTTCTTATTCTCCTCATTATGGAAGAAATTAGGCATATTGAAAACAGAGAACAAAATAATCAATCCGGGATGTGCCTGTTAACACGCACATTGATCAAAATGCTCTGGATGAAATCAGCACCCCTTTCATCTGGCCTCACCCACCTTCTTCAGTGGAGATCTTAAAATAGATCTATTGACTGATATAGACCTTTTGGCCTCTAAGGTAATGTTGACCTGAAACCATTCCTGGTGTTTCAAGGATTTCAGACGTTCCTAAAGAAAGGTAAACATGGGAAGGGACTCACAAACTGATGAGTAGAAGCGAGATTTCTTCTGACAGAAATGAATCCACCATGTCCTCCTATCTCTTTCTACCTCGTCCTTCAAGATCTTTTTCTTATTCCTCCCACAATGGAAGAAGTTGGGCATGTTGAAAATGAAGAACAACAACAAAATAGTCAAGCTCAGATGTCTCTTTTAACATGCACATGGATGAAGATGCTCTGGATGAATCCAGCAGTCCTTTCCATCTGGCTTCACTCACCTTCTTTAGTGGAGATGGTCCCCTCCGGACAAGGGACGCAGTCATAGCAGCAAACCGGCTCTCCTTCCCGCGGCTGCTTGAAAAATCCAGGATGACAACTTTCCACACATCTGGACTGAGGCAGAGACTAAGCAGAAAAATCAGGAATGCCAAAGAAAATATGTCAGAATGAGGCACCCATGGAAAATGGACGTAGACCACAACATTAGTCCAATTGTCTCTGGGCTTCAGTTAGGTAAATATAAAAATCACTGACTCATTCCCTAACTGGTATAGGAGATATAACTATTGGCACATTATTGATTCAGTTCCTCCCTTTTGCTTCTGTCATGTCACATTGCAATGAAAGACTTTCCCACTGGCTAAGTCATTAAGTGACAACATCTGGGTTCCTCCTCATGGCCATTATTAACATGCATCCCTTCATCCTTCATATATCCACGATTTTAAATTATGATGATCTACTATTAAATTTTAGAATAAATAAAATTTATTAATATTTAAATTAATATCAAATAAAATTTATTCTAAAAGTTTTATTAAATTTTAATGAATTAATTCTATTAAAATAGAATAAAACTGTGGTGAAGAAAGAAGCTTATGATCGGGAGGATTTGGAAAAGAATGTTGTGGACTACAGAAAACATTGCAAAGTTTCCATTGCAATGACATTCAAAGGTGAGAAAAGCAAAGTTCTACATTTGGGCAAAAAAAACCAAATGCACTAGTATAGAATAGGTGGTACCTGGCTCAACAGTACTAGGTGCGAGAGGGATCTTGGAGTCCTAGTGGACAGTCACTTAAATATGAGCCAGCTGCCAAAAAAACCAATGCAGTCCTAGGCTGCATTAACAGAGGGATAGAATCAATACCACATAAGTTGTTAATGCCACTTTATAATGCCTTTGTAAGGCTTCACTTGGAATACTGTGTCCAGTTTTGGTCACCACAATATAAAAAAGATGTTGAGACTTTGGAAAGACTGCAGAGAGACTGTGGATAAAGCACAGATAAGAGCAACAAAGATAAGGGGACTGGAGACTAAAATATATGAAGAACGGTTGCAGGAATTGGATATGGCCAGTCTAGTGAAAAGAAGGACTAGGAGTGACATGATAGCAGTGTTCCAGTATCTGAGGGGCTGCCACAAAGAAGAGGGGGGTCAATCTATTCTCCAAAGCACCAGAAGACAAGACAAGAAACAATGGATGGAAATTAATCAAGGAGAGAAGCAACCAAGCACTAAGGAGAAATTTCCTGACAGTGAGAACAATTAATCAGTGGAACAGCTTGCCTCCAAAAGTTGTCAGTGCTCTAACCCTGGAAGTTTTTAAGAAGATATTGGACAACCATTTGTCTGAAATGGTATAGGGTTTCTTGCCTGAGCAGGGGGGCTGGACTAGAAGACCTCCAAGGTCCCTTCCAGCTCTGTGATTCCATTATTCTGCAAAGCTTCTCCATTACAAAACAGTTTCCCACTTAAACTACAAAAGAAAAATTGTGCTGTCAATCTTACAGGAGATGTTCTTGTTTATTGTTTGATAAAAATGGCTGCAATGCTGTTGAAATGAGATTAAAACTGACTGAATACTTTCTAGAACTATACTGCGAAGAGGTGGAGGTGAAGTCTTGACAATGTGTCCCTCAAAAGAAACTAAGTTGGGTATCTTTTTTGCAGCACATGGAGCAAGAGGATGAGCTCTTTGTTGAGAAAGGATATTTCTAAGGTCCAGCTACATATCCAACAAAAATCCCTTTCTGTTCAGGAAGAACAATTATGTGACTGTCAGGGTCCACTTCAAAACCTCATTCCAAGAAAGCAGAACTCATGGAAGCAAGCTCTTCCAAAAGGAACTTTTATTAGGAGAAGCTGATAGCAGGCATACTAGACAGGATCTGAGGTTTTCCCACACAGATCAATAGGTTAAAGTGTCCCCAAGCAAAACCCCACCCCATAGTTCATATGGACGGTTCAGATCAGCCAATCCCCAGGTGTTAAGTCCATCGTGGGAAAGGGGAGATAACATCAGGCCGGCTCTGGTTGTAACAGCGATGTTTAGGTGGTACTTCGCACCTTCTCTTCAGAGTGAAGAGATAAGCCAGTCACCGGAGGTTACATTCCTTTCTTCCTCCCCGCTTTGCTAGCTGACAGTTAGGGAGAAGAAAGTTCAGAGAGAAATAACACAGGAAAGCGAAGTGTTACATTGTAGCGATAGAGGAAGCTAAGGCAATAAACCCGCGACCACTCCCCCCTCCCCTCCAGGAGTATGGCAGAACCGAGGGAGAGAAGAGAATGGAATTTGGGTTAGGGAAACAAGAGGAAACAAGAAAGCAGATAGATATGGGTTCTGACAGTGACACCAACTGGCATGGAAAGACAGACCCACATTTATTATGAGTTAAATTTGGAGCCTCATTTTTGCCCAGAGAGACATAAGTTAGCTAACAATTCAGATAATTATTTTGTCACCAATTTTATGGAGGTACTGAAAAGAAGAGTGGACAGAAAATTTCCTGTGTCCTAAACAACAATTACCCAGCATCCCATTTTGGACCTGGCTGAATAAGCTTAAAACAAGGTTCTGTATTATAGCATCTGAAGGACGCCTTGCTCAATTGTACTTAAGCCTCCTGAGACATCCCCCAAAATTACAAGGGCTCTGTGTGCCAAATTTGATTCTCACTGAAGTTCATCCACCTTTGTGATTAATAATAATAATAATAATAATAATAATAATAATAATAATAATAATAATAATAATAATAATAATAATAATAATAATAATAATAATAATAATAATAATAATAATAATAATAATAATAATAATAATAATAATATAATAAAAGTTGAAGGGACCTTGGAGTCATCTAATCCAACCCCCCTGCTCAGGCAGGAAACCCTATACCATTCAGACAAATGGCTGTCCAGTCTCTTCTTAAAACTTCCAGTGTTGGAAGCATTCACCGCTTCTGAGGCAGGTTGTCCTCCATGTTAATGTTCTAACTGTCGGAAATTTTCCTTAGTTCTATGTTGCTCTCTCCTTTATTTCCCCTTGCTTCTTGTCCTGCTTCAGGCGCCTTGGAAATAGCTTGACTCCCTCTCTTTGTGGCAGCCCCTGGATTTGGAACACTGCTATCATGTCCCCCCTCGTCCTTCTCTTCATTAAACTAGACATACCCAATTCCATCAACCTTTCCTTATATGTTTTAGCCTCCAGTCCCCTAATCATCTTTGTTGCTCTTCTCTGTACTCTTTCTAGAGTCTCAACATATTTTTTACATCGTGGTGACCAAAACTGGATGCAGTATTCCAGTGTGGCCTTACCAAGGCATTGTAAAGTGGTATTAATACTTCACGTGATCTTGATTCTATCCCTCTGTTAATGCAGCCTAGCACTGTGTTGGCTTTTTGGCAGCTGCAGCACACACTGCTGGCTCTATTTAAGTGATTGTCCACTAGGACTCCGAGATCCCTCTCACAGTTACTACTATGGAGCAAGGTACCCCCTATACTATACCTGTACATTTGGTTTTTCCTTGCCTAAATGTAGAACCTTACTTTTTTCACCATTGAATTTCATTTTGTTAGATAGCGCCCAGTGTTCAAGTCTGTCCAGATCCTCCTGTATCTTAAGCCTGTCTTCTGGAGTGTTGGCTATTCCTGACAGCTTGGTATCGTCTGCAAATTTGATGAGTTTCCCATCTATCCCCTCATCCAAATCGTTCATCAACATCTTCATCATGTTGAAGAGCACTGGGCCCAGAACAGAGCCCTGGGGCACCTCACTACACACTTCCCTCCATGTAGATGCAGTTCCATTGAGGACCACATGCTGAGTATGGCCGATCAGCCAGTTACGAATCCATCTGGTAGTGATGCTGTCTAACCCACTAAGTATAGTTCCCTTGAAATGGCTCCTAAGGCATTGGAAACCAGGGAAAAGCCACTGCTATTTCACCCACTTTGGTGAGCAACTTTAGTCGCGAAAGACCCTCTTGGCTGATGATCAGTCTCTGACTTTCAAAATTTCCCAGTTTCTCATTGATGGGGTTCTCCTCAGGGGGGTCCACCAAGCTCATGATGTCCAGATCTGCTGCTAGATCTCCATTTTGGTCCAAGTACAGTTTGTCCCAGGAAAAATTGCAAAACTCATTCTTCTCCAAAAAGGGATGGAACTAGAATAGGAACATCCAGGCATTTTAAAAGCAGAAAACTTCATTTCCTGTTTCATATGGTCTTTTCACATTGGAATGGTGTTTTAAGGTTGTCTAATTTGCAAATGTACTTATTTGGGAAAACAAGGAATCTGCAAATTTATCAACAATTACAAATTTCTCACCACATTTTTTTAGAGCCAGGAAAGTTAGAGAGGATCTTTTCTGGATTTCTTTCTCTCCCAGTTATGCAGCTCTGGGATCCCCCTCCCTTCTCTGATTGTTTGGTGGGAAGCCTCTCTTCCCTTCTCCCATCACCCAAGGCCATTCCCACATGTCACATTACACTTCCTTACTAGATTGTGGGAATGCCAGTAATATAATTTGATTTAGGAAAATATTAACAAACTATTTCCTAGTGTTATTACAAACCTAGTTAAATGAGAGCTGTGTGGTACAATAATTAGGTGGCTAAAACTTATATTCAAACAATTGAATAGTGAGACCACACTTGGAATACTGCAACCAATTTTGGTCACCATACTACAAAAAAGATGTTGAGACCTTGGAAAAAGTTCAGAGAAGTGCAACTAAGATTATCCAAGGCCTGGAGACTAAAACATATGAAGAATAGCTGCAGGATTTGGGTTTGGCTAGTCTAAAGAAAAAAAGAAATAGGGGTGACATGATAGCAGTATTCCAGTATTTGAGGGGCTGCCACAAAGAAGAGGGTGTCAAATTATTCTCCAAAGCACCAGAGGGCAGGACAAGAAACAATGGTTGCAAACCGATCAAAGAGAGAAGCAACCTGGGATTAAGGAGAAACTTCCTAACAGTGAGGACAATTAACCAGTGGAAGAGCTTGCCCTCAGAAATCGTGGGCGCTCCATCACTGGAGATTTTTAAAAAGAGACTGGACAGTCACTTATCTGAGATGGTATAGGTACTCCTGCTTGAGCGGGGGGCTGGACTAGAAGACCTCCAGGTCCCTTCCAGCTCTATTCTATTCCAATTTTTAATAAGAGAAGCGGATGTAAAGTTTTCCACTTGGAATAAGAAAAAAATGAGAAGCATGGGAAGAAGGTTGAGAGATACCAAACTTGATCAGAATATTTGTGAAAACAATCTCAAACTAGCAGTTGATTGCAAAATTAAGGTGAGCCGGCAGTGTGATGCTCATGAAAAGAAGGCAAATGGGTGCATAAGAGTCAAAGGAAGTGAAATTCCTGGTCTGGGGAGGCCCCTAACTCAGATACAAGGTCCCCTTGCATGCACCATTGTTGGAGACGGCTTTTCACAAAAACTGGTTCAGATTTAGAGAAGGGCAAGGAAGCCAAGGAAGAGCTCAAAGGAGCTGCTCTTAGCCTTGAGGAAAGACAACAAGCTGAAAAATCATGTCAGGATAATAATTTAACAGCTCAACAGCTTATGTAAAGATGTAATGTAATGTGGATGATGCAATGATAGGGTGATGCAATATTAGGAATGACTCAGCAGGGTCCATGTCTGTGCCTTTAAGAGGCTGAGTATAAAAGGAAAGTTTTCTCCTGGAGTTTTTCTTTCTCTCGTCCGTGTGACTGCTGTAACTGCTGTGTTTTGGAGTTTGCTATTTCACCACGTGTATGTATTTTATTTCTAGTGTATATTTGTAGATATAGTATCATATAAACCACATTTAATTACAAACCACTGTGTACTGCATTTACTCCTGGGTTACCTCAAACCCAATAAGACTGTGCATGCTCTGACAAATTGGAAGGATTCTGGGAGCAACTTTTCCAACTAACACAATCTCTTAGTTGGAGAACGGAGGGTACAGCACTTTTTTAATGTTAGAAAGAAACTTAAAATCTGTTCACCATAGTTCCAGAATGTTTCCAGACATTGAAAAATAAGTTTAATTTCAAAAAAAGAAGATTCCGGCTGAAAGAGAGGGAAAGCGTCCTAAAAGGAGGAGCTGTTTTAGAGCTGAGCCAATGAACCAGAGACGTTCCAGTGATTCTCTTAATGCAAAAACCAAAGCAGCCTTTGGTCAGAAAGGCTTTAAACTGCAGAGGGGAGGGGTTGGGCTAGATGGTCTCAAGCTCTCCTTTAAATTTATGAAAGTAACATTCTGCAACGCTAATCTCAAATTCTGTTCTGGGCTCGGTTCTGGGCTCTGTTCTGGACCCAGTGCTCTTCAACATCTTCATCAATGATTTGGACGAGGGGATAGATGGGGAAATCATCAAATTTGCAGACGACACCAAGCTGGCAGGAATAGCCAACACTCCAGAAGACAGGCTTAAGATACAGGAGGATCTGGACAGACTTGAACACTGGGCACTATCTAACAAAATGAAATTCAATGGTGAAAAGAGCAAGGTTCTACATTTAGGCAAGAAAAACCAAATGTATAGGTATAGTATAGGGGTACCTTGCTCAATAGTAGTAACTGTGAGAGGGATCTCGGAGTCCTAGTGGACAATCATTTAAATATGAGCCAGCAGTGTGCTGCAGCTGCCAAAAAGGCCAACACAGTGCTAGGCTGCATGAACAGAGGGATAGAATCAAGATCACATGAAGTATTAATACCACTTTACAATGCTTGGTAAGGCCACACTTGGAATACTGCATCCAGTTTTGGTCACCACGATTAAAAAAGACGTTGAGACTCTATAAAGAGTACAGAGAGAGAACAACAAGATGATTAGGGACTGGAGGCTAAAACATATAAGGAACGTTGCTGGAATTGGGTATGTCTAGTTTAATGAAGAGAAGGACGAGGGGGGACATGATAGCAGTATTTCCAATATCTCAGGGGCTGCCACAAAGAAGAGGGAGTGAAGCTATTTCCAAGGCGCCTGAAGGCAGGACAAGAAGCAACGGATGGAAACTATCAAGGACAGAAGCAACCTAGAACTAAGGAGAAACTTCCTGACAGTTAGAACAATTAACCATTGGAGCAACCTGCCTCCAGAAACGGTGAATGCTCCAACACTGGAAGTTTTTAAGAAGAGACTGGACAGCCATTTGTCTGAAATTGTATAGGGTTTCCTGCCTGAGCAGGGGGTTAGACTAGATGACTTCCAAGGTCCCTTCCAACTTTATTATTATTATTATTATTATTATTATTATTATTATTATTATTATTATTATTATTATTATTATTATTATTATTATTATTATTATTATTATTATTGTTATTGTTATTGTTATTGTTATTGTTATTGTTATTGTTGTTGTTGTTGTTGTTGTTGTTGTTGTTGTTGTTGTTATATAGGAATTTATGTTAAAAAATATTACATATCCTTTTTAAAATTAGCAATGTTCAGTGTCAACATGTATCTGTTATGGTGCCTTCTCTTTGGAACATTATGCCCTGAGCAATTAGATCGGCCAAACCTGTTGGCATTTTGTGGCACAAGGAGGTTGAGATGGTTCCCCCCTCCCTCCCTACCTACCTCTCTCCCTCCCTCCCTCCCTCCCTCTCTCCTTCAGATTCCTTCTCAAAATAGAACCAAGTTTGATGGATCCTTTTACAGGACCCACCCCCCAACACCATACCTGCCACGACTGCAGCCTTGGAGTTCCCAGCCTCTCTTTGCCTTCCTTCCTTCTCCACCTGGATCTGGAGGAATATGCAGAATTCACGGCATGGGCCAGAGTGTTAATGACAGCATAAATATACTGGTAGTTTGGGATCCGGATCCTGTTCCTTTTCTCTTGGGTCTCGAGTGGTGCTTTCTGGGTGCACCTTCTCCGGCCTTTGACAGCAAAGTCATTCTTTGAAAATGAACAGTGGAAATACTGGTCTCGAAACTGGGTTTCTACAAAGAGATTGGGTTCAAATCCATCATTACTCAGCTTTTTTTTCCACTGAAAAGTAAAGCTCCAAATACTATGGACGTATTTGAGAAGTCTGTCCTTCTTTAGTGAATATGTTCCCAAGAGTGTCATGATCCAGACTTTCCCTTCAGTTGGTCCTGGCAAACCTTCAAATGTTGAATGGAAAGGAAGAATTCTCTCCCAAAGGGAATCGTATTCTGTGAAGTGAACAAAGACGTTGACTTGTCTCCACTTGGAGATGGCATCCCTGGTGGGTGCTGTAAGGCCAGTTGTTGAGATTCGTTGTGATACAACAACACAAATTCCCTTCCTGACAAGTAAAGGAGTGAAAATCCTCATGAAATGTTCTCCATTCTCTGAGTCTGAAGCAAAGAGACCAACCAGGGTCCATCCGAAATGGAGGAGCAGTTGGAGAATTCCTGGGTAATGGATCCCTTCTTTAGGGAGCATCGAGTGGAAAAAAGGGAACTGACTTTTATCACTCAGAACCTCTGAAACAATTCTATCTCTCATCTGAAAATATAATGAAGAATGCTGTGTTATACTTAGGATCCTATGGCGTTCAAAATCACTTTTAATAAATCCAACTTTATTCTCATGAACATATTAGAATAGGTTTTTGATTAGTCATTAGGTCATATCAAGACACAGAATAAAAATACAGAACATTAACAAGACTGTATATAAAAATAGAAGAATAGAATAGAATAGAATAGAATAGAATAGAATAGAATAGAATAGAATAGAATAGAATAGAATAGAATAGAATAGAATAGAATAGAGCTGGAGGTCTTCTAGTCCAGCCCCCTGCTCAAGCAGGAGGATCTATACCATCTCAGACAAGCCTCTTCTTAAAAATCTCCAGTAATGGAGTGGCCACGATTTCTGGTGGCGAGCTGTTCCACTGGTTAATTGTCCTCACTGTCAGGAAGTTTGTCCTTAATTTCAGGTTGCTTCTCTCTTTGATCAGTTTCCAACCATTGTTTCTTGTCTTGCCCTCTGGTGCTTTGGTGAATAACGTGACCCCCTCTTTTTTGTGGCAGCCCCTCAAATACTGGAATACTGCTATCATGTCACCCCTATTTCTTCTTTATTTTAGACTAGCCAAACCCGAGTCCTGCAGCCGTTCTTCGTATGTTTTAGTCTCCAGGCCTTTAATCATCTTAGTTGCTCTTCTCTGAATTTTTCCAAACTCTCAACATCTTTTTTGTGATATGGTGACCAAAATTGGCTGCAGTATTCCAGGTGTGGTCTTACTAGCATTTTATAAAGTGGTACTAATACTTCACGTGATCCTGATTCTATGCGTCTGTTTATACAACCCAAGATTGTATTAGCTTTTTTGGCGGCTGCTGCACACTGCTGGCTCATAGTCAAGTGATCGTCCACTAGGACTCCAAGGTCCCTCTCACAGTTACTGTTTTTAAGCCAGGTCTCGTCCAATCTGTACTTGTACCTTTGATTTTTCCTGCCTAAATGTATAACTTTGTTTTTCTCCACATTGAAACTCATTTTGTTGGATAGGGCCCATTATTCAAGTTTGTCTAGATCTTTTTTGATCCTGAGTTTGTCTTCTGGGTTGTTGGCTACTCCTGCCAGTTTGATGTCATCTGCAAATTTGATGAGTTCCCCTTCAATTCCCTCATCTAAGTCATTGATGGAGATATTGAAGAGTACTGGGCCTAAGATGGAACCTTATGGTACTGCACTGCTTACTTCTCTCCATGTGGATGTAGTGCCATTGAGGACTACTCAAGAAAATAAGCAAGAAAATAAGCAAGAAAAGGGAACACCTATCCAACCTTGACAAATATAAATCACTGGGACCTGACACGCTACATCCCAGAGTTCTGAAAGAGCTGGCAGATGTTATCTCAGAAACATTGCACCACATCTTTCATAAATCATGGAGCACCAGGGAAGTACCAGAGGATTGGAAAAGGGCTGATGTGGTCCCCATCTTCAAGACAGGAAAAAAAACGGACCCAGGAAACTACAGACCAATCAGTTTAACATCAATACCTGGGAAGATATTGAACTAGAGCACAACAATGATGAAAACTGAAAACAATGATGAAAACTGTCTTGAATGCATTTGGGTCAATATAAAAGGGGGGGGAAATGACATTGCCATAGGTGTATACTACAGGCCACCCAACCAAACAGAGGAAATAGATGAACTTTTTGCTAGTCGCTAACTAAGGTATGTAGGAAGCACATCACAATAGTAATGGGGACTTTAACTACCCTGACATCAACTGGGAGACAACTCTGCACCAAGTGGAAGATCAAACAGATTCCTTGCAAACCTAGCAGACAACTTTGTCTCCCAAAAAGTAGAGAAGGGAACTAGGGGATTAGCATTTTGGATCTAATTCTCACTAACAGGATGAAATGATAGAAGGTGTTGAAGCCACAGGAACCTTGGGAGGAAGTGATCATGCAATATTGAATTCAACATTATGGAAGCACAAAGCAATAGAACACAGTCAAACTAGAGTCTTGGACTTTAAGAGAGCTAATTTCAATAAACTTAGAGAGGGTTTGGGAAGGATTCCATGGATGAGAATCCTCAAGGGGAAAACACTCAAGAAGCTTGGGAAATTTTGAAAGTGAGATAATAAAAGCCCAGTCTAGCACAATACCAACAAAGAGGAAAAATTACAGCTCTCAAAAGAAACCAGCATGGCTGCATAAAGAACTCTCTGATAAATTGAAAGATAAAAGGACAAGTATAGAAAGTGGAAAGAGGGGCACATAACTAAGTCAGAATATCAGCAAATAGCCCGAGCCTGCAAAGATGAAGTGAGGAAAGCTAAGGCTCATAATGAACTAAGGCTTGCGACCAAAGTCAAAAAAAAAAAAGCTTCTTTCAACATGTAAAAACAAGAAAAGTGAAGGAAATGATTGGTCCATTAGTGGGTGAAAGTGGCAAAAGGTGACAAGCAATAGGGAGAAAGCAGAACTATTTAACTCGTTTTTTGCATCTGTCTTTACACAAAGGGAAAAAAACAGACCAACCTATCAAAAATAGTGCCATAAAAAACAGAATAGAAACACAAGTTAAGATAGGCAAGAAAATGGTAAGTGAGCACCTGTCCAGCCTAGACGAGTTCAAATCACCAGGACCAGATGGATTACACCCCAGGGTTCTCAAGGAACTGGCAGATGTGATCTCAGAACCATTGAACTATATTTTTCAAAGATCCTGGAGCACTGGGGAACTACCAGAGGACTGGAAAAGAGCTGATGTAGTTCCCATCTTCAAAAAAGGAAAAAATGGATCCGGAAATACAGACCTATCAGCCTGACCTCAATACCTGGGAAGATTCTGGAAAAGATAATCAAACAACGAATCAGCGAACACCTAGAGGCAAACAAAATCACTACTAAAAGCCACATGGGTTTGTCAAAAACAGATCATGCCAGACAAACCTTATTGCATTCTTTGACCAAGTGACAAATTAGTGGATCAGAGGAATGCTGTGGATATAATTTACTTGGACTTCAGTAAGGCATTTGATAAAGTAGATCACACCTACTACTTGATAAATAGAAAATGTGGGTTAGACAGCATCACCACCAGATGGATTCGTAGCTGGCTGACCGGCCGTACTCAGCGTGTGGTCCTCAATGGAACCGCATCTACATGGAGGGAAGTGTGCAGTGGGTGCCCCAGGCTCTGTTCTGGGCCAGTGCTCTTCAACATCTTCATCAACGATTTGGACGAGGGGATAGATGGGGAACTCATCAAATTTGCGGATGACACCAAGCTGGCAGGAATAGCCAACACTCCAGAAGACAGGCTTAAGATACAGGAGGACCTGGACAGACTTGAAATTGGGCGCTATCTAACAAAATGAAATTCAATGGTGAAAAAAGTAAGGTTCTACATTTAGGCAAAAAAAACCAAATGTACAGGTATAGTATAGGGGGTACCTTGCTCAATAGTAGTAACTGTGAGAGGGATCTCGGAGTCCTAGTGGACAATCACTTAAATTGAGCCAGCAGTGTGCTGCAGCTGCCAAAAAAGCCAACACAGTGCTGGGCTGCATTAACAGAGGGATAGAATCAAGATCACGTGAAGTATTAATACCACTTTACAATGCCTTGGTAAGGCCACACTTGGAATACTGCATCCAGTTTTGGTCACCACGATGTAAAAAAGATGTTGAGACTCTAGAAAGAGTGCAGAGAAGGGCAACAAAGATGATTAGGGGACTGGAGGCTAAAGCATATCAGAACGTTTGCTGGAATTGGGTATGTCTAGTTTTAATGAAAAGAAGGACTAGGGGTGACATGATAGCAGTATTCCAATATCTCAGGGGCTGCCACAAAGAAGAGGGAGTCAAGCTATTCTCCAAGGGCCTGAGGGCAGGACAAGAAGTAATGGATGGAAACTAGTCAAGGAGAGAAGCAACCTGGAACTGAGGAGAAACTTCCTGACAGTTAGAACAATTAACCAGTGGAACAACCTGCCTCCAGAAGCGGTGAATGCTCCAACACTGGAAGTTTTTAAGAAGAGACTGGACAGCCATTTGTCTGAAATGGTATAGGTTTTCCTGCCTGAGCAGGGGGTTGGACTCGATGACCTCCAAGGTCCTTCCAACTTTATTATTATTATTATTATTATTATTATTATTATTATTATTATTATTATTATTATTATTATTATTATTATTATTATTATTATTATTATTATTATTATTATTATTATTATTAAAGATCCTAGAAAAGATAATGTCAATGCTGCTAAAATCGGATGTTCTTGCATGACAATATATGAAGATGCAGACATTTACTATTTAACCTGTGTATTATTTTAGAGTTACAATTAGATGGTGTGGGAGGGGGAGTGGAAGAATGTGTTTGGGAGCTAGTTAGCCATAACAGTATCTCAGTAGGGTATTTTCAAGGTTAGTTGTAATACGAGTAGATAAAATATGGTGGGTTATGGAACGGGAGGGAAAGTTCACACTTCAAACTAATTGGAGAATGTGATTAATGACTGTTAAATGAGGGAGTGAGTTATACTCAGATACTGTGGGATGAGGGAAGAGAATTCAGATTTTGGCTTCGCTATGTACGTGCCGAAGCTATGTTGCCATTAAAGATTCTTTAAGGAAAACAATGCCTCAAGTTTCTTTGAAAAGCTTCTTCTTTCAGAACCATGTCATCAAGCCAAAATCCATAAACTTTTCAAACCACTTAGGGGTCCCGGACCCCAGTCACTGTTCCTAAAACTAAAGGAATAGCTGACAAAGGTTCGGAGAAGATCTCATCATGGAAGAAGAGAAATTGCCTGAGGCCAGTACCCCGGCAGTAGCAACATCCCCAGGGGGGGGAGCGACAGCGAGGAAGCCGGCGGAGAAGGAACTCTTGCAGATCTTCCAGTTGGGAGCAAGGCCAAAGCAATTAGGAGAGCTGATTTGGTCGTCAGACTGGGAGAAGCCGAGCAGAGACTCCAGAGGTTTTGAAACAGCCTTGCCACCCTCAAAGACTTCCAAAGATGAGTTGGAGCCACAACAAAGGGATCCTTGCATATTGTGTCCCCCACACCGGTGGAGAGCTGCCAGGCTGTCTGCCACTGAAGACTCGGGTGAGTGGAAATATCCACCTGCAACTCATAGTCAGTCAGTAGAATATTTGGCAGAAAGATTTGAAGAATTAGAAGTGAGAGGCGGGGAACAGTTCCTGCTGAGAGAGGCCCCCAGCCCCTCCCTCACAGACCAAACAGCCTTCCAGACCCTGGAGTCCCCTGCCAGGGCCTCCAGCCCCACAGAGAGAGGGAACCCCAGCCTGGGCCCCCTGCCGCAATGGGGAGTTTGGCAGCCCCTGCAGATGGAAAATCAACAACCTCTGAGCGTGAGTCAGCTAATAGAGGCCTTGCAACAGCTTGGGGTGGTGCCAGGAGAGCAACAGCAGGTGGCCCCGCAAATGAGGGAGGTCCAGCAACAACCCCCACTCATCCAGCAACTGTGGAGGGGCCTGAAGCAGCAGAGGGCACCACCAGCCCCCGCAGGCCAACAACAGAGAAGACAGCGTCCACCCCCACCTAGTCAGCAACCTTTAGAAGACCTCCAACAACTTGAGAGGCCAGTACTACCGGTATTGCAACCACAGCAGAGCGGAGGGCCACAGCCCCCGAACGTGCAACCCCTGGACATACGGCAGCAGCCAGGGTTGGGCCAGCTACAACTGGGGGTGCCACACCGACAGTGGAGAGCTCAGCAGCCATTGGATCAGCAACCAGGATGGGGCCAGCAGCAACTGGGGGGGCACGAGTGCAGTGGGGAGCCCAGCAGCCATTGCACCAGCAGCCAGTGTGGGGCCAGCAGCAACAGCCACAGTGGGGGCCACAACAGCCACAGTGGGGGCCACAACAGCCACAGTGGGGGCCGCAACAGCCTATAATTGCGCCATCCTTCAGAGCAACCTTCGATGGGGACCCAGAGAAGCTGATTTTTTTCCTCAACCAAGTACGCTCTCATTTGAACCGCTGGGCCTATCTCTATCCAGACCCAGGTGCCATGGTCGATGTGATTGCGTCCAGCCTGGAGGGAGGAGCATCCGAATGGCTGAACAATTTATATAACAAGCAAGCCCCCGAATTGGGGGACCCCCACCTCTTCCTCCTAGAGAAACCATCTATTGGCCTCAAAGCAGGAGGACAAATCCACAAAATAAAACAAGCCGGCAGGCCTGCCCTGGAGTATGTGCGCGAGTTCCGCAAGATAGCAGGTCTAATAGAGGGGTGGCCTGAGCAATCCCTAATCCATCTCTTCATTGAGGGATTAGACGACCACCTCTCCCGGGCCTGCATCTATCGAGCAGTACCTGATTAGCTGCAAGAGTGTTACCAGGCAGTGGTGTAGCTAGACGTTCAGCTCACCCATTATAAGAAGCCTCCCCCACCTGAAACCGAGCTAAAACCAGAGCAACCCAGATAACCCCCCCCCCGAAAACCTCCAACGGTTATGACTGCTGAAAGGCCCAGACCACCTGCAGGTCCGCCGTTCACATGCTTCCGATGCGGACAACAGGGACATCGCGCAGCGAACTGCCCGGTTCCCTACCCCCAACAGCAGAGCAGACCGGAACCTGCAGCGAGGAAGAAACCTGACCAGCAGCCAACGAGAGAAAAATCTAACTGGATCACAGAGCAACTGGTTGCCCAAGTCACATCTCCTACACAGGAGGACGCCGGGACTAAGGCTGGATCCACCCCCACTCTACCCCCTTTTGACAGCGATGGCGAAGGAGAGAATGACCCAATGGTGAGTCGACACATCCCTCCTTTTTCACTGCCTGCAAAACTAATAAGCCCTAAATCGGGAGCACAGAAAGATTTAAAAGTGCTAGTTGATTCTGGATGCTCCCGATGTATTATTAGCTTGCCCTTTGCCATGAAATTGGGTATACAAGCAAAATTGCTCTCCAAGCCCATGAGGTTTGAGCAAGCCGATGGCTCTCTGATGGGAGGGACTCTTGTCACGCAATTAACTGAGCCTCTACGCCTAGAAATAGGTGAGCACTGGGAGTTCATTCGCTTCCTGGTTGCTCCAAAAATGACTGAGGCGGTGATCCTAGGATTAGCCTGGTTGGACAAATGGAAGCCATTTATCTGGTGGGAGAAAGGAATGAGAACTGTGAGGCTACCAATAGGGCCTAACCCCCCCCCCATTCAACAGATGTTGCAGAACATTTTAGGCCACCTAATGAGCGAGCACATATAGCTGCCTCACCATCACCAGGCGAATCACTCATCCCCAATGAATACCGGGACCTAGTGGAGGCATTTAGTGAAAATGAATGCAATGTCCTGCCCCCTCACATGATTGCTCTATCAAACTGGTGCCAGGAGCCAAACTCCCACGCCTGAGAATGTACGCTATGTCCCCCCTCGAAATGGAAGAGATGCAGCAATACGTGAATAAAAATCTAGCGAGGGGGTTCATTGAATGGGCCAAATCTACCGTGGGGGCCCCCGTGTTATTTAAAGAAAAAAAAGATGGGTCTCTTCGACTCTGCGTAGACTATAAGGGACTCAATGCTGTGAGCATGGAAAACAAATACCCCCTCCCCCTCCTAAAGGACTTATTAACCCATCTGGCAAAGGGGAGTATCTTCACTAAATTAGACCTGAGAGAAGCATACTAACGAGTGAGAATAAAAGAGGGAGACAAGTGGAAAACTGCCTTCAACTGCCCTATGGGGAGCTATCAGTTCAAAGTCATGCCATTTGGACTACAGGGGGCCCCAGCCATATTCATGCAGTTAATTAATGAGACCCTACATGATCACTTATACAAAGGGGTTCTGGTGTACCTTGACAACATCCTGATATACAGCACGAATGTGACTGATCATATAAAACTAGTGAAAGAAGTATTAAAGAAATTATTAAATGCCAAACTTTATGCCAAATTGTCAAAATGTGAATTCCACCAGACCCGATTAGATTATCTTGGCTACAGAATTTCCAACGAGGGCATTGAAATGGATACAGCCAAGGTGAAAACTATAATCGAATGGCAGCCCCCAAAGACCCGCAAACATCTCCAAAGCTTTCTAGGTTTTGCCAACTTCTATCGTCAATTCATCCCCTCTTTTGCCAAGATTGCCCTACCCCTTACTGAATTACTCAAAACAGGCAAAAGAGGAGGGAAGCCACAACCGGGCCAATCACTAGCATGGACGATGGACTGTCAAACAGCTTTTGAGAATTTAAAGAGACTATTTGCTGCTGAACAGGTCCGAAAGCACCCCTGCCCAGGGGAGCCTTTGTAATTCAAGACAACGCCAGCGATGTGGCAGTTGGAGCTGTATTACTGCAAAAGAACAAAAGTGGAGTCCGGCAACCCAGCGCCTACACCACTAAAAAAATACTGAAAGCAAACGGAAATGGGCAATATGGGAAAAGGAGGCCTTCGAGATTAGATGGGGGCTGTTAAACTGGTGACACTATCTAGAAGGGAGCAAGGTGCCATTTAAAGTATGGACAGATCACAAAAACCTAGAGGCACTGAAAACTCCCTGCAAATTGTCCCCAAAGCAAGTACGGTGGGCACAGTACTTTAAAAACTTCCTAGCTGATGCGCTATCGTGATTGCCCCAATACAAAAGTGAACGTGAAGAGGTTAATGAGGCAATTATCTCCAATCCACAACCTGCTGCACAAATCATGCCTCACAGGGTCCCTAATCCTGATGACCCTGGGGTAAAGAAAATAAAACGAGAGCTCCTCACTGATCAATGGTTCAAAGATAATCAAACCTCCCTAACGTGCAGGGATGGCTTGGCTTATAAAGGGGGGAAACTGTATTTGCCTGAAGCCCTCCGTCTCAATGCTCTCAAACACAGCCATGATGTAAAACAGGGTGGACACTTTGGATATCTAAAGACTCTACATCTCACCCGCTGGCAATTTTGGTGGCCGGGACTGAAACGAGATGTGGAAAACTATGTAAAGAGTTGTACTGTATGTGCCACAATGAAAAGAATCCCGGGGAAAACCCCTGGGTTACTTCAGCTGGTGGCAGACCCTTCTCAACCATGGGAAGAAATAGCTATGGACTTTATAGTAGACCTACCTGAAAGTAGAGGAAATACTGTCATTTGGACTGTGATAGATCTGTTTTCGAAACAGGCTCATTTCATTGCCTGCAAAGGACTCCCATCTGCCCAACAACTGACCAAATTGTTCCTGAAACATATCTACCAGCTGCATGGCGCCCCTAAGCGGATAATTTTGGACAGAGGGGTGCAATTCACAGCGACGTTTTGGAGGAGTTTTCTAAAACTAATTGGATCATCTCAAGGTTTATCATCTGCTTTTCATCCAGCCACCAATGGGGCTGCAGAATCTGCTAACAAAATGGTGGAGCAATATCTCAGATGCTATGTTTCCTACCAACAGACAAACTGGACTCACCTCCTCCCTTTTGCAGAGATGGCATACAATAATTCTGTGCACAGCAGCACCGGCTACACACCTTTCAGAGTAGCCACAGGAAAAGAGTTCGGTCCAATACCTGAATACCTCCAGGTGCCAACCGCTTCCCAGACACTTGACCAATGGGTGAGGGGATGGGAAGAAGTTTGGAGAAACACGAAAACTGCTTTAAAAAAGACTTTTGAAACCTATAAAAAGCAGGCTGACAAAAAGAGGGCTCCCCAAAGAACATTCCAAGTTGGGGAAAAGGTTTATCTGTCGACTAAATATTTACGCCTCAAATTACCCAGTAAGAAGTTAGGACCAAAATTCTTGGGGCCTTTTCCTATCATAAAGATCATCAATCCGGTCACAGTAAAACTGAAACTCCCTAGACTTTTAGGTAGAATTCACCCTGTCTTCCATAGCAGCTTGTTGAAACCTTGTCGGGGCTCCACTTTAAGACCTCCCCCTAAGAAGGCACCCGGGCCCCTCGTACTTGCGGGACAGACCCACTATGAAGTGAAATGTATTCTTGATTCTAGAATTTTTAAAGGGAAATTGCAGTACCTAGTACAATGGAAGGGATATCCATTGTCTGAAGCCACCTGGGTAAAATCCAGTGAGGTGAAAGCTGACAGACTCGTCAAAAGATTTCATGCAAAACACCCCAACAAACTGAAAACTAGTCATTAACATATGCTTTTGTTTACATTGCAGGATCTGTCTTTTTGTAAGGGGGGCCGGATGTCAATGCTGCTAACATCGGATGTTCTTGCATGACAATATATGAAGATGCAGACATTTACTATTTAACCTATGTATTACTTTAGAGTTACAATTAGATGGTGTGGGAGGGGGAGTGGAAGAATATGTTTGGGAGCTAGTTAGCCATAACGGTATCTCAGTAGGATATTTTCAAGGTTAGTTGTAATACGAGTAGATAAAATATGGCGGGTTATGGAACGGGAGGGAAAGTTCACACTTCAAACTAATTGGAGAATGTGATTAATGACTGTTAAATCAGGGAGTGAGTTATGCTCAGATACTGTGGGATGAGGGAAGAGAATTCAGATTTTGGCTTCGCTATGTATGTGCCGAAGCTATGTTGCCATTAAAGATTCTTTAAGGAAAACAATGCCTCAAGTTTCTTTGAAAAGCTTCTTCTTTCGGAACCATGTCAGATAATCAAAAAAACAGATCTGCGAACAACTAGAAGCAAACAAAATCATAACTAGTAGCCAGCACCAGTTTGTTAGAAACAGATCATGCCAAACCAATCTCATCTCATTCTTCGATAAAGTGATTAAACTAGTAGACCAGCAAAATGCAGTGGACGTAGTATACTTAGATTTCAGTAAGGCATTTGACAAGATGGACCACAACCTACTCCTTGGTAAACTAGGAAAAGGTGGGATAGACAACATCACCACCAGATGGATCTGTAGCTGGCTAACAAACTGTATTCAACGAGTAGTCCTCAATGGCACTACATCCACATGGACAGAAGTAAGCTGTGGGGAACCACAAGGTTCCGTCTTAGGCCCAGTACTCTTCAACATCTTCATCAATGACTTAGATGAGAGAATAGAAGGGGAACTCATCAAATTTGTAGATGACACCAAACTGGCAGAAGTAGCCAACACCCCAGAAGACAAACTCAGGATAAAAAAAGATCTCAACCAACTTGAATAATGGGCTCTATCCAACAAAATGAGTTTCATGTGGAGAAAAGCAAAGTCTTAGATTTAGGCAGGAAAAATCAAAGGAACAAATATAGATTGGGTGAGACTTGGCTTAAAAACAGTAACTGTGAGAGGGACCTTGGAGTCCTAGTGGACGATCACTTGACTAAGAGCCAGCACTGTGCAGCAGCAACCAAAAAAGCTAATGCAATCTTGGGTTGTATAAACAGAGGCATAGAATCAAGATCACGCAAAGTATTAGTACCACTTTATAAAGCCCTAGTAAGACCACACCTGGAATACTGCAGCCAATTTTGGTCACCATATCACAAAAAAGATGTTGAGAGTTTGGAAAAAATCCAGAGAAGAGCAACTAAGATAATCAGGGGCCTGGAGACTAAAACATACGAAGAATGGCTATGAGACTTGGGTTTGGCCAGTCTAAAGAAAAGAAGAAATAGGGGAGAGATGATAGCAGTATTCCAGTATCTGAGGGGCTGCCACAAGGCAGAGGGGGTCAGGTTGTTCACCAAAGCACCAGATGGAAGGATGAAAAACAACGGTTGGAAACTGATCAAAGAGAGAAGCAACCTGAAATTGAGGAGAAACTTCCTAACAGTGAGGACAATTAATCAGTGGAACAGCTTGCCCTCAGAAATCGTGGGCGCTCCATCACTGGAGATTTTTAAGAAGAGTCTAGACAGTCACTTGTCTGAGATGGTATAGGTTCTTCTGCTTGAGCAGGGGGCTGAATTAGAAGACTTCCAAGATCCCTTCCAGCTCTATTCTAGTTTATTCTAACTTTAAATGTATTGGCTATAGCTTGCAATGTATCATTCTTCCGCTGCAAATGTATCTGCCCAAGGAGAAAGTTCTGGGCTGCTTGCCAGCAATTGTGTATTCCAAGCATAGCCTGTAACAAGCTGTAACTGACCTAATCTGATAGATAAAGAAAACACGTATTCAAACGAAAAAGAAATGTTTTAGCCTGTTAGTGTCATGGTTCTGACAGATGAAACTCTTCAAAGAACTTCAAGGCATTGTTTACCTTAAAGAATCTTTATTTGAGTAGCATAGCATCGGCACTAACATAATCGAAGCCAAAAACTGTGTTCCCCTCCCCTGAGCACATAGTATCAAAGCACAATTCCCTCCTCCAACTAACAGTCATAAATCACATTCTCCAATTAGTTTGAAATGCAGGCTTCCCCTCCAGTTCTCCAGCCCGCCATTTCTTATCATCTCTTATTTCAATAACCTTGGTTCACACACTAGGTTCAGTATTGTTATGTCTAGTTAAACTGTCATGCACATTCCTCCCCCCAGTATCATCTAACTCTAACTCTAAGAGTAAAACAAAAGAAGAAAATGGTTGCATCTTACGGAAACATGGTGGGATGAAACCCACAAATGGAACACACAGCTAGAGGGATTTAAATTATTTAAAAGAAACAGACCAAATAAAAGAGGAGGCGGAGTTGCCCTATATGTAAGAAATAACTACATCGCTACAGAAATAGAGCACAACAATGATGAAAAATGTCTTGAATGCATTTGGGTCAATATAAAAGGGGGGGGGAATGACATTGCCATAGGTGTATACTACAGGCCACCCAACCAAACAGAGGAAATAGATGAACTTTTTGCTAATCAGCTAGCTAAGGTATGTAGGAAGCACATCACAATAGTAATGGGGGACTTTAACTACCCTGACATCAACTGGGAGACAAACTCTGCACCAAGTGGAAGATCAAACAGATTCCTTGCAAACCTAGCAGACAACTTTGTCTCCCCAAAAGTAGAGAAGGGAACTAATTCTAATTCTCACTAACAGAGATGAAATGATAGAAGGTGTTGAAGCCACAGGAACCTTGGGAGGAAGTGATCATGCAATATTGGAATTCAACATTATGGAAGCACAAGCAATAGAACACAGTCAAACTAGAGTCTTGGACTTCAAGAGAGCTAATTTCAATAAACTTAGAGAGGGCTTGGGAAGAATCCTCAAAGGGAAAACAACTCAAGAAGCTTGGGAAATTTTGAAAAGTGAGATAATAAAAGCCCAGTGTAGCAGAATACCAACAAAGAGGAAAAATAACAGCTCTCAAAAGAAACCAGCATGGCTGCATAAAGAACTCTCTGGTAAATTGAAAGATAAAAAGGACAAGTATAGAAAGTGCAAAGAGGGGGACATAACTAAGTCAGAATATCAGCAAATAGCCCGAGTCTGCAAAGATGAAGTGAGGAAAGCTAAGGCTCAAAATGAACTAAGGCTTGCGACCAAAGTCAAAAATAACAAAAAAAAGCTTCTTTCAACATGTAAAAAACAAGAAAAAAGTGAAGGAAATGATTGGTCCATTAGTGGGTGAAAGTGGCAAGAAGGTGAGAAGCAACAGGGAGAAAGCAGAACTATTTAACTCGTTTTTTGCATCTGTCTTTACACAAAGGGAAAAAACAACCTACCAAAAATAGTGCCATAAAAAACAGAATAGAAACGCAAGTTAAGATAGGCAAGAAAAGGTAAGTGAGCACCTGTCCAGCCTAGACGAGTTCAAATCACCAGGACCAGATGGATTACATCCCAGGGCTCTCAAGGAACTGGCAGATGTGATCTCAGAACCATTGAACTATATTTTTCAAAGATCCTGGAGCACTGGGGAACTACCGGAGGACTGGAAAAGAGCTGATGTAGTTCCCATCTTCAAAAAAGGGAAAAAAATGGACCTAGGAAATTACAGACCTATCAGCCTGACCTCAATACCTGGGAAGATTCTGGAAAAGATAATCAAACAACGAATCAGCGAACACCTAGAGGCAAACAAAGTCATTACTAAAAGCCAACATGGGTTTGTCAAAAACAGATCATGCCAGACAAATCTTATTGCATTCTTTGACCAAGTGACGAAATTAGTGGATCAGAGGAATGCTGTGGATATAATTTACTTGGACTTCAGTAAGGCATTCGATAAAATAGATCACAACCTACTACTTGACAAGATAGAAATATGTGGGGTAGACAGCATCACCACCAGATGGATCCGTAGCTGGCTGACCGGCCGTACTCAGCGTGTGGTCCTCAATGGAACCGCATCTACGTGGAGGGAAGTGTGTAGTGGGGTGCCCCAGGGCTCTGTTCTGGGCCCAGTGCTCTTCAATATCTCCATCTATGATATGGATGAGGGGATAGATGGGGAAATCATCAAATTTGCAGACGACACCAAGCTGGCAGGAATAGCCAATACTCCAGAGGATCTGGACAGACTTGAACACTGGGCACTATATAACAAAATGAAATTCAATGGGACCTCGGAGTCCTAGTGGACAATCACTTAAATATGAGCCAGCAGTGTGCTGCAGCTGCCAAAAAGGCCAACACAGTGCTAGGCTGCAATAACAGAGGGATAGAATCAAGATCACGTGAAGTATTAATACCACTTTACAATGCCTTGGTAAGGCCACACTTGGAATACTGCATGCAGTTTTGGTCACCACGATGTAAAAAAGACGTTGAGACTCTAGAAAGAGTACAGAGAAGAGCAACAAAGATGATTAGGGGATTGGAGGCTAAAGCATATAAGGAACGGCTGCTGGAATTTGGTATGTTTAGTTTAATGAAGAGAAGGACGAGGGAGGACATGATAGCAGTGTTCCAATATCTATGGGGCTGCCCCAAAGAAGAGGGAGTCAAGCTATTCTCCAAAGCGCCTGAAGGCAGGACAAGAAGCAACGGATGGAAACTAACCAAGGAGAGAAACAACCTAGGAACTAAGGAGAAACTTCCTGACAGTTAGAACAATTAACCAGTGGAACAACCTGCCTCCAGAAGCGGTGAATGCTCCAACACTGGAAGTTTTTAAGAAGAGACTGGACAGCCATTTGTCTGAAATGGTATAGGGTTTCCTGCCTGAGCAGGGGGTTGGACTAGAAAAAATATTATTTTTTCCTCCTTTACTCCTCTGTGACAAGAGATTGGGACACCCAGCTTTTCTTTGATCAAACAATAAGTAAAACAAATAAAAATTCTTTTCAGTAGCCTCATGTTCAGAGTCTCTTTGAGATTTATGTGGATTCTGAGCTGAAAAACCTTACATAATGAAGTGCTGTGACCAGGGTGATTGGTGCTTTCATTGTTCTTCTATGCCTTTTATGATTAATTTGATCAGGAGCATTTTAGCCTAAAAATAGTCGATATGTTGGCTAATGCATTTGAATTTTTTAATAAAGTGGTTAATTAATGTTAGTGATCCCTAACGAGTCCTTAACACATATATGTTTTATCAACTGTAATTAAGATCATCCATTGGGATTTTTTTCATGAATCTGGGATTTGTTTATGATTGAAAATATTATTTTTGCCATTATTTATTTTATTGGTATATTTATTTATGTCCTGCTTTATTGTGTTTACAAATAACACAAGGCCACGAACAGGCCAAGCTCTCCTTACTCCTCTATTTCCCCCCAGAATGACAGCCGTATGAGCATGTACAAAATAGGAAGTTCCCATCATTGCTGCAACTTCTGTTATAGAAGACCTTTTCATTAGCCTCTCCTCACCTTCACAAGGTTGCAGCAGATGCCCCCAAATCACTCTGAATGGTGACATGCCAAGACACGGCTGCTTTTATCCTTGCCCCCTCCCCACTCTGGATCCCAATCCGTAGCTGTGACACCTACAACAGCCATAGCGGAAAGCAGCTCTCAAATTCCATAGAGAAGATATGGTTGGATCTATTCTTCCATCCACTACAACCCCACAAATTTTACCAAATACATCCACACCCACATACTCCCCCTCACATACATACAAACCTGTGGGACTTTGTAGGTGCCTACTAATTTTGACATCTGGATGGAGATGTCCCTGGTAGCTGCATCAAAAAGAGCCAAAGTGTTGTCCTCCCTTCCACAGCCATAGTTGGGAACGTTGGCTTCTCCAGTGGAGAGCATGTCCAGCAAGGCCTCTGAGGTGCCCAGGGTGCTCAAATAGTTGTCATAGAAGTTGTAGCCCATTGTGAGATTTTGCAGGAGCCGGGGATTCTTGTTGATGACTTGAATAGCAAAAATGAAGGGTAGTATTCTGAACTCATCAAAAGGTAAACTAGTATAAGGGGGGGGGGAGTGTTAATGTTATTATCAGCAGCAGCAACAGAATAACAAAATACTTTTTTTGTCCATTTAATTCTATTTGTCTCCACAAGCCTACCGTGTCCGAAGCCAATACTGATCCAAATGATGGTCACCTGTCACCTTTTCAATTTTATGGGTGTTGAGAAGACGGGCTGAGAATCACACAGGCACCATTGTTTGTAGCTGTACTAATTTCCATCTACTCAGTGCCACTATTCAAATTCATCCAATTATTAAAGTAAAACCATAATGAAAACCATAGTCATGTTTCCTAAGTGATCCAGAAAAAGTCTAAAAACAACCATACTCTATTCTTATAAGGACTAATCATTGAATATCAATTTGCATTTATAAAATTATGGAGATGGGCTGGGTAGAGGCAACGGCAACCACTTCAGTCACTATATAAATATCAGTGTTCAAGTGATGAAGTCAGGGCTGGACAGGGAGAAGAAAATAATGTCAGCTGAACACAACAGAACAGAACAGAACAGAACAGAGCTGGAAGGTTTTTCTTTCCACAAAGTAAAGCAAAAGAGTCAAGCTGTGGAAATCAGAATGATTCAATTAATTAAGCAGGTCCTGCAATAAAAGAGTAAATGAAATAAAAAGGAAAGAGCATCAGAACTGGAAATGGAGGGAAGGCAACTCACTCACACGGAATGACTTACAAGGGAGTCTGACTATAAGGAAGTGTGTTGAAGGTCAACATTGTACGTGGTATTGTTGTTGCACTGATAATCATGCTAATGATGTGGTCTCCTGGCTTGTAGTAGCTCCATGGTTTTTCCCCATCCTGGTTCTCCAAACTCAATGGACACTTTACTCTAAGCTTCCCAGAGGCTGGCTGGGTTGCTGGCAGCATCAGAAACAGAAGCAGGAGGTCCATAATTCATGGGGCTGAATCAATTACCTTCCTGTTTCTAAACAAGAAGGAGAAGAATTCAAAGAACTCTCCCAAGGTAGAAATGCCTGTGGCTTTCCTGACCCAGACAGAGACAAACCAAGCTTCACAGGGAAACGTAACAAAGGTACATTCAACAGCACATCCCCTGCCTTTCCTAAATGTTGTGCATGAATTGAGGCATTTATCCCTTCCATGTTGTTTCAGTCTGATGTTTACATCAAAGGCAGTCACCAGAGAAGAAGTGGCCCCAGAGGCCTCCAAGAGCAGGATGATAGCAATTACAGACAGAACCAACTTCTTCTCTGGGGATCCTAAATCTCTTCCAGGGCTCCACGTGCAGAGGGGTAGTTGGAGAAAAGCATGTCAGTGAAAAATCACAGCAGGATTTTGACTGATTCCCCTGCGATGAGGACATCATCGAAGTATGGGCATACGCCTGGAATATTGCGGACCGTGCGCTCCATGACACTCTGGAAGGTGCCAGGGGCTACATTAACCCCGAACTGTAACCTCCGCACCTTGAAGACTCCCCGGTGGGTCACAATGGTTTGAGCCTCTGCCGTGGCATCGTCCACTGGCAGCTGCTGATAGGCCTGGGCCAAATCTAACTTAGCAAAAATGCGACCTCCCTGTAGAGATGCCAAAATGTGGCTTACTACAGGCACCGGATAAGAGTGCTGCTGGAGAGCTTTGTTTAGCGTACATTTATAGTCAGCACAAATGCGGACTTCTCCATTGGCCTTAAGTGGTGTGACAATGGGGGTTTTCCATGGACTGCTATCAACCGGCTCTAAAATGCCTTGTTGCAATAGCTTGTCCAGCTCAGCATTAATTCTCTGTTTAAGGGCAAAAGGCACCCGACAGGGCTTAATCCTTATCGGTGCAATAGAGAGATCTAATCTTAGAGCAATTGGAGGCCCCTTGTATGCCCCTAACTCTGGGCTGAAAACATCAGCAAACTCTTTATACACCTCCGAAAGGCTCGCCGTTTGCAAACTGTTTAACCCAGTCACCTGAATTCCCAAAACCTCAAACCAATCAAGCCCAATTAGGCTAGTGTGGTTGCCTTCTACAACTACTACGTCCAAAGGGCCCTTGAAATTCCTAAACTGCACCCCGAGTGTGGCCTCCCCCTTGACTCTGACTCGGGAATTCTGGAAGTCTGTTAAAATGAGGTTCGACGGCCTGAGCTTAACTTGTTGACCGCTTCTACAACAAATCTGCTTCTGGGAGATGATTGACAGAGCTGAACCCGTGTCCAATTCCATGTTGAAGGGAACCCCTTGCAACTTGACTTCGAGGTGTAGCTTTTTTTTGAGTGGGCGATGGGCACCTGTCTTAAGGACACTCCTCCTACTTGTGCAGAAACCCACCCTGTTCTGACTGGGGACCCCAGTACCTTTCCGAGGCAACTCTTCCGATGGGTGTTCTTTTCTGCGACCCAAACAGACGGAGGCAATGTGGCCTTGCCTGCCACATGCCCGGCAAGTTGCGGTGCGGAACCGGCAGTCCGCCCATTTGTGGCGGCCTCCATACCCTAAACACCTAGAGAAGGGAACTGCCTTGTCAAGTTGCCTTTGCGGCCTTCTTTCGTGAGGTTGCTGCAACCGGTCGACTTCGTGGTCCGATTCGGAGTCCTCAACCCGCTCAGTGTCCTCTTGGTGGACTGTGTCCGAGCACGGAGGGTTCTTGGATAGCTGCAAGGCCTTAACAGCTCCGCCTGCTTCTTCTTCGGCCGTTATCTCCCTCAACGCGTCTTGGAAAGAGACAGTTTCTCTAGCAAAGATCTTTTGCTGAAGTTCTCGGCTCCTCAGACCACAAACTAAACGGTACCGTAACTGTTCTTCAAGGTCCTTGAATTTGCAGGGCCTTGCAGCTTGGCGAAGAGCAGCTATGAAATCTGCGGCTGACTCCCCTGGACGCTGGTCCCGCTGCTCAAAAGCGTGTCACCAAGCAATGACCGACAGCTTCGGCTCAAAATGTTCCTTGAGCATTTTTTTAAAGTCAGTGTAAGCAATAGACTCCAATGGCGCTGGTGCAACCAAGTTCTCCGCTATGTCAAATGTTGCTTGACTGCAAACACACAGTAGCGTCGCAGCCTTCAGTCCGTCTTCCTGAACTTTGTTGACTCGTAGGTAGTTCTCAACCCTCGCGACGTAGGAGCCCCACCTCTCGGGGTGAGCGACGTCGAATCCTGAGAGACGCCCTATCTTCGCCATGGTGAGTCTTCGGCCGTCTTTTCAATGCCTTGTGCTGCGCAGGCTTCTGGAGGGGTTCCAGGGCAGTTCCTTGAAGCACTCTCCTCCAGCAATTCCGTACTGGCAGGCAGAGTGTGAAGAATTTGGAACGTCGTCCCTGTAAGCGCTTGCTAGGCCTTTTCCCGGTGGTGAGTCAGCCGTTCGCTTTGCAGCAGCACGATCCCACCTTCGTAGCCAATATTCTGTTTCTTGCTGAGTCCAGCATTGAAGAGGCATGAGTAGTAAACAGGTACTTCTTTATTGAAGACTAAAACAGAACTCAGAACAAAATGGCTCCACCCCTATTTATACATTCAGCTTGGGGCGGTGTCAGCCAATGAATGCACCGTATTCTCCCGCGCAAATGCATACTAATCAAGCTTGCAGACAGCAAGTCTGGCTAGCAGGCCACGTGGTCTGCTAACGGTCCCGGTGCAGCTCCCTGCACCTGCTTCATAAGCAAAGCTCAGTACATTACAGCTTGGATAATACTTCATTGCAGATAACACAAACAGGAAGCTGCTGATCATTTTCTTCCAGGAAATAAAATCCAAAGATTCAAATAATCTTCACTGTATTTTTGATTTGGTGCCAGTTTTAATTTCTTCCTTTGCTGAATCACTTTCCTTTTGCACTGATGAACATAAGATGAATTTCTCCATATTTATTAATATGCACCACTACCTTGATGGTCAGGTGGCTGGTCGGCCATTCTTCCTCTCTCTCTCTCTCATCCTTCCTCTGAAAACAGGCCACTCGCCCTTCCTGCGAAAACACGCTGCTGTGTTGTCCTCTGAATCAAAACAGTAGATAGGAAAATGAATTGGAGGTTGCTTCAGAGCAGCTCCCATCATATCTCACCTTGGCTCTCGCTGCCTGAGAACAGATGATCCACATTTGAGAAGCTTTTCAGGTAGATTTACTGTACCTGGTCACTTGTTCTGAAAATAAATGCACTTTGGGTTTTGACAATACAGATATCCTCAATTACCATCCACATTTGGAACTGGTTACATGGTCATTAAGTAAGGCAGTAGCTAAGAGATGCCACCGCTGTGCTTATGAACTCTGTTCAGCTTTACAGACCTGCAAAGATTCTAAATGCAAGAATAGGTTGCCCAGTTATTTTTTCCATCAGTTGTTAACTCTGAACAGTTGCTAAATGAGGCGGTCACTAAATGATGACTACTTTTGTCAGTAATTTATACTTAATCCCTTTTCTAGTAATGATGACCTTATCACAGAAATATTCATATGTCTAATAATTTAGCTGTTGTGCAACCAACTTCCACCTGCAAGGTGTTCAGTGAACTGCCTATCAGTCAGAGCTCATTTTTCAATTAAAGCACTGCTGCTTCAGACCTTTTACTGATGTGGCTGCCTAGCTACATAGGAGCAACTGCTCCCACCCACAAAACTGCACTGAAGAATTTTACATATTTTATTCAAGTTGAGAGCACCTTTCTAAGGACTTTTTAGAAAGCAATGGATTGTTGTTGTTAGTTGCAAAGTCGTGTCCGACCCATCGCGACCCCATGGACAACGTTCCTCCAGGCCTTCCTGTCCTCTACCATCTTCTGGAGTCCATTTAAGCTCACACCTACAGCTTCAGTGACTCCATCCAGCCACCTCATTCTCTGTCGTCCCCTTCTACTATTGCCCTCAATCTTTCCCAGCATTAGGCTCTTCTCCAGTGAGTCCTTCCTTCTCATTAGGTGGCCAAAGTACTTGAGTTTCAACTTCAGGATCTGGCCTTCTAAAGAGCAGTCAGGGTTGATCTCCTCTAGGACTGACCGGTTTGATCGCCTTGCAGTCCAGGGGACTCGCAGGAGTCTTCTCCAGCACCACAGTTCAAAGGCCTCCATTCTTTGGCACTCAGCCTTTCTTATGGTCCAACTTTCACAGCCATACATGGCAACTGGGAAAACCATGGCCTTGACTATATGTACTTTTGTTGGCAGGGTGATGTCTCTGCTTTTTAGTATGCTGTCTAAATTTGCCATAGCTTTCCTTCCCAGGAGCAAGCATCTTTTAATTTCTTGGTTGCAGTCCCCATCTGTGGTGATCTTGGAGCCCAGGAAGATAAAATCTGTCACTACCTCCATTTCTTCCCCATCTATTTGCCAGGAATTGAGAGGGCCAGATGCCATGATCTTGGTTTTCTTAATGTTGAGTTTCAAGCGAACTTTTGCACTCTCCTTCTTCACCCGCATCAAGAGGCTCTTTAGTTCCTCTTCACTTTCTGCCATTAGAGTGGTATCATCTGCATATCTTAGGTTGTTGATATTTCTCCCGGCAATCTTAATTCCAACTTTTGATTCATCTAGCCCTGCCTTTCTCATGATGTGCTCTGCATATAAGTAAATAGGCAGGGTGACAGAATACAGCCTTGGCCGGACTCCTTTCCCACCAATCAGGGCTCCGTGTCCCAGTTCTCACTGTTGCTTCTTGACCCGCATATAGGTTTCTCAAGAGACAAATAAGATGGTCTGGTACTCCCATCTCTTTAAGAACTTGCCACAAATTTGTTGTGATCCACACAATCAAAGCGTTAGCATAGTCAATGAAGCAGAAGTAGATGTTTTTCTGGAACTCCCTAGCTTTCTCCATGATCCAGTGTATGTTGGCAATTTGATCTCTAGTTCCTCTGCCTCTTCGAAATCCTGCCTGTACTTCTGGAAGTTCTCGATCCACATACTGCTGGAGTCTAGCTTGTAGGATTTTAAGCATAACTTTACTTGCATGTGAAATGAGTGCAATGGTGCGATAGTTTGAACATTCTTTGGCATTGCCTTTTTTTGGAATTGGAATGTAAACTGACCTTTTTCAATCCTGTGGCCACTGTTGAGTTTTCCAAATTTGCTGGCAAATTGAGTGTAGCACTTTTACTGCATCGTCTTTTAAGATTTTGAATAGCTCAGCTGGAATACTGTCGCTTCCACTAGCTTTGTTGTTGCTCAGCTTTCCTAAGGCCCATTTCACTTCACATTCTAGGATGTCTGGCTCGAGGTCAGTGACCACCCCATCGTGGTTATCAGGGATGCTAAGCTCGTTCTTGTATAGTTCTTCTGTGTAATTTTGCAACCTCTTCTTAATCTCTTCTGCCTCTGTTAGGTCCCTGCCATTTTGGTCCTTTATCATGCCCATCTTTGCATGAAACGTTCCCTTCATATCTCCAATTTTCTTGAAGAGATCTCTGGTTCTCCCTATTCTATTGTTCTCTTCTATTTCTTTGCACTGTTCATTTCAGAGGGCATTCTTATCTCTTCTAGCTATTCTCTGGAATTCTGCATTCAGTTGGGTGTATCTTTCTCTTTCTCCCTTGCCTTTCGCTTCCCTTTTTTCCTCAGCTATTTGCAAAGCTTCCTCAGACAGCCATTTTGCTTTCTTGCATTTATTTTTTATTTTTTTATAAACAAGTTTTATTGGTATTTTTTGGTTTTACATCAAAATGCTTTAAGAATCCACGTGGAGATAGGGTAGTCAATCATAAAAAAAATATCAATATAATCAAACATAAATAATTCAATAATTCCTTAAAAGTCCCTTCTCTATTCCCTCAAGCTATTATCTAGTATTAATACATTTCTAAATACATTGTAAAAAAAAAATATCAATAGTAATTCACTTATATCCATCAAAATCCTGTTTTTAAATTTAACTATTTTACCATTACCATTTTCCATTTAGCCTAAAATGAACGCATAAGTTACATTTCGGGTCTCCCAATTTCCCATAAAACAATAATTATTTCTAAAATATACATATTATTACCATTATATTTTCATACTTCCCAACTATATTCCATCTCTTATTCTACTCTAAAATTTAAATCCCATCTATTCCCAACAACAAAAAAAGAAAAATATTTTCTTACTTCTTTTCATATCTATATTCTATTTCTTATTCTATTCTTCTTGTTTACCAATTCCCTATTACCATTCCAGACCATAATCAAATCAATAGTTTTCATCTCAGTAGTATTATCAAACCAAAATCTTAAGCCTTTTTAACCCTTCAAATAGATTTTTAATTCTCATTTTTACATCTAATTCTAGCTTTCTTTTTGTGCCAAGCAGGTTTCCATAAAAGAGCCTTTAAATCATCAAATCTCCAGATTTGATCATGTATAGTCCTGAACAATTCAGTCTGATCATATTTCTTTTCTCTTTTTTCCAGTATTGTCAAAGCTATATAGTTCTTTTTGTTCAATGTAATAATTACTCGTTGATTATCTGTATTATCACAGTTCTCAAAGTCTCATATTTGCAAATCAGGTCCCATTGATTTTGACTTTATAAGTATTTCAATGGAAGTCCAACTTTGGTCATCCAAGTTCTCAGTAATATTTTCTTCTAGATTGCTTTGTTTTTCATTTAGTATGTGAGTTGTAGAGTAGTCAGTTGAAGTCTGGAAGTCATTTTGAAGTTTTATAATGAAGGCATCTAGTCTCGCATTCACTCGCTCATAAAATTCATAAATTCTTCCCAACATACGTTTCCAAATCAGTTGTGAATGGGATTCTTCCATCTCTTTAAATTGTATAAGTTGCTTGCCAGTCTCTTTAAAGTTGGTATTCTTCTCTATTATTCCTTGTGCTGAAAATTAGTAGTCAATTCTGGAACATCATCTTTAAAGTTTTTTCTAGAATAAATCCAAAGACAAACTGTAGGTAAACCTTGTATTTCTACTCCAAAAAAAAAGAACCCATCCATATGTCTGAGAAAGCACTTTAAAGTCAAGTTAGAATAATAGAAACGAAAGCAGAGGGAAAGAAAAAAAACTACAAAGTAACATCCTCCTTTTACCGGCAGCAAGGAAAAAGGGGGGGAAGATTGCAACATTTGGGATCCGATGGATTTAACACCCAACCATCTGCCAATTTGAATTGACCAGAAGGAATGTGGAGTGGGGCTGCCTGGGAACACTTTAAAACATTGAAAGGTCAGTGGGGTCCCTCAGATCCTGTCTAGCATGCCTTCAGTCAGTTTTTCTTAATAAAGATTCCTGATGGAAGAAACGTTCCAAGAGTTCTGTCTTCTTAAGATGTAAATTGAGGTGGGTCCTTACATTAGACAGGATCTGAGGGACCCCAAATCCGGGAAGTCAAAAGAATCTGCCATGAGAGGGATAGAGGCTGTGGAATCCCCTACCTCCGCCCATCATGGGGAAAGAGCTCCAGCCTACACCGCAGGGCCGGTGGATGCCCCAGATGACAGCTCGGAGGGTGAACCACTGGTAAGTGGATCCATCCCACCCATCCTCAAGACAGTGACTATATTAGCCCCCTCCATGCCCGAAGCTGTCAAAGTGAAAGCCTTAATAGACTCTGGCTGCACCCGCTGCCTCATTAGCCCGACGCTAGTGGGAAATTTGGGCATTCCCAATCCACAGATCCCTGGGAAATCATGAGGAAGACATAATGTTTGTAATGACCCCAGGCATGGAATGCCTGATGATCCTAGGGCTGGAATGGTTAACAAAATGGAACCCCTGGGTAAATTGGAGGACAAAAGAAATCAATTTCCTGAAAGAGGACCCTACAGACTTAAAACCCCAAGGGGATCTACCAAAATTAAAAACGGAAATAGCGTCCATGGGAGAAGAAAAAAGGCTACCAGAAATACCAGAGGAATACAGAGATCTGGCTGAGGTTTTCAGCGAGGAGAGGGCGGATGAGCTTCCCCCCACTGACCCACGGACTGTGCCATAGAATTCAAGCCCGGGGCAAAACTCCCAAAGCCCAGATTATACTCCATGAGCCCAAAGGAGAAGGAGGAAATGGAGAGATTCATAAAGAAAAACCTAGAAAGGGGGATCATTGAACCAGCCAAGCCTAAGGTGGCCGCTCCGGTCCTCTTTAGAGAGAAGAAGGACAGCTCTCTATGCTTATGCGTGGATTATAGGCTCCTGAATGCAATCAGTGAAAGCAACCTATACCCCCTACCCCTCATGAAGGACATGTTATCACACCTCTCGAAAGGAATATTTTTTATGAATGGAAAACCGCATTTAACTGCCCAATGGGGTGCTACAAATTCAAAGTTTTGCCATTTGGATTACAAGGGGGCCCCGCAGTATTTATGCAATTAATCAATGAGGTACTAAGGGAGCACCTATTTAAGGGGGTCCTGGTTTATTTAGATGACATCCTTATCTTCACCGAATCAAAAGAGGAACATGTCAACCTAGTCAGAGCGGTTTTAAAGAAACTGCGAGCGGCCCACCTATATGCCAAATTATCAAAATGCGAATTTCACCAGGAAAGAATAGACTACCTAGGTTACCGCCAATCCCCACAAGGCATTGAAATGGACCCAGAAAAGGTCAGGGCAGTATTAGAATGGGCACCACCTCGCACAAGAAAGCAACTGCAAAGTTTCCTGGGTTTCGCAAACTTTTACCGCCAATTCATCCCCTCATTTGCCCAGATAACCCTGCCCCTCACGAGCTTACTAAAAACGAAGGGAGAATCCTCAGTGAAACCTAGCCAGCCACTAAAATGGACAATGGAATGCCAAGCGGCATTTGAGAGATTAAAGAGGCTTTTTTCTGCCGAACCAGTACTGAGGCACCCAGACATGGAGAAACCCTTTGTAATACAGACGGATGCAAGTCATGTGGCAGTGGGGGCTGTGCTGTTACAAGAAAATGATGAAGGAATATTGCAACCCTGTGCGTATACTGAATGATGAAGGAAACTCACTGAAATGGAACAGCGCTGGCCCGTGTGGGAGAAAGAGGCATATGGGATACATTGGTCATTACTTACATGGCGCCAATTCCTTGAAGGCAATAAAATCCCTTTCCAGGTGTGGACAGACCACAAAAATTTGGAAGCCTTGAAAACACCCAGGAAGCTCAACCCCAAGCAAGCCCGCTGGTCTCAGCATTTTCACCAATTCAATTTTAAGCTCAAGCATTTGCCGGGGGGAAAGAACTTTCTGGCAGATGCATTATCTCGCATGCCCCAATATAACAGCACGCGAGCCACTGACTCTAAACCGATCATGGGAGAATCACAACTGGCAGCGCCAGTGACTACCAGAGCCCAAGTTAAATTAAAACCACAGCTGGATAGCCAGACCGGAATTGAATTCCGGAAAAGTTTGGAAACAGATGAATGGTTCCAGAAAAATAAACACCTGTGCACAATGAAAGACGGACTGCCTTGGGTGGGGGAGAAGTTATATATACCGACCACCCAAAGGATCACATTCATGCAGCTTTGCCACGACACAAAATCAGCAGGGCATTTTGGATTTGTAAAAACATTGCACTTAATTAAACAGCAATTTTGATGGCTATCCATGAAAAAAGACATAGAAAGTTACGTGGCCAGCTGCCCAAAGTGTGCAACTGCAAAAAGGTTGCAAGGGAAATCACCAGGACTGTTACAAACAGTGGCAAATCCCTCAGCCCCCTAGAGGGAAATAGCCATGGATTTTATAGTGGAATTACCAGAAAGAAATGGGAATACTGTCATCTGGACGGTCACGGACCTATTTTCCAAACAGGTTCACTTTATTCCTTGCCAAAAGATCCCCACTGCAAAAGCTTTAGCGAAGCTTTTCGTGCAACATATTTACAGATTGCATGGGGCACCCCAATGCATCATATCTGATAGAGGAGTGCAATTTACGTCTGCATTTTGGAAGGAATTTCTATCCCTTTTAGGGACCACCCAGGGACTGACATCTAGCCATCATCCTCAGGGAAATGGTCAATCGGAAAAATGTAACTCAGTACTTGAGCAATATTTAAGATGTTTTCTTAATTTCCAGCAGTCAGATTGGACGGACCTGTTGCCTTTCGCAGAGGTTGCCTACAATAATGCAGTCCACTCCAGCACAGGTTACACTCCTTTTCAAATAGCTACCGGTCAAAGTTTCAACCCCATGCCAGAACTAACCCCAAACGAACCGGCAATCCCATCACTGAAAGAATGGATGGAACAATTACAAAACACCTGGCCAATAGTTAGAAAAGCTTTAGAGGAAGCTAGGCAAGCATACAAAGCACAAGCAGATAAGAAAAGGGTGGAGCCCACACCATTCATTATAGGAGAAATGGTGTACTTGTCTACAAAATACTTAAAATCCATACAACCCTGTAAAAAACGTGGACCAAAATATATAGGGCCTTTTCCAATTAAAAGAATCATAAACCCAGTAACAGTAGAATTAGAATTACCCAAGAATCTTAGGCAAATACACCCAATTTTCCACTGCAGTTTGCTGAAAAGAGAACAACAGTCACCCTTACGGCCAAAAATTCCCCCCCCACCAACACCAATCATGATAGAAGGGGAACAACATTTCGAAATAAAGGAAATCCTGGACTCTAGAAAATATCATGGGTCAACTCAATACCTAGTAGCATGGAAGCACCTCCCCGCCTCTCACAACGAGTGGGTCCATAAACATGATGTCAAAGCCCCGAAGCTTTTAAAGAAGTTTCATACAGAGTATCCTAACAAGCCAGACTAACTTTTATACCTGTTTTGTTTTCTCTACAGGTGGACCTCTCTTATTTTTAAGGGGAGCCGGATGTCAGAACCCAATTATATTTTATTTCTAACTAATCTACTCTGGGAAAACCCAATTCTTACTCTCTTTTGGATTCTGTCATACTACAAAGGGGGGGGGAGTAAACACGGGTGTTTATGACTGGCATTCCTTCTATCATCTACAAATAAACATCCTCTGTGGATTCCCTCTCTGGAGTACTAACCATAACAATAGGCAATCAGCCTTTGATCTCACTTCCTATGAAGCCTCCTTTTACCGGCAGCAAGGAAAAAAGGGGGGAAGATTGCAACGTTTGGGATCCGATGGATTTAACACCCAGCCATCTGCCAATTTGGATTGACTGGAAGGAATGTGGGGTGGGACTGCTTGGGAACGCTTTAAAACATTGAATGATCAGGGGGGTCCCCCAGATCCTGTCTAGCACGCCTTCAGTCAGTTTTTCTTAATAAAGATTCCTGTTGGAAAACCCGTTCCAAGAGTTCTGTCTTCTTAAGATGTAAATTGAGGTGGGTCCTTACACAATGCTTTGATTGGGTTGGTTCTACTAGTGATATATATTAAGCCCCAAACTTCAGCACCATATAAGGGCTTGGGGGTTACTTTGGCATTATATACTTTAATACATGGGGAGAAGGGTAGATTGTATGATTTATGTTTAAGCACTAAATGCACTTGTGCCTTTTCTCTAATTGAGTTCCTTTGATGATTTGAGAAGCAATATCCAGTTTCAGAAAAAACTACCCCAGGTACAGTAAGTAAAAGTGTTACTTGCTCTATTGGCTCGCCATCAAATAGGAATCTATGGCTGTGATGTCATTTCATACACTCCCCCCTCCAAAAAAACCCCATATCTTTTTATTTCATTTTGTCAATATTCTGAGAACTATAATGGCAGTAGAGTCCAAGTTTTCTTAACAGCCTACACAATCCAGCTTATGAAAATGATAATAGTGTCATTTTATGTGTACTTCAGGATCCTTCATTAGTGCAGGCAAGACCTTAATCTCTAGACTGAAGAACAAGGTTCAGATATACCCATTTCCCTTCCCCCTTGGTAAGTATCTATCCTTCTTCTCATGGCTCCATTGAGCCCAACTTCCCTCTTGAACAAGGGCTTGTAGAAAGGTCTTTGATCAGGACCAACAGTCTGAATAACATTTTGAGGGCAATCAATTTCCTCCCTTTACAGTGTCAAATGCTGCACTAAGATCTACAGGATAAAGACAGCAAATCATAGTTTATCTGCCTGAAATATTTTTTGATTAGACATTTCAAGATAAATCTATTGTCAATATAAGATTATTAATCTATTTATTAAATTGGGCTTAACTTAAAGCTAAATTAAAAGTAATCTGTTCACTGACAAAGTTTCAACTTTAATTTGTTTCAAGTCAATATCCATATTAAACTCCAAATGTAATTTTTTTCCACCTTGTTTGACAACTTCTTAAAAATAATTCAATCTTTTACAAGCAACCAAATTTTGTTTTATTGGGCCAATTTCATTCCACATAGAAACCTGACATTTCCACTCATTAATCTAAATGGGTATGCCAATAATAAATGTCCCAAAAGATTAATAAAATGCCTTCTTGTAATTTAAAGCCACACAGTATTAATAGTATTAACTTACCTTGAACAAAATCCTAGTCTTTTAGATACACTAAAAATTGAAGGGTTTTTTTTTTTTCAACTACAAAGGTAAACCTTGTAGGGTAGGCAAGGCGGGTTGTATGACATGTATGAGTTCTGGCACCTTTTTTTTTTTTTTACAAAAAAAGCACTGATTAATACCACTTTATAAATCTTTAGTAACACCACATCTGGAATACTGCATCCAGTTTTGGTCACCACATTACAAAAAAGATATTGAGGCTTTGGAAAAAGTGCAAAGAAGAGCAACTAAGATGACTAAAGGCCTGGAGACTAAAACATATGAACATATTATTTTCCAAAACACCAGAAGGCAAGACAAGAAAGAATGGATGGAAACTAATCAAGGAGAGAAGCAACGTGGAATTAAGGAGTAACTTCCTAACAATGAGAACAACTAACCAGTGGAACAGCTTGCCTCCAGAAGTTGTGGGTGCTCCATCACTGGAAGTTTTTAAAGAAGAGGCTAGACAGTCACTTGTCTCAAATTGTATAGGCTCTCCTGCTTGAGCAAGGGGTTGGACTAGAAGACCTACAAGGTCCCTTCCAGCTCTATTCTGATTTACACACAAACCTGTGGGACTTTGTAGGTGCCTAGTAATGTTGACAACTGGATGGAGATGTCCCTGTTAGCTCCATCAAAAAGAGCCAAAATGTTGTCCTTCCTCCCACAGCCGTAGTTGGGGACACTGAATTCTCCAGTGGAGAGCATGTCCAGCAAGGCATCCGAAGTGCGTAAAGTGCTCAAAGAGTTGTCGTGGATGTTTTAGCCAAGTGTGAGATTGTGCAAGAGATGGGAATTCTTGTTGACCAATTGAAAGGTGAAAATAAATTGTAAGATTTTTGAAAAACCAGCAGAAACTCTCCTGTAAAAAATGTTCATGTTGTTGTTGTTATCATCATCATCATCATCATCATCATCATCATCATCATCATCATCATCATCATCATCATCATCATCATCATCATCATCATCATCATCAAGAAAATACTTTTTAAAAAATGCAATCCTCTGTTTTAACAAACCTACTGTGTCTTAGGTAGAGTCTATTGACCCAAAACCAATGACCAGTTATACAAATATTAAAATGGACTTGGCTGAGGAACAAGTGTTTCAATCACTACTTTAAACAAAGTTTAATATTCAAGGGATGGATTCAAGACTGAACTGGGAGAGGAAAATAATCTGGACTTCATTCAGTTTTTTTCAGCCCCGTCTTTGGATTTTTCCACTAAATCAGACAAAAGAAGAAAGCCATGGAAATCAAAATCATTCAAGAAATCAGAGATCCTGCAATATGGAAGTAAGTGAAATAAGAAAAGAAGGAGAGCGTTAGAATTAGCAAATGGAGGAAATGCAACTCCATCACTCTGAATGACTTACGAGGCAGACTGAATAGAAGGAGCCATGTTGAAAGGCAAAGATATATGCAATATTATTCTTTCAGTAGTGAATATATTAATGACATGGCCTCCTGGCCTGTAAAAGCTCCATGGTCTTTTTCCATCCTGGTGCTCCAAATTGATCAGGCATTTCATTCTAAGCTTCCCAGAGACCGGCTGGGACATCAGCAGCATCAGAAGCAGAAGCAGGAGGTCCATCATTCATGGGTGAATCAATCTCTTTTCTGTTTCTAAAGAATTAGAAGAATTCAAAGCACTCTCACAAGATGGAATATCCAGTGGCTTTCCTGATTGGGACAAACTGAGCTTCATCTGGAAAGGAAAGAAAGGTACTGTTCTGTTCGCAACACAGACATGAAGACGAGGCAGTTGGTGCAAAAGATGTTCTTTATTGTGCACATGCACAACAGAAGCAAAGGAGAAAATGGCAACATGCCCTTTTATACTTCCCCTGCAAGGGGAGGCTCAACAAATGAATGCAGGCTATTCTGCCACCTCAAGCATTCGCACGAGGCCGGAGACAGCCTGTCTGGGTCCTGGGCAGACAGGTGGTCTGCCCGGGTCTCTACAACCGGTCCCGGGCAAACACGTGGTCTGCCCGGGTCTCTGCAGTTGTCCTGCAGGTTTCCTGCGCCTTGCTGATTGACTCAGCAAGGCCCAGGACACAACACCCCTCCCCCTTGGCTTGGACAATGCCATCCCGCCAATAATCAGTACCACGTAACATTTAATCCAAATTGCAACCTGGCTATTCCCCGTACCCTTTGTAACCTGGTCCCAGTGGGATTCAAGTTAATCCACGTTTTTTCACCTTTTGACAACAATCGCCCTGCAGGGACCCCACATACTCCTGCAAATATTTAGGCGGGGCCTTAATCCGCCCCGATCTTCGTGGATCCATGGTAGGGACGGGTGTGATGACATTTGGGGGAAGTGAATTGGGTGCCTGGAGTGCTGGCTCCCGGTTTGCGCACAAAAAACCAGGACTTTGTCACCCAGAAGACTCAGGGATTCCCCCTAACTGCTGACTGGCTGATTTCCTTGGTGGGGTCAAGTTCCCCGAGTTCCTTGGTGGGGTCGAGTTCCCCGAAAACCCTTGGAACTCCCCTTGGGAGCAATGTCTCTCAGGCCCAAGGCCAGCAGCAGGGGTGCCCTGAGTAGCCAATTTACGGCCATTTGCCCTAAAACGGGGACCTCTGCCAGAGTCAGGAGCCGCCTCCATGGCAAGACCCTCCTCTGGGGCATTTGACGACCCCCCTGCTTGGAGAGACTGTGATCCACAATCGTAATTGGGGTCCCCCTCCCCCCCTGAGAGCGGAGTCAGGGGAGGAATGCCAGCCTGGCAGCTGCCAACGCAGCTGGTCTATGTGGCGCCGGAGGACACGCCCATCATCCAAGACCACTTCGTATGACAGAGGCCCAGAGACTTTAGAGATTACAGCAGGAACCCAGAGATGCCTCTGCCCATAGTTCCTGGTCCAAACCAGATCACCCACTTGAAGTCTCCTAGGTGCCCGTGGCTGCGACACCTGTGAAGCCACCCAGTCTGGGTGAAGCCTGTCCAGCTTTGTGATAAGTCTGCGACCCCAGCGGAGTTCAGCTGGGCTCTTTCCAGTAGCTGTGCATGGTGTGGTGCGGTGTGTGAGAAGAAAATCAGCTAACCTGTGATGCCAGGGTCCTTGAGTGATTCTCTTTAATGCGTCTTTCGTGGTGTGCTCCATGCGTTCAGCCTGACCGTTGGTGGCAGGATGAAAAGGAGCAGATGTGGCATGCCGGATCATGTTGGCTTGTAGAAATGCCTGAAACTCAGAAGAGGTAAATTGTGGACCATTGTCTGAAACTAAATCATCAGGAAGGCCATGGGAAGCGAAGATTCCTCTGAGCACCTGGATGGTCCTGGCAGTAGTAGTAGAGGACACAGGAATGACCTCTAGCCACTTGGAATGGCTATCCACAAGGAGGAGGAAGAATTGCCCCTGAAAGGGCCCAGCATAATCTATATGGACACGTGACCAAGGAGTGAGTGTCTCCTCCCACCTATGTACAGGGGCCTGGGGCATTTCTGGCCGTGATTGCTGGCACACTTGACAGCTCTGAACCTGGGCCTCGATGTCCTTACCGAGGCCAGGCCACCAAAGATGGCTGCGTGCAAGCGCCTTCATCCTTACTATTCCTGGATGTCCCTCATGAAGAGAGAGCAAGACTCTAGTCCTCAATGAGGCCAGGATGACTACTCGGTTGCCCCACATGATGCACCCGTTAAATGTGGACAATTCATGCTTCCTGCACCAGAAACTCTGGAAATCAGTACCAGGACACGTGTCAGGCCATCCTGACAACACACATGTCAGCACGCGTGCAAGCGTGTGATCAGTGGCAGTTTCTGCAGCCACATCCCTAGCATTGAGGGGAGATTCTGGTAAGTCCTGAATAGACAGAATATGTACAGCAGGGGCAGGGTCTGCCTCTATTTGCTTAAGAGGTAACCTGCTTAGGCCATCTGCATGGCCCATCTCAGTACCTGGTTTGTGAACCAGTGTGTAATCATAAGCTGCTAAGAAGATAGACCATCTCAGCATTCTAGGAGATATAATCTGAGGAGTTTGTTTGTTGGTTGTAAACAACCCTAGCAAAGGATTATGGTCAGTATAGACTGTGAAATGTCGTCCATACAAGAAATCATGAAATTTCTTTATGCCTGAGATTATTGCCAAGGCTTCCCTGTCAATCTGCGTGTAATTTCGCTCCGCAGATGAGAGGGTCCTAGAATAATAGGCCACAGGGACCTGTGTTCCATCTTCCTTGAGATGGCTTAGCACTGCTCCTACCCCATAAGGGGAAGCATCACATGCGATGCACAGTGGCAATTGCTCATTGAAGTGAGCCAGTACAGCATTTGAGGATAATAAGGCTTTGACCTTTGTGAAGGCCTCCTCATGGACTTTTGTCCATGCCCATGGAGCCTGTTTGTCTAAGAGCCTGTGAAGCGACTCAGCCACAGCAGCTTTGTTTGGGAGGAAGGAATGGTAAAAGTTCAAAAGGCCCAAAAAAGCCTGAAGCTCAGTTTTTGACTGGGGACTAGGGGCCAGTTGGATGGCCTTGAATTTGGACTCTGCGGGGTGGATGCCATCTGCATCAATGCGGAACCCCAAGAACTCGGTGGATGACACACCGATTTTACACTTGTCCTGCTGTAGCTTCAGCCCAGCTTGGCGGAAACGCAGCAAGACAGCCCTCAGCCTTTCGGCTAAGTTTCCTGATGATTCCTCTTCCTCCTAGGCTTGAGTGAAACTGACAGAGTTTCAGGAGGATCATGAAGAACGGGAGTTTGTCCCCATCAAAAAGGAGTAAAATATTTTATAGACTACAAAAATTGAAAATGGACATAATTTGTCTTCAAGAGACGCGTATAAAAAGACAACACTTTAGACTCTTAGAACAAACAAAAATAGGCAAACTTTATTTTTTGTCGGCATTGCAAAAGAAAAGAGGGGTAGCCTTTTATATAAAAGAGAAGATGAATCCAAAACAAATTTATGCTGATGATGAAGGAAGACTATTAATGGAGGAAATTACATGGAATCAAAAATTTTTTTTGATGATTGCGATATATGCCCCCAATGAGAAACAAGACCAATTTTTCCAGCAATTACATGATAAACTAATGGAATTAAACTATCAAAATCTTTGTATACTTGGAGACTTTAATGCGATAGCTGATGCAAAACAGGATTATAAAAGCTACAAACAAGGGAAAAAAGGGGGAAATACCTTACCGAAACCTTTTCTAAAGATGAAAGATGAATTAGGTATACAAGATGTATGGAGAGAAATGAACCCAGATAAAGCACAATATACATTTTATTCAAATAGGCATAAATCCTGGTCACGAATTGATATGATATGGACTTCTTATGATTTAAAGACTATGATACAGGAGATTGAAATAGAACCTAATATTTGGGCAGATCACAATCCAATTAAAATGACTTGGAAAGGAACCAGAAAGAAATTAAGATGGTGGTTCAACAAAGCTATATTGAAAGAAAAAGAATTTTTACAATTAGCAACGAAAGAAATGGATTTTTTTTTTTAAATAAATAAGAAAGAAGAAACCTCCATTCAAAATGTATGGGATACAGCGAAAGCCTATTTTAGGGGCGTGGCTATAACATACGTTGCCAAAAAGAATAAAGAAAAGAAACAAACACAGCTTAGGCTGAAAGAACAACTCAGTAACTTGGAACTGGAGCTACGAAATGATCCACAAAAGAAAAAGTTGAAGACACAAATGGAATTAATAAAACACAAATTAAATTTACTGGAGATGGATATAAGGGCACAACAGGTTAAACGATCTAAACAGAATTTTTTTGAAAATGCCAACAAACCCGGAAGATGGCTGGCATATAAATTGAAAAAAGAAAGAGAAAAAAAACTGATAAGTAAGCTACAAGATTCAAAGGGCCAATTATACTGCCACAATGATGCAATTAAAAAAATTACTAAAGCTTATTATGAGACACTTTATAAGACTGAGGTGGTTTCGAATGAGGCAATACAGGACTATTTAAAAGAAGCGAATCTCCCAAAAGTACCAGAGAATATGCAATACATGTTAAACGAGAAGATAACAATGATGGAGATTACAGAGGCGATAAAAAGGCAAAAGAAGGATAAAACTCCGGGACCTGATGGTCTCCCTGCAGAATTCTATACAGCTTACAAGACATTGTCAGCCCGATTTTGAAAGATCTTTGTAACGAAGCTCTTTCAGAGACAAAAATACCAAATTCATGGATAGAAGCCAACATTTCTCTCATACCCAAAGAAGACACTGATCTTACACAAATTAAAAATTATAGACCAATATCGTTATTAAATGTGGATTATAAAATATTTACTGCAATAATGGCAGAAAGAATGAAGAAATTATTGACTGAATTTATCCACTCGGACCAAAATGGCTTTCTACCAAAAAGGCAGATAAAGAACAATCTAAGGATTATTTTAAATGTTTTGGAATATTACGAAAACCATCTGGGGAAACAGTTGGCACTTATATTTCTTGATGCACAAAAAGCTTTTGATAATCTCAATTGGCAATTTGAAGGAGATGGACTTTGGTGAAAACGTTTTAACGCAATTCAAGCAATTTATAATAAACAATCAGCAAGGATACTTTTAAATGGAGATTACACAGATAGCTTTGAAATAAAAAAAGGCACAAGACAGGGATGTCCATTGTCGCCCTTGTTATTTATTCTTACACTGCAAGTGTTGGCTAGGAATATTAGGCAAGACATCAAGATCAAAGGATTGGAGATAAAAGACCAAAAATATAAACTACAGGCTTTTGCAGATGACTTGGTTTTTATTTTGGAGGAGCCATTGGAAACAGCTACTAAACTCTTGCAGAAAATAGAGAAATTTGGAGAAGTGGCGGGGTTGAAGATAAATAGGGAAAAGACTAAAGTATTAATGAAGAATTTAACAGATAAACAAAAAATCCAATTTGCTAAAAAGACAAATCTTCAAATAGCTAAAAAAGTTAAATATTTAGGTATCCATTTAACTTCAAAATACACAACAATAAAAGAGGACAACTATGAGAGACTAGTAAAACAAATAAAAGTGGATTTGGAGAAATGGAAAAATCTTCAATTATCATTGCTAGGAAGGATAGTGACTGTTACCTAAGCTAATTTTTCTTTTTCAAACGTTTTCTTTTTCAAAGTTAAATCAAAAATTCTTCGATGAATTGAACGCTACAATAATGAGATTTATATGGCAAGGGAAAAAAGCTAGAATTAAAATTAAATTATTACAAGATTCAAAAGACAGAGGGGGCTTCGGACTCCCGGATTGGAGACTTTACTATCAGGCAACTATTTTGCTTTGGCTTAAAGAATGGATCACACTGAGAAATAAACGACTTCTCTATTTAGAGGGGCATGATCTGCAATTAGGTTGGCATGCATTTTTGTGGTATGAGAAAAATAAAGTACATAAATATTTTCAAAATCATGCTATAAGGAATGTATTGTTTTCAGAGTGGGAAAGAATCAAACATAAAATTTACATGAAAATACCTGAGTGGCTCTCGACAATGGAAGCCTTTTCCTATCCAAATTTAATTAACTATGATAAACTCGTTAGCTATAAAGATATTTTGGACAAAGACGGGAAACTTAAAGACAGACAAACTCTGCAGAGGATACACAACACTCTTTTAATTTTATTCCTAGAAACTAGAATAGACCAGGTAGAGCTGGGGCAGACAGTCAGCTGAGGAGTGACAAAGTGTCTCTTATGCTATCTACACAACCTGCTTTAACTAGTTACTTCACCCATGCCCTCATTCACACTTGCAACTCTTAATCATGGTTTGTTTTCTGAGGTTGAACCTGCTGGGCGATGAGTCAATGAAAGTATATTAATTTGGTGGAGACAGGTTGAACAATCGATTATAACTGAAAATAGGCTGGAGACACTTTTCTTCCTGCAAGGATCATTTCACACAACACACTTCACCAAGGGGGGGGGGAAACGTTCTCACAGCCACCCTGAGACAAAACCCAGGTTTAGGTGCAGCCTCTTGAGAGCCCAGAATGAACCCCTGATGACAGCAGCCGTCTCTCCTCTCCTCTGGGGTCTCTCCTGGGGTGAACCCAGAAATCAGGGCGGACCCATTCCTGACTGAAAAGGGACTCCCCCCGGCCCTGGGTCCGTCCAGGCTTCAGTGAGACACAGCAGAGACCCTCATGGAGGAGAGCAACCCTTTTTATGCCTCAGCCTGGCCTTCAAAAACAACAGCTTGAACCCAGAGCCACCAAGGGCCTGGTAAGCCAGGCACAGAGAGTAGAGCCTGAGATACGGGCTGTCATCTGTTCCTCACCGTAAGGAGGGTCATGCCCATTCCTTCAGATCCCCCCTACTCAGCCCCCTCCCCATTTCTCCCCAGTTATTGAAGGCCAATAAATTTGATACATCTCAGCTTCAGACCTTTCAGTCCATTCTTGATTTAATAAACCAGAAAGAAACTTCAAAATACAAAGAATCTTACATCAATACGTAAAGACAATGCTGAAAGTGTGAAGAAAAAAAAACTTCCACCAACTGTATGACCTTCTCCCCATTCGAACAAAGTTCCATTTTTTTCAATTCCTTATCTAGTAATCCAAAATGAAAAAATTCTGGATTCCATTATATTATTTTTAAGAACCTTCTGGACTGAAACATAAATCTAGTCCTTATAATACTTTGCCTTGTCACAAGTCAGCCATGCATAATAGGAAGACGTTCTTTACAATTGTTTTTGCAACAGAATTTGAAACATCTTTAAATTTCTTTGACAATTTTAAATACCAACAGTACATCATTTTATACAATTTCACTATACATTTCTTATAATTACATTATCATTCACTGTAAATTTCAAACAAATATTTTCATAAATATTCTTGTCACATTTTATACATCATCCTTCTTCCAATACATTAAATTATTGTTAATTATATGATTATCTAACAAATTAGTTGTTATCAATTTATTATAATCAGTGACCAATATACATGCATAATAATATCAAAAATAGTACAAATGAAACCTTAATGATAGATCTACATTTAGTTCCCCTATGTCTGTTCTTACACGAGATACCATAGTTTGTGAAATTCAAATTGATAAACATCTGATATTTTTCTACTGGAAATCTTAATGATGCTCTCTCTATTGCAAAATTGTAAATATTTTTTCTGGAAGCTGGAAATCTTTTAAAAGTGATCTAAATAGCTTTATCTAAGACTTGGTATAAATCATACATAACAAAAATCATCATTTATCAATTTTATCTGCCTTTATTAATGAATATATTGAAGACCTAATGATCAATGAGTAATTGTAATTCATATCTTCCCAGGTCTATGAGGAGCATTAAAAATTATTTGAGTTCAATTTTTAGGACAGTTTTTTCCTACTTAATTATCACACTATCCAACCCTCACTTAACTAGGTTTCTAGTGATGACTTTATGAATAAATTTGTTAATACATTGATGAAATCAACTTATATCACAAGCATTCCCACAATCTATTAGCAAAGTATAATGAGATGTGGGAATGACCCTTGGGGATGGGGGAAGAGACATTGGCTAGAAATGGTCAGGCAGGAGGGAGGGGAGCCCTCAGCTGCACCACAGGCAGAGAAAGAAATTCAGAAAGGATCCTGCCTAACTTTTCAGCTGAAAGAAGAGTTGGTGGAGGATATATACTTTTAGACTTGCAGTATTCTGTAATATTTATTACAATAAAGTAAAATTAGCTCTTCTGATCATGTCTGTTTACCTAAGAGAAGCCTGGAAAAATCCACCTTACTAGTATTTACTGATTTTTTTCAAGTTTGTAAAAAATCTCTATTGGTGTCAGGGCCCACTTCAATACCTCATCCTAAGAAAGCAGAACTCGTGGAAGCGATTTCTTCCAAAAGGAACTTTTATTAAGAGAAGCTGATAGCAGGCATAATAGACAGGATCTCCCGCTCAGATAAATAGGTTAAAGGAGCCCCAAGCAAACCCCACCCCAATAGTTCATCCGGTCAGTTCGAACTGGCCAATCCTCAGGTGTTAAGTCCATTGTGGGAAAGTTGCTGATAACACCGCTCCTTCCCAGGCTCGTAGCGATGTTGTTGTGGCTTCGCACCTTCCCTTCTGAAATGGGAGATAAGCCAGATGGCCCGAGGCTCATTTCTTCCCCCCCCCCTTGGTGACATCAAGGGAGAAATAGTTCAAAGAGCAAGTATTCAGAAACAGTGAAAGGGTTACATTGTAGCCATAGGGAAAAACAAAGAGACAGCCTGCAGCGGTTTAGCCCCTCCCCTCCAGGAGTATGACAGAACCCAGAGCAATAGAAGAGATAGAATGAGAGAGAGTTCCCCTTAATAATCTATGGGTTCTAACAATTGGTTTGTTTTTTCAATTGTTTTTTACTGCTCTAGAATGTTTGTCAATTATATTTTATTAATATGTGATCAACAAATTTTCCTAAATTTTTATTTTTTAAACTTTGAAGATAGTGGTGACTCATGTTCTCCCAACTAAACCTGTGTGAGGCTTGTCCCAACTTAGACATTAAGGAAAGAAAGATCCTTGACTGCATTCTTAGAAGTAAAAGGTCTCAGCTCAGGAAGCTGAACTCATTGCCTTGATGAGGGCCTTGGAGAATTCAGATGGTGTGGTTAATATATTTATAGACAGTACATATATGGGGAGGTTTGTGTTATACATGCACATGGGGCATGATAGATGGAGTATGGTTCACTCACTGCTTCTATTATGTATGGGTGGGACATTTTAAGGCTATTGGATGCTATTTTGCTCCCACATAAGGTAGCTGTCATGCATGTGAGGGCCCATATTAGGGTTGATACTGAACATGGAAGGGGAAATGCCTTGGTCGACCGCACCGCGAAAGTCTGCCGCATCAGGTGCCCTGTGCAAATACCATATGCGGTATATGGGTGCGCTTCTACCCTCACATTTGCCTGTGCTGGCTCCATCATATATTTCACAGGATGGGCACAGAGCTTATAGACTGGGTGCTGTTTATCGTGGACATAGGCTGGAGAAGGACAGGAAATGCCTTCTCCCAGGACATGGATTATGGGCCCTCTTATAAAACTTGCATGCCAGCACTCATTGGGGTTACGAGGCCATGGCTGAGTTTCTTATGAAGGGCTATATTTGTCCTAGGATCTATAACAAGCCCCTCACAATGTTTGAGCAATGTGTGATTTCTTGATGTAATGACCTGTGGAAATTATTAAGTTCCCCTTGGGGAAGGCTTGGGGCTGACCAGGATCTTGCTAGTTTTTGGGAGGTTAATTTTACTGGGTTGCCATGGACGTGGGGTTTTAGGTACTTGCAAGTTTTTGTGGGTGCTTTCTCTGGATAGAATGAGGACTTTCTCTGTCATACTAACGAGGTATGTGCGGTGGTTGAGGCTCTCCTGAAGGGAATTGTTCCGCTTTTTTTCCCTTTCCTTACCAAGGCATTGGCTCTGACAATGGGCCCCACTTTATCTCTGATATTACCCGGCAGGTGTCACGGGCCCTGGGGATTGGTTGGCAGCTTCATTCAGCCTACAGGCCCCCATCCTCGGGGCACATGGAGAAGGCTAATGGCATTCTTAGACGTCTTGAAGCTGGCTCAGGAGACACATCTTACTTGGCCTGTTCCCCTTTGAGATCATGTCTGGTCGGCCCTTTCTTTATCAATCTTCCTTGTCCGCTTCCCTATCTGTTTTTGGAGACCAGGCCCTCAGGGAATATATACACTCTCTTGCTAATGATGTTTCTTCCATTTCTCAAGCTGTTCAGGCCCTCCATCATCCAGGATTGGGTCATCCACTCCATCCTTTCCTTCCTGATGATTGGGTACTTGTCGGATCCTGGGCTGATTTTGGCCTTTAGCTGGACACTGGAAAGGACCCTTCATTGTTCTTCTCGCTACCCACACAGCGATCCTGGTTGCTGGAATTCGTGCTTGGATTCATCACACTCGCCTTCGCTCTTCTTCATCACCTTCTGACACTGAGGACCGAGTTGCTTGGACTATGGCCCCTGGTGCTGAGGAAGACCTTGGGCTGAAGCTTCTGTTTGAGGGCCAACGCTGATCTGTATGCCGGGACGTTTTGGTCGTTGTGATGCCTGTGCCCGTCGGGCTTCTACACGGGCAGTTTCCTCTCACCAGCTCCCTGCTTACTCGCACTGCGGGCATCGTTTCTCTCTTGGCTGATGCCTAGGTTTTTTTTCTTGTTTGGGTTGTTCATCTTTTCTTTTTTGTTACTCTGTCTTGTTTTCTCCATGCTTTCTTTTTTTTTTTGCCTGATCTGCCCTTACAGGGGGGGGATTATGGGAAGGGTGGTCAAGTTGGAGGTCAGGTTCTGGTCATGGTCAAGGTATGTGACATGACTATGGGGACAATTAGTGTGGACTGGGATGTACAATCTAACACACCCTCCAAGCATGAACTCTCTTGTTGCTTTGCCCCCCACATATCTTGGCAAGGACGGTTTCTTCTTACACATGGTTGGGTGGGTCCAGATGCTGGTCAGGAAAACCCAAAGACGCCATCATGTGTATCTCACCCTGGGAAGTTAGTACTTCCTGCAGGGTCATGAAAGGACAGCAAGGATAACACCCACTGTCCTAACCCACCCAAGAACATACAATATCTTTAGGAAAACACCCGAATGGGAACATGTTTGGCTACTTCTGATTTCTCCCTTCTTATCTGCCAGACTTAATGGGTGCAATCTTTATCTTATGTGTGTCAGCTTTGCTGGATGGTTTGCTTATGTAATTATACAGAATAAATACAAGGATTTCTTGTCATTCGTTGCTCCTCTCATTTAGAGGGGTCCATCTCTATTCAGCTGAATAAACACATAAACATGAAGGCAACTTCTAGTTTCCTGTATTTCTTTAACCAGCAAAACCTCAGAACCTGCATATCATTCTCTTTAGTAAGATTTATTGAGCTGAAAGGAAAGGGAGCTACAAGAATTCCAGTCATTCAACATTTTCCCATTTTGAAACACATACATATGATTTTCTTTGACTCCTCCATATTATCTAAATGGAAAGAATATCTCCTTTCAGGTAAAATGAAGTTTTAGAATTCTTCCAACCTCACATGTTATACCTCATGTTTTTATATTTATTCTAGCTGTAAGATGTTCCTTTATGTTCAGGTCTGGCCTCAGAAGGATAATGTAGCACTTGGGGATGAAGATGCAGCCCAGCAGACCAGCACTGGAGGCCAGGATGGAGAAGACCTGAACAGCCACCATGTATTTCCCTTTGGTGCTCAGGTAGGTGGGCACAAAAGTCACCCAGACACTGCAGAAGACCAGCATGCTGAAGGTGATCAGCTTGGCTTCGTTGAAGGCCCCAGGCAGATTCCTGGCCAGGAAAGCCACCGTGAAGCAGATGGCAGCCAGGAAGCCCATGTAGCTGAGGGTGACGTAGAACATGACAACAGCCCCTTCGTTGCATTGCAGGATGATCTCTCCAGGCTGGGAGTGGAGGTCAGAGTCAGGGAATGGGGGAGAAACTCCCAGCCAGAGGGAGCAGATGATCATTTGGACAGCAGAAGAAGACAGGATGATGGAGTTAGCCAAGCTTTTCCCCAAACATCTCTTCACTCGGTTTCCTGGTTTTGTGGCCAGGAAGGCCAGCACCACCATGATGGTTTTGGCCAAGAGAGAAGAAACAGCAACTGAGAAGATGATGCTGAAAACCGTCTGTCTGAGAAGGCAGGTGGCTTTCCTTGGTTGACCAATGAAGAGAGAAGGAGACAAGAAGCAAAGCAGGAGGGAGACCAGGAGGATGTAGGAGAGGTCCCGGTTGTTGGCTTTGACAAGGGGGGTTTCTAAGTATTGAATGAAGATGATTAAGACAAGGCCTGTGGTTAGGAACAAGAGTAGAGCAAAAGAGACCAGGATGATGCCCAGATGTTCTTCATAAGACAGGAAGGTTATAACTTTGGGGATACATTGGAGTCTGTCCATATTTGGATATTTATCATCCGGACACTTGGTGCATTTTTCTGTATCTGAGAAAGTCAAAAACTTTCTTTATTTCTTTAATATTCTGTTTTTTACATTTCAAGAAGTACATTTTTTTGGAGAAGTGTTCCAGGAACATTTTCCAAGTTGTGTTGCTTAACTATTCCACAAGAAAAAAAACTGATAATATAATTTTCTAATACCTATGTACCTACAGTATCTGAAATTGGAGAATTTCTAGTTCATTTTGAATAAACAAAAAAGAGATGAGCTTCAATGCATGTTTTAATTTGCACGTTCATCAAAATGCTGTGGATAAATCCAGTTCCACAAAGCCTGACCTTTCTTATGGTGTCACCCACCTTCCCGAGTGGAAATGGTCCCCTCCGGACAAGGAACGCAGTCATAGCAGCAAATTGGCTCTCCTTCTCGCACCTGCTTGACAAATCCAGGATGACAATTTTCCACACATTTGGACTGTGGCAGAGACTAAGCAGAAAAAATAGGAATGCCAAAGAAAATAGGTTAGGACTCACCATCCATGGAAAAGGAGAGGAGAAATGGACATTAGACAAGTAGATTCTGGGCTTCACTTAGGTGAACATGAAATCTCTGACTCCTTCCAATCAGGTGTAGGAGATGGGACCATGGCAGATTCTTTCTTTAGTTCCTCCCTTTTGCTTCTGGCATAACACATTGCAACAAACTCCTTTTCTAGTTAATAAAGTCTGGAGGGAGGGAATTGAGAAAAGAATTAAGCATTAAGTGACAAACAATCGGTTCCTCCTAATGGTTGTATTAAAAGGCATTCCTCTACTTTTCATACATCTATGGCTATGATGATCTACTCATTAAAGTTTTGAATAAATTTGTTGTCAAAGATTTATTAAATTGTTATTTTATTAGATTTATTTAAGTAGAATAAAATGTGATTAAGAAGGAAACTTCTGATCAGTAGGATCTGGAAAGGTTTCTTCTGGACTACATAAAGCCTTGCAAAGCTGCTCCCCTTTGACACTCATTCAAAAGAGTCTCCCAGTTAAGATATAAAGGAAAAATTCCTCATAAATTGTAGCTGTCAACTTTAAAGCAGATGTTCTTTCTTGATTTGTATTTTTATTTGTTCAGTTCATATGGCTGCCATGCTGCTGAAATAAGATTAAGGGTGAGGGCTCCTTGGTGCTCTCTGAGCTTGCTTGTTTGCTTACAGATATTTCATTACCCAAACTAGGGAACATCGTCTGTACTGGTCATCTAGTACTGATAATGTTACCTAGTTTCAGTAATGAAACATCTGCAAGAAAACAAGCAAGCTCAGAGACCACCAAGGACCCCTCATGTCAACCCTGAGCTACAAATATTCTCCTTTATTAAGACTAAAGGTTTCTGCATAGATTCTAGCACTCTAGTGAGATTGAGGTGAGATCATGAGAACGTGTCCCTGAAAAAGATTAAATCTTTGGCTGCAACTGATGGGACCTCAGTGTGAGTCCTGTGTCAGAAGGAGATATTTCTAAGGCCCCTCCAGTTATCCAAGAAAAGGTCCTTTGTGTTGAAGAACTGCAATTAGAAGACTCCAACTGTCATGGAAAGACAGACCCACATTTAATATTAGTTAAATTGGGTTTTCCAGTTCCGGATCGCGGCAGACGCAGTCGGGCGGAGAGCCTCGTCTCTCCACCGGCTGTTTTTCCCTCGCCAGTAGACCCTTAATCGGGTCGAAAAGTCACCCTGGAGGGGCGACCACCGTTGAGGAGGCCCTCGTCGATTGGGGAAGGGCGGCAGCTCCTTCCATGGTCCGAGACAGCTCCTTAGGGTCGTCGGAGAAAAGATTGCCCAGCAAAATGGACAATCACTTCGCTGCGCCAGCCAAAAGCCAGAAGAACAGCTAAGCACAAAGAACCACAGTGGAGAATCCGGATGAGACCTTTCCTTCCCCCTCTTTGCCCTAACTACTCTCCTGTAAAAAGCTTTTGAATTTGAATTACTTCCCTGCTGTGAGACAGCGGCATTTCTGTATTGAGGGAAAAAAAGCTGTGGAACTGAAAAAAATAAAACAGCTAATTTTTCTAATTGACTATTTAATTTGTGGAATACTGAAGGGTCCTGAAAAGATTTCTATTTTTGAACATTACTATTATTACCATGCTATTTACTATTCTGGAGATGCTTTTCTTTTTTACTTGTTTAATGTGAAAAACAAAAAATGTATTAATTTGGAAAGAAAGACTTTACAGCCTACTGAGGACATCTTGTGATGAAAAGTGTTACTGCAAGTGTATATCTTTTTGCTGGAGAAAGGCTCTGACCTTTAAATGATGATAAGGGTAAAGATAACTTGAAACAGCTGGGTGGTGATTTTGTCTACTAGGAATTGGAGGTGAATATTTGTTGACTTTTACTAAATATAGCCTTCACTAAAAGAATAAAAGCCTTTTTTCACCACTGAAATGGAGGAATACCCACAGCTTGATTATGAACTTATAGTGGAAACTTTTTTGAAGCTACGGAGTACATGAAATCTTACTCTCAAATTTTAATGGACCAAATTATAGGCCGAAGAACAATAGAGAAGGAACAGAGTGGCTCCAAAGAGGCCTTTGAGCAACATATACAACCTAAAGGGAAACCATACTTACAACTCAAACATGAACTTATACCGGGAGAAATTGTGGAAACGATTGAACAAATCAATTTTACACAACCCCATATACAATTTATGGAGAAGCCTGATGATCAAAGAATAACTTTAACTGAGATGCCTGAATTGTCAAAACCAATAGAGACTGACACCCAGATACAAGTTACTGAAAATTGTGATAACGTGGATAATCAACTAGTAATTACAACATGGAATAAAACTGCCTACACCATTCAAAGGCCACTAGAAGAAAGGGAAGAGAACCTTGACCAATCTGAAGTGCTGAGAAATACCTTTTTTCAAATATTGTGGTTTGATGACGTAAAAACCTTACTATGGAAACCGGTGTGGCACAGAAAGAAATCTAGAGTTAGATTTAAAAATGTGTTTTAAAAATTTCATTCAATGGGTTAAAAAGGCTTTAGAGATTTTGACTGATTCAATAACTAATGGAGTACGTGACTTCTGTAAGAGGATATCCTTTGTAATAATATTTTGTTTCAGATATGATAATTATTTGGAGGGGTAAACTTTACCTACTGGGTTAAAAAGACTTTTTATAGATATAGATTGATTGATAGAATATATATTTAAAATAGATAGAAATGTATCTTTTGGACTGATATTTTTATTTCAAATAAGATAATTATTTTGTAATAGAAGGAGAATAAGAGGGATTGGTGACAAGAGAAGAAATGGTATTAATGAATAAAACATAAGAATGTTATTGTGGGAATAATATATTCATTTCAGATATAATTATTATGTTAAAAAGGGAAATGAGGGATACCCGAAGTGTTAATAATATGTTTATTTAAGGCTAATTGGAATATGGTAACTGTAAATTAGTAAAGCTTAAAAACAGGATTTGGATTTTTATAATTGAAATGTGAATGATGTCTGACTGGATTGCTTGAACTCTATTTAGAAATGTATTAATTTGAATATGTAATATTATATGAGGGAAATAGAGAGGGAACTTGTAATGAATTAATTTGAGCTATATATTTATGATTTTTCTTTTGGATGTTTGATGTACCCACCTCCACGTTGTTTCCTAAGCACCTTGATGTAACCTTCCCACCCCTATAAAAATCTAATAAAATATATTTTAAAAAACAACAACAACATTGAATGGTGGAGGGGGGGGACCCCTCAGATCCTGTCTAGCATGCCTTCAGTCAGTTTCTCTTAATAAAGATTCCTGTTGGAAGAGAAATTCCAAGAGTTCTGTCTTCTTAAGATGTAAATTGAGGTGGGTCCTTACAACAGTCTTCAATATTACAGCAGCTGAAGAACACCTTGGTCAACAGTACTGAAGCCTTCCAAGTGGTCTATAGAAAGAAAACTGTAAGGTTTCTGCTCCCCATGTTCAATTCTCAGTGAAGGTCACTGACCCTGGTAACTAGCCTTAGTCCACATGAAATGGGTTCTAAATCTTTGGAAAAAGAGGAAAGAGACCAAAATTTCTCTGACCTTGTTGAGCAACTTTAGCTGTGAAAGAGCATCTTCGTCGATAGTAAGTCTCCCTCTTTCCAAACTCCCCATTTGCTGCTCGATGGGATCCTGCTTGGGGAGAATCAACCAGCTCGGGATTTCCAGATCTGCTGCTACATCTCCATTTTGATCCAAGTACAGTTTATCATGAGAAATATTGCAAAACTCATTCTTCTGCAGAAAAGGATGGAACTACAATGGGAACATCCAGGAATTTTAAAATCTGAAACCCTTTTTTAAAAATCCCATTTAGCCTTTACACATTTGAATCTTTCTTCTGCAGTTGTCTAACATCAAAATATGCTTATTTAGTAAAACAGGTACTTCTGCTATCTTCATAAATAAAAAAGAAAGGTTCAGCAAAATTTCTCAACCATATACTGGCAAAATATATATTAATAAAATATAATTGTTGCAATTGGTAAGTTATAGGAAACATTCTAGAGCAGGTGACAAAAAAAATGAATCATAGAAAAAAGAGATTATTCATAAACGCCTAGAAAACATCAGGTTGATTATGAGAAACCGTTCATTTAGTGACCGTGCAAAGTTACAAGGGCACTGAAAAAAGTGACTTATGACAGTTTTTCAGACGCTCATTGCAGCATCCCAGGGTCACGTGATCAAAATCAGAATTCTTGGCATCTAATTATGATGGTTACGGTGTTTGAGGGTCACGTGATCTCCTTTTGGGGCTTCTGATGAGCAAAATCAACAGGGAAGCCGGATTCCCTTAACAACCATGTTACTTGTTTAACAACTCCAATGGTTCACTTTACCAGAAAAGGCAAGAAAGGTCGTAAAATGGGGCAAAACTCACTTAACAACTATCTTGCTTAACAACAGACATTTTGAGTTCTGGTGAACTGGTGTAAGGAAAACAGCCTAGTTTTAAATACCGGAAAAACCGAAGAGATCATTGTTGATTTCAGAAAAGGCAGGCACAGCCACACTTCTCTGTGCATTAATGATTCACCTGTGGAGATGGTTACCAGCATCAAATTCCTGGGTGTGCAGCTAACGAGTAGGCTGACTTGGTCGCTCAACAGTGAGAAACTGGTGAAGCGGGCACAGCAGCGCCTGCATTTTCTGCGCTGCATGAGAAAAGCACATCTTCCTTCCCCTGTCCTGACCACTTTCTACAGGGGGACAATCGAGAGCATCCTGTCATACAGCATCACAGTCTGGTTTGGAGGCATCACTGCTTCAGACAGGAAGGCGGTGTAGAGAGTCGTGAGAATGGCCGAAAAGATCATTGGCAGTTCCCTCCCTCCCATCCAGGACATAGCACAGAAGCGTTGCTTGAGCAGGGTCCATAAGATTATCTGGGACACTACACATCCTCTTCATGACCTGTTTTCCTTGTTTCCTTCTGGGAGGAGGGGGCTTCGTGGTATCCGTAGCAGAACATCCAGATTCAGCCATAGTTTCATTCCATACAGCATTAACCTTGCGAACTCTCAAGCTTCCTCCTTGCATTATATATTCAAGATGGACAGTATTTAATATTTATTGGCTATGTATATGTAGGGATGTGGGTCTATATATATGTTGTTCATAGTATGTTTAGGTGTGTGTCATGTATATGTTTCACTTTGAGAGCGGGCAACTAAATTTCATTTTTGATGTGTGCCGTTGGGTCCACAGTATAAAAATGATAATAAATCTTATTATCTTATCTTATCTTATCTTATCTTATCTTATCTTATCTTATCTTATCTTATCTTATCTTATCTTATCTTATCTTATCTTATCTTGTTCGTTGTGGCCGTAAATCCACCACTGACTTGTGCAGCCTCTTCCAGCAACTGAGGGAAGCTGCAGAGAAGCTCAAGGTCTCTTCAATGCAGTTCCAGAGGGAGGAAAATGGGGAAAGGAGCTCAGCCACAAGAGAGGAGATTCCGGCTGAATGAGAGGAAGAACCTCCTGAAAGGAGGAGCCATTTCAGAGCTGAGCCCTTAAAGTAGAGGAGTTCAGCCTCCCCTTCACTGATGACGCAAAGACTGAGCAGCCATCAGTGGGAGAAGCTTTAAGTGGGATTCCTGCAGAGAGGAGGGTTGGGCTAGATGGTCTCAGGGTGTACTTCAAAGTTACAGATGTAAACTTCTACTATACTAATCACAAACAATAAAGACATGAGTATATTTAAAAATGCATACATCCTTTTAAAATTAGCAGCGTGTAAAACCAAAATTTATCTGTCATGGTGCCTGCTATTTAGAAGATTATGTCTCAAGCAATTAGATTGGTCAAACCTCTTGATCTTTTGCAGCATAAGAAGGTTGAGATGGTTCCCCTCCTTCCCCTCTGGATTCCCTCTCCAAAGGAACTGAGATTAATGGGACCCCCATACCTGCCATGGCTGCAGCCTTGGAGCCCCCAAGATCTTTTCTCCCTCCTTCCTTGTCCTCCTCAATCTGGAGGAATAGGCGGCATTCAAGGCCTGGGCCAGAGTCTTCATGATACTGTACAAATGGGGATTATTTGTGACCCTTTCCCTGTTCCTTTTCTCCTGGGTCTCCAGTGGGGCTTTCTGGGTGCATCTTCTCCGGCCTTTGACAGAAAAGACGTGCTTGGAAAGAGAACAACGGAAATAATGATCTTGAAATTGATCTTCCACAAAGAAATAGGGTTCAAAGGCATCATCCATTGGCCTCTTATTTGCCAGAAAATTAAAGCTCCAAATACTATGGATGTATTTGTAAATTCTGTCATTTTTCAATGTATATCTTCAAAAACTGTATTGATCCAGACTTTCCCTTCAACGGGTCCTGTCAAACGCATAAGTGCCAAATGGAAAGGAAGAATTCTGTCCATAATGGGAGTATATTCCAGGAAGTGAACAAAGACATTGACTTGTCTCCACTTAGTGAGGGCATCCCCAAGGGCTGCTGTATATCCAGTTGTTGAGAACAGTTGTGATATAACCACACAAATTCCATTTCTGACAAGCATAGGAGTGAAAGTCCTCATGAAATTCTCTCCATTATCTGTGTCTGAAGCAAAGAGGCCAATCAAGGTCCATCTGAAATGGAGGAGCAGTTGGACAATTGCTGGGTAGTGGAATCCTTTTTTGGGGAACATCTGGTGGAAAAAAGGGAATTTCCTTTTATCACTCAGAGCCTCTGAAGCACTATTATAAGAGGTCTGAAAAAGCAATGAAGAAAGCTGTGTTATATTGGGGGTCAGATAAAGTCCAAAATATTAGCTTTTAATAAATTCAACTTGGTTTTGATGAACAAATTAAATAGATAATTGTTGATTAGCCATTATGCCATATCAAGAAACAGAATATTAAATACAAAGCATTAACAACATTGTATATAAAAATTGAATACAAGAAACAAATGAAATAAAAAAAAAGAATAAAAACATGAATCATATATTATGTATTATATGTAAATGTTTAATTAATTCTAACGGCAGAGTCAGTATATTGCTTTAACACAAGTATCCCAACAGGGAGTTTGTCTAATGTGCAGTGCAGGATTCTGATCTCTCTCTTTCTTATGCAGTTGACATTCAATATTCCAGATTCTTGGATTCCAGATTTTTTCTTTTTTCTTTTTATCTCTATCCTGCCTTGATTATTTTTTGGCTCGTTCTCTAGTTATATAAGAGATGGGGAGGTCACAACTCCTAATATAATTTGTCAGTTGCAGAATCCAAGAGGGCTTTATTTGCAATATTGTATGTTCTAACACAGACAACTTTGGGACTCTATCAGGTTCCAGAGGTTTAACTGTACACTAAGAATTACAGCCAAGTGGAAAAGAAAGGACGCCCTCTTTGAGTTCTGTGGTTTTATGTATCAGGACATAGCAAAAAGCATCTGGTCTTAAGCAGTTCTTTTTATATAACAAGTTTTTTATTGAATTTTTTAGTTTTACAACCAAGTGCTTAGGACTCATCGTGGAGATAGGGCACGCCATAGAACAAAATAGAAAATATAATCATACATAAACAATTTAAGTTACTTCTTTAAAAATTTCCCTCTCTATTTTATCAATCAAGAAAAAAAAACTATCAATAATATTTCCACCCATTTTTGAGCTTAATTAACTATTAACATATTCCAATTTGGCATTACATAAACATATAGTATACAATTCGGGTATCCATATAATACTGATTATTTCTAACCTATACATATTACTCCAATTATTCACTTTATACTTCTCAGTTAAATTCTATCTCTTATTCTATTCTATTTCACATACATATTTTATAAACGAATATAACTTTAAGTTTTGTTTTTTTTAAAACCATTTTACATTAGCCTAAATTATTTCTAATTATTTCTAAAGTAAACATATAATATAGCTATTATATATATATACAGTATATATTTTAATATTTCTCCACTATATTCTATTTCCTATACTCTATCAAACATTTTTATAAATCAGTCCAATCTTCAATCGTTGCAAGTAAAAATATCAGTAATATTTCACCAATCTCAATACAACTCCTTTAGTTTTAACTTTTCTATTTTTCCATAATTGCCATTCCAGACCATAATCAAATCCATAATTCACATCAATATTAATCAGACTAAAATCTTAGACCTTAGAAATCTCAAAAATATTAGCTCACTTGAAGTTTCTAAAAACCATTTTACCCGTCAAATAAAGTTTTAACTCTCATTTTTAAACCTAATTCTAGCTTTCTTTTTATGCCAAGCAGGTTTCCACAATAGGGCCTTTAGCTCCTCCCATCTCAATATTTGACTATACACATTTTCCCACAGTTGCGTCTGATCATAGTCTTCTTCTCTTTTTCCCAATATTGTCTACACTATGTAATCAGTCTTAGTCAGTATGGTGATTATTCGTTGTTTGTCAGCATTTTTAATGTCTCGTGTTTGAAAGTCCATTTCTATTGTTTTTAAAGCTATAGATGTTTTAGTTGAATTCTGCCTTTGGTCCTCAGAAATCTCCATCATTTGTATATAAGGTGTAACATCTTGCTCTTCAGTAGGTTGTAGATATAAATCCTCCATCTCATTAAGTTGTAAATCTAGTTGTGTGTCATGATCAGTTGAAGTTTGAAATTCAATTTTTAACTCTGAAATATCCTCTTTCCTGAGTGTCCTGAAATGCTCTCTTAATTCTTCTTTCATTTCCAAAAAATTTTCTAGTATGAGTCCATAGTTAAGCTGTGAGTGGGATTCCATTCTTCTTCTCTTTTTTTTTTATAATAAAAGTTCAGCAGCATCTGGGCATGATGCCAAGTTCAGCAGTTCAGCTGCAAATGGTTACATTGTTACGATAAGGCTTTCTGGGCTTCACGCCAAGTTCCGAGATACATTGTAACCATGCAATCCACATAACTCCACCCAGAAGCCAAAGAGGTTTTTTTTTCTTTTTAAAGTAGATAAAAATGTTCAGAAGGGGGGGGAGGAAAAGAAACACTCCACCCCCCCTCCCTAAAAATTTCCACTTAAGCTGAAAACAAGCAGGCAGAGAAAGAGAGTCACAGTAAGGCTTTTTCTTCTTCTTCTTCTTTTTTTTTTTTCAGGATCCCCCGAATTCCAACAGTTCAAATACACAATAAAAATTAGTTATTTTTTTTCCCCCAAGTATTCGAACGCTGCTTTTTCAAGGGAGGGAATAGTTTCTAGAAGCTTTTCACAGGGAAGTAAATAGGATAACAAGAGGGAAGGAAAGGTCTCACCTGGATCTTCCACGGTGGTTCTTTATGCTTAGATGTTGCTGTGACTTTCGGCTGGAGCAGCTAAGTGATTGGCCATGTTACTGGCCGATCTTTTCCCCGTCGGCCCAAAGGTGATTTCTCGGATCGCAGAGGGGGCTGCCGCTCCCTCCGCGATCAGACGAGTGTCCTCCTCCACGGAGGTCGCCTCTCCAGGGTGACTTTCGACCCTGTCCAGGGTCTACCGGCAGGGGGAAATCGGTCGGCAAAGAAAATATACTCTTTGCCTGACCGCAGGCACTGCAACCGGAACCGGAAGTCCTTTCTGGTCTTAAGCAGTTCTTAAAAGTAGGTAAATGCAGCCTCAGATGAGCAACAACACATGACATATTACACCATGTCATCATTTATTTTACAAAAAGAAAGGCAAAATGGAGAAGCTGTGTATAAAAGACAAAACACACCCTGACTGCTTCCATAGGTATGAAGAGGCTAAGAGATAATGTCAGAATCCAGTTATATTTCCTTTCTATCTATCTTCTCTGATCTAAAACCAATTCTTACCCTTCCCTGGATCCTGCCATACTCCCAAGGGGGAGGGGGGAGATGCATGCGGGTTTATTACGTTCACTTCCTCTATTCACTACAAAGTAACCTTTTGTTTATTCTTCTTCAGGTCTGCTAACCATTACAATGTAACCATTTGCCTCTTATCCTATGCCCCTCTGAACTTCTCCTTCTTACCGGCCAGATAGGAAAAGGGGGGTGAAAAGATACAGACCTCCGGGATCTGGTTTATTTCTCCGTCATCAAAATAAGGTGTGAAGAGCTGTTGAATGATCGTGCACAACAGAGCCAGATTGATGTTATCTTTCCTGGATTTAGCACCTAGAAATTTGCCGGTCTGAACTGTGGGGTGGGGTTTGCTGAGGGACACTTTAAAACATTGATCTGTAAGGGAATCCCTCAGATCCAGTCTATTATGCCTGCTATCAACTACTCTTAATAAAAGTTCCTGTTGGAAGAGATTGTTTCCAAGAATTCTGCTTTCTTAAGATGTGGGTTGGAGTGGGTCCTTACAGGTAGCCTGGTGCTGCTGATCAAGTGACCTTGATTAATTGATCATCAGCAAGTGTGACTGCCTCTATAAAAGCCAAAGTTTCAGGAGTTTGCTGGTCTCCAGCATTGAGTTGTGTGTTAACACAATGCCAAAAGGTAAAGCCATCAGCAATGATCTTAGAGAAGCAATTGTTGCTGCCTATCAATCTGGAAAGGGTTACAAGGCCATTTCAAAACAATTTAAAGTCCATCATTCTATAGCAAAGAAGATATTCACATGTGAAAAACATTCAAGGCAGTTCCCAATCTGCCTAGGAGTGAACATCCCAGCAAGTTCACCCAATGCTCAGAGATACTGCAAAAAATCAAGAGTTCCACCTCAGACTCTACAGGCCTCAGTGAGCATCTTAAATGTTCATGGCAGCAGAATTAGAAAAGGACTGAACAAGCAGGGTTTCTTTGGAAGGGCTGCCAGGAGAAAGCCTCTTCTCTCAAAAAAGGACATGGCAGCCCGGCTGAGGTTTGCCAAGTTGCACCTGAACAAATCGCAAGACTTCTGGAACATTCTCCTTTGGACGGAAGAGACCAAAGTGGAGAAGTTTGGCCATAACACACAGGGCCACGTCTGGCGAAAACCACACACAGCCTATCAGCACCAACATGCCTCACCAACCGCCAAGCACGGTGATGGAGGGGTGAGGATTTGGGCTTGTTTCTCAGCCAGAGGACCCGGGCACCTTGCACTATGTTGTGTGTTGTTCATCCGAGATTGTAGTTACCTACTTTTAAGAATTGCTAAGGACCAGTGATTTTTATCAGATGTCCTGATACATAAAATCATAGAACTAAAAGAGGATGGACTTTCCTTTTCACATGGCTGTATTTTCCCTGATTTTAGACAAAGATGAAACTGCATAAATTCCCAATCCTGCTCTGAGTCAGCAACTGAAGTCCTTTTATCAATCCCCAAAATACTCCTCAGGTCCAATGATTGGATTTATTCCAGTACAGGTATATTTTAAGCCCCAAACTTCAGTTCAATATAAAGATTTGGGGGTAACTTTGGCATTATATACTCTAATAATTGGGAAAAAGCTGGACAGCTATGAGGGTTTTTAAAAATTTAAGTAGTAAATTCAAATTTAAACCAAAGTGTATTTAGCAAGTAAGAGGCTCAGTGGCTTAAAGACACTGAATCTGTTCCAGCACTTCAAGTTCTATCACTGCATGGCGGGGTGAGCTCCCGTTGCTTGCCTCAGCTTCTGCCCACCTAGCAGTTTGAAAGCCTGTGACAACACTAATAGATAAATAGGTACCACTTTGGTGGGAAATGTGGCATGTTTCATGCAGATGGTGGGGCCCCTGCCAGTGCTGGACTTGCTGGGATGTGACACTCAACTGCCAGGCGGCATCGGTGGTGAGAGAAGGCCCAGATGATGCCACAGGAGATCTCTCATCTTTCTGGTGCGGAGCCAGTTCACCCTCTGTGGGGCACCCTGGATGAGCTCATGAGCACAAACTGAATGGACTAGCATTCCTGGGCTGTGAAACAAACACTATGTAGTTACCTAGCTATTTATACCTTTCCCATATGCTAAATAAATAAACAATTTAGCACTTTAGGCATGTACATGAGAATCCTTCCTTAGTCCTGGTAAGTCATTAATGTCTAGACTGAATAATAATGTACTCTTTTATGTTACACCTTGGTAAGTATCTATCCTTCTTCTCAGGGCTCCACTGAGCCCAAACCTCCCTCTCAAACAAGGGCTTGTGGAAAGGGATCAGGGCCAACAGTCTGAGCTCCATTTTAAGGGAAATCAATTTCCTCCATCATATTTCTCCATTTACTGTATCAAATGCTGCAGTAACATCTATAAAGCCAGAAAACCATGGTTTACCTGACTGACATATTGTGTAATTAGCTATTTCAAAAGAAATCTGTTGTCAATGTGAGATTATTAATTTATTGATTAATTATTATACAACTGTGTGAAACTTTTTCCTCTACTTAAAACCTTCTTGTTCTTCTGCAAGGAATGCACTTTTGTTCTACCCAACCTCAAGTTTACTTAAGAGGAACATGGTGTATATTTTAGCCACAATATCCCTTAGTCTAACTAACCTGTAATTGCTAGAGTCCTATTTATTCCATTTTGTTTGTATAAAGGAACACTACTATTGCCAAGTTGAGTACAACTGGATATGTCAGGTATTATTTTTATGTGAAAATAAACATGCCAATAGTTCACCCACAACTGGGGATATTTTTTGAATAGCTGGGAGAAAGTCCTCTACAGGGACCTTACTGCTTTTCAGGCCTTTGATGAGTAATTTAAACATAAACATAATAGAAAAAATATAATTGATATGTTTGCTAATATGGAGAAAAGCAACTCTTGAATTCCATGTAGAAGTATTCTTGGATCTATTGCTCACCCACCACCATCCCACTCACTTTACCAGACAGAGAATAACACACACAAACCTGGGGGACTTTGTAGGTGTCTGCTAATGTTGACATCTGGATGGAGATTTCCCTGCTAGCTGAATCAAGAAGAGCCAGGAGGTTCTCCTTCCTTCCACAGCCGTAGTTTGGGACATTGGCTTCTCCAGTAGAGAGAATGTCCAGCAAGGCATCTGAAGTGTGTAAAGTGCTCAAAGAGTTGTCATGGATGTTGCAGCCAAGTGTGAGATTGTGCAGGAGCTGGGGATTCTTGTTGACCAGTTGAATGGTGAAAATTAATTGTAGGGTGTATGAAAAACCATAAGCCTTACTGTAAAAAATGTTCATGTTATTATCATCAATAGCAACAACATTTTTTAAAAGAATTTATTCCTTTTTGTCTCCAGAAGCCTACTGAGTCTTAAGCCAATACTGATCCAAAACCAATAATCAGTTATACAAATAGGGGAATGGGCTGAGCAGAGGCAACAACAACTGTTTCAATCACTACTTTAAACAAAATGAATTCAAGTAATGAATTCAGGAGTAAACGGGGAGAGGAAAATAATCTGATTGCCTTTGGGATTTTTTTAACCCCATCTCTGGTTTTGAGTCTCTTCTACAAAATAAGAAAAAAGAGGAAATCAAAATCATCCAGGAAATTAGAGAAGTCCTATAATATAGAAGCAAGTGAAAAGAAGAAAAGAAGGAGAGGGTGAGAATTAGAAAATGGGGGGAATGCAAGTCCATCACCTTGAACGACTTACAATGGAGATGGAACAAAAGGAGCACTGTTGAAAGGCAATATTTTATGAGATAGTAGTGTTTCCCTTGTGACTATACCAATGAGATGGTCTCCTAGCCTATAGTAGCTCCATGGTTTATTTTCATCCTGGTGCTCCAAACTGAGCGGGCATTTCGTTCTAAGCTTCCCAGAGACCGGCTGGGACACCAGCAGCATCAAAACCAGAAGCAGCAGGTCCATAATTCAGAGGGTTTTATTAATCCTCTTCCTGTTTCTAACACCAACAGCAGAGAACAATTGGAAGAATTCAAAGCACTCTCAGAAGGTGGAGATGCCAGTGACTTTCCTGATAGAAACAGAGAAACACTCAGCTTCACCTGGGAGGAGAGAGAGGTACAATCAAGAGCAGAGCCCCGGCCTGTCCCAAAACGTGTTCCCTCAGAGCTTGGCCTAACAAATTTATCCTTTTCTGATACAAGATCCTTTGCTTATGGCTTCAATCTGCTGTCTCTATCAAAGGCACAGAGATCTCAAAGACCCAGGTGGTCATAATTACAGTGAGAAGCAACTTCTCCTCTTGGGATCCTGAACTTCTTCTGGGCTCCATGTGCAGAGGAGACACTGGAGAAAAGCATGTTAGTGAAACATCACAGATACACTCCTGGGGGTTCTGTTCTGTTGTGGTTGTGGTCCTTCTTGTCAGGACATGTCCAGGAAGTGATGCTGGAGGAAGGTAGCTCAGTAACAAGGGAACTGATGTCTTCTGTCCTTCAACGTGGTCTCCTTGTCTCCAGAGACTGCTGGGGAAGGTCACCAAGAGTTGTGGAGTTTGGTGCCACTCTAGGTTGGTGACACTTAACTCTTGTGTTGCCTTTCTTCTAACCGCCAAGGAAGCAATCAGACCCCTTGGATTCTGCCTAATGTTAAGAGTGGGGCCTGTTTGGGATTTTCTTTTATATCAGAACTTCATATTGAAAGGATTTTATTATGCTTAAGCTTGATATTAGTAATATTGATATTAGTAGTGATACTTTGTAGTCATTATATATATATATCTTTGTTTATGTGCAAGCAGCTTTGTAGGTGCTTTATATTGGGAAAATAGTTATATAGAAGCAAATGTTTCATGTTTTAGGTACAGATGATTGCTTACAGGTGAAAAGAGCACGGTAAGGGGAGGGGGAAAAGGAGTTACAGATGGAGCCTGGGTTGCTGTGTATGAGTCATCATCTAGGAATTATTTTTTTGTGCCATTGTATGTCTGGTACCAAGACCTGATCTTTTTGTTCTAGAAAGGTATAAAAGGTGGAAGACATCTTTCCTGGTTGTTGCCTTCATCTGTCTACCAGCCACGAAGAGAGATGGGGTCACCCAACTCTATTTTGATCAAAATAAAAGTTGTTTGCTTGCTGAAACCTCGGCTGAGGAGTTTCTTTGGCTCTTTTAAATTCCTGAGTAATGCTGGGACAATTGTGAGGCTAAGTGGGAAATCTTACAACATATTAATCATAAATTGCACCTGACCTTAAAATTCCTTGTGCCTGAAGTGAAATTTTGTTTCCCCTCTTTTCTAAGCAATATCAATTTTGGGATGAGAGGCAGCCTGTGGGCTGCATCGTTGGCTGAATAGGGAGAAAGTCATAGTGTTCTGTTCTGACATAGGCATGGAGGCGAGGCGGTTGATGCAAAACAGATGTCTTTTATTGGGTACTTGCACTGAACAGAATCATGTTGGTAGATTGAACAGAAACACAGGAATCAGCTACTAACAACAACTAACTACGCCCCACTGGCCACTCCTTCTTATATTCCCTAGCCAGGGAATGCTTAGCCAATCGATGCAGGCTATTCTCCCGCCTCGCGCATGCGCACGAGCCTGGAGACAGCCTGTCTGGGTCCCGGGCAGACATGTGGTCTGTCCGGGTCTCTGCAACAGTCCCGGGCAGACATGTGATCTGCCCGGGTCTCTGCACTTGTTTCCAATCTTCCTGGGCCTTGCTGAATGACTCAGCAAGGCCCAGCCTCTCTGCAACTTTCTGAGCCTTGCTGAATAACTTCAGCAAGGCACAGTACATAACACATAGAGTTGGTGGAAGTTTTTTTTTCTTGACACTTTCGGCATTGTCTTTACGTATTGATATAAGATTCTTTGTATTCTATTTTGCCATCAACTTGATCTATTTTTGTTTCAACTTTTTGAATTCTTTGTTCGTTCTTCATCATTGTTTGTTGTATAGTCTCTATCTTGTCATTCATGTTTTTAATTTCATTTTTGATTTCTTTGTGGTGAGTTTTTGTTTCTTCATGATTATTTGCTATTGCCTCTTGGGTTTTCGTCATTGTTTCCTGCATCATTTGTAACATTGTCTGTATACTCTGTGGGTTCATCGCCAATTCTACTTTTTCTTTTTCTTTCCCCAACATGGTTCCTATCGTTCTTTGACCTATAGGAGAGGCCATTATAGGTGTGGGATTTATAGCTGTTTTTTTACTTATTTTAGTTGTTGCTGTGGTACTTGTCATTTTTATTACTTGGATAATATTTTCCCACACTTGCATATATCAATTTTATATAACGTTAAGGGTTAACCTTAAAAATAAGATTACAAATAGATTTATACCTTTTCTTATCCCACTATTATATAATATAATTTATAATACTCTTAACACCTCTTTTGTATATTTCTGTAATACTCCACACAATGCATATACATATACTATTCTCAAAATATTATCACCACTCTTAATTTCATTCACTATCACTCGTTTAAATAATCACCTTTCTCTCTATGATCCCTGTTTGTTAACAGGTGCTGCAATATTGCATCAGCCTTTTTTCTCTCTGTCTCAGTTTAATGTGTCCACAGATCCACCAAATGTCACCTTATTTCCTCTTCTGTATACCCAATAAATCCAAAACGTCCACTAGTCACTTTGTCCAGATATATGTCAGTTAAGATTCAAATTTCAATGGTATTTGTTCTTCAAAAATAAGATCCAGTAATTGGTATTAAGTTTCTCCGTTGTCTCACTTCAACTTTTAATCCTTATGTTGATTTTTTCAAAGTCTCTTAATCACCCTTTGTTGCCTCTGGCCGTCTCCAGTCCTTTCTCTAGTTTCAATCTCTGCTTCTTGCAGCTTTTAAATTCCAGCCTTTCACGTTTTATAAGCTTTACTGTGGGCTCTCTGCTTCTTCTCGCTGCTCTCGTTCTGCTCTAAGGCTCCCTTCTCCGCTCTATTCAATTTCAGTTGCCGCTGTGTCTCTCTCCTTATCGCTTTGCTTTTTCCGCGCCTTCTATCAAATATTCCTCACCTCCTTCAGGGGTTTCTCCTCTGCCGTACGAAGCTGTCAGTTTTACTTTTCACTTCCCTCTCAGGCTGTCGCCATCGCTCCCGGCCGGCCTTAAAGACCGGCTTCTTCTCCACCAATTTTAAGAGTGCTGCTCCTGTCTGCTCGGGTGTTTGCTTTACACCCGGCTTCTCTGAAGCTTCCTCTTTAATTTACCGGTCTCTCCGGGATCGGTAAAGCCCTTACCGGGCTCTTAGCGAAGAAATTTCCGGGATTTAGGAACAGAGATCTGTTCCTTCACCCGCTCCACGATGACGTCACAACCGGAAGATCCGAAAAGATGGATCAGATATCCAAACAAGCAAACAGAGAGCTGACCCAATCTATTACCTTCTTGGAATTGGAAAAAGCTGCGTTCTTCCTAAGATTTCAAAATATCGTAGAGGAAAAAGAAGAAGATTTGGGAGAGAAGATGGCGGAGATATTGGCCGAGATATTAGGAAAGGACAAACAGGACGCAAGAAGAGACATAGATGAAATTTATCGAGTATATACAAATTATGCACGTAGGCACAGACTGGCGAGAGAGGTACATATAAGGTTGACTAGAAGATCAATAAGGGATGAAATATATAAAAAAACAAGAGACAAACAGATAGTATATAAGGGTAAAGAAATAATTGAATTAAAGCAAATACCACGTAGAATACGAAATCAGAGACGAGAATACCAATTTCTAACAACCCAATTAACTAAATACAAAGTTATGTTTCGATGGTTAGTACCTGAAGGCATATTTGTAACATGGCAAGAAAAAAAATATAAGATAGACACACTCGAGAAAGCGCAGGATTTTTATGAATGTCACTTTGCGCAGGGAGAAGAACAAGAAAGTAGGGAAGAGCCAGAGAGTAAAAGTCAGGAGGAAGACCTAATAGAAGAATTTGAGCGAGAAAGAGAAACGCAAAAGAAACAAGAAAGAGAAAGGTTAGAAAGAGAAGGAGCAAAAGGAAGGGTAATAGAGACAAGAAGCACAAAAAAACCAGATCAAGTAAAAAACAGGAGAGGCAATTAAGCTCTTTTCTGTAAACATTAATGGTTTAAACATACCAAGAAAAAGAGTACAAACGTTTAATAAATTAAGGAAATTGGATGCAGACGTGATATGTCTCCAGGAAGTTCATATAAAAAAGGATTATAGAAAACTACTAGAGAATGTAAAATTAGGAACACTATACACAACACTAGCACAAAACAAGAAAGGAGGAATTGCTATATATGTTAAAGAAAAAATAAAATCAAAATTAATATATTCGGATGAAGAGGGGAGAATTTTAATGTTGGAAATAGAATTAGGGCAAAAACAAACTTTATTAACGGCAGTATATGCACCAAATAATAACCAACATGATTTTTTAAAAAAGGTACATAAGAAACTAGTGGATCTGGACTATGAAAATATTTGTATGATTGGGGATCTAAATGCAATAGTCGATGTTAAGAAAGACTATAAAAGTAGTAAAAAGAGCAAAAAGAAGAAAAATATATTACCAAAATCATTCTTTAACATGGTAACAGAACTCAACCTTTGGGATATATGGAGAGAGACACACAGATCAGACAAACAATACACATTTTATTCGTATCCGCATCAATCCTGGTCCAGGATCGATATGGCCTGGGTAACAACAGAAATACAGAACGGGATAGAGGAAATTGAAATAGGACTTAATGACTGGGCAGATCACAACCCAATAATAATAAAATGGAAAGGCCAGAAACAGAGAAAAAGATGGTCAATGAATCAAAGACTATGTAAAGACAAACAATATATACAGATGCTAGAAAAGGAACTGACATTATTTTTTCAGGTAAATAAAAAGGAAGAGACATCAACACAAAATTTGTGGGATACCACAAAAGCCTACATTCGAGGATTGACAATTGCATACAACTCTAAGAAAAATAAAGATAGGAGACTTCAACAAGAAAAACTGCAAGAAGAACTTAAAGAAACAGAAAGTGACCTACAGAAGGATCCACAAAAAAAAAGATAAAGGAAAAATGGAATATTATAAAACACAAGATTAATCTGACAACACAAGAAGAAATGGCACAGAAAATTAGGATGGCGAAACAAAATTACTTTGAAAACGCGAATAAAACCGGTCGATGGTTGGCCTATAAATTAAAAAAAGAAAAAGGTAAAAGAGCAATACATCAACTACAAGATGAAAGTGGAACAGTACAATATAGACGGGAAGAGAAAAAGAACATAATACAAAATTTCTTCTCAAAGCTATACTATCAGGAAGATATAGTAGATGATAAAGTTAAACAATATATAGAGGCAGCAAAAATGAGCAAAATCACAGAAGAACAAAAGGAAATGTTGAATAGACCAATAACCGCAATAGAACTAGAAACAGCATTGAAAAAACAAAAAAATAATAAATCACCAGGACCAGATGGAATTCCGGTTGAGTTTTATAAAAATATACAAGAGTCACTACAATGGATAATGTTGGAGATTTGTAATGAGGTGCTGGAGGAGGCGAAGATACCGCCATCTTGGACTGAAGCAATTATTACTCTCATCCCTAAGGAAGATTCAGACCTGCAACAAATTCAAAAC
>JALGBA010001622.1:55000-138723 GCA_023970755.1 Azemiops feae | reverse complement strand
CAAAGAATAATAAGAAAGTCCCACGAGGACGCAGAGAAACCTCCAGGTGGCCTCAATGGCTCTCTAAAATAATGCAAATGACCAGCTGTCTGCAAGGAGGACAAATCCTTCCATTCCCCACCATCCAGTCAGAGCTGAAGAAGCCTCTGGGAGGAGAAGCGAAAACCTCTTCAAAGAAAAACAAGAAGGTCAAATTCAGCTTCTTAAAACTTCCTCCGCTCCCCGGAGAGACTTTTTCTAGTGGCTAGGGCATCACGCTAGATCTCAAGGAGCTCGACCTGCTACAGCGGGAGGGGGATGCATCGGAGCCCCCGGCTGGCTCACTGTCCTGCCTTGGCCAAGAACGCCCTGCGGGTGCGAACTGGATGTGCCAGACTGACAACAAAGCAGCCAGACCATCACCCGAGTCCCAAGGGGACGTGCGAAGTGATAAACGGCCTCGGTTTGGGGGCTGGCGGCGCCTTGGCTGTAAATGATCACGGCAACCCGAGTTGTGAGGACTCTCGTCCGACCCGCTGCTCGGTGTGCTTCGCCGAAGAATAGATCAAGGAGGATTAAAGAGGTCCTTGGCGTTCTCTGTTTTCTTGCCGACGTCTCATGACCCAACTAGGGAGCATCATCAGTGCCAGAAGGGAGGGGAATTCCTGAGGAGGAGGAGGAGGAGGAGGAGGAGGAGGAGGAGAAGGAGAAGGAGGAGGAAGACCAAGGAGGTCCTGGGTGTTCTCTGAGTTTGGCTGTTTCCTTGCCGACATCTCATGACCCAGCTAGGGAGCATCATCAGTGCCAGAAGGGAGGGGAGTTCAGGAGGAGGAGGAGGAGGAGCCACCCAGAAGGAGCTGCCCAGCAGAGGCGTCCAGTCTCCCCCTGCAGGCCTTCCGGGAAAGGAGGATTCACGGGGGGGGGCGAAGGGGGGAGGGCGGGAAGGCCCTTCCCCGCTGGAGATGCCGCCATAGCAACCGTCTCTGCCGCCTCCGAGAGATGGGAAGATCACCGTGGCAACCGACAAGCCCCCAGAAGAGTGATGGACCGGGTGCCAAAGAAGGGGGAGGGCAGGGGGCAATCCGACGAGGCCCGGAAGAGTCTCCCGGCCCGGCTGGGAGGCGAGTTCGAGAAGCGCCCGGAGCCCCGGCTGGCAAGGAACGACGGGGGGGCGTGTGGCAGGTGCCCGGCCCTCTCCGGAGGGCCGTCAAGACAGAAAAACAGGTGCCTGGTGGTGCACCAAGCCTCCTGGGAAAGAGGGCTAGACTGCTCCTGAGCCTGGAGGCTCGCGTTCAAATCCCCCGCCTCCCTCCGGCCCAATCCTTGGGTCTCTCTGGGAGGAAACCACGCTTGGCTTGAGACGGGGGGGGGACGCTCTATCTCTGCAGCCGAGGGGGGGTCCCAAGAGCCAAGAGCCCCCCCTCTTTAAAAGAGCAGACCCCTCCCCTCCCCCCCGGATCCTTCCCTGGATTGACGGTTGCCCCCAACCCTCTTCAGCTCGCCCCACCCCACCCCGCTTCCAAAGGGAGACCCCCCCAAGGGAGACCCCCCACCCTTGCTATCTGCCCCCCTTTCCGATTTGAGCACAGCCCCCCCGAAAGTGGGGGGGTGAGGAAAGGCAAAACGGAAAAGCCTTTTGGTGGCACCCAGGTGTGCCTGGTGTGTGTGTGTGTGTGCCTGGTGTGTGTGTGTGTGTGTGTGTGTGTGCCGTTGGGCCCACACACACACACACGGCAAAAGGCGGGGGGGGAGACCAAGAAGCCCCACCCCGAAGATTCAGGAAGTGCCCCTCTCAGACAGAGGGACCCCCACTCTTCTGCTTATGGGGCAGCCTGAGATCCCCCTGCAGTTAAAACAGGGGTGGCCTGCTTGGGGGGGCTCCAGCCAAAGGGGTTGAGCTGCGGGGGGGCTTCAGAGGGGGGACCCCCCTTCCACCCACCCTAAGGAGCCTTTGGGGCCGGAGTCCTGGGAAGAGGAGGGGGTCCGGCGATGCTCAGGCACTCGGTCCAGCGGTGGGGGCAGGAAGGAAAAGAATCTGGGGATCAGACTCAGAAGAGAGCTGGAAGGGACCATGGAGGTCATCCAGTCCAACCCCCTGCTCGAGCAGGAGACCCTAGACCATTTCAATCAATCAATCAGAATAGAGTTGGAAGGCACCTCAAGAGGTCATCTAGTCCAACCCCCTGCTCATGCAGGAGACCCTAGACCATTTCAATCAATCAATCAGAATAGAGTTGGAAGGTACCTCAAGAGGTCATCTAGTCCAATCCCCTGCTGCTCGAGCAGGAGACCCTTATAGAATCACAGAATAAGAGTTGGAAGGGATCTCGGAGGTCATCTAGTCCAACACCCTGCTGCTCGAGCAAGAGACCTTTACAGAATCATGGAATAAGAGTTGGAGGGACCTCGGAGGTCATCTAGTCCAACCCCCTGGTCACACAGGAGACCCTAGCCCATTTCAATCAATCAGAATAGAGCTGGAAGGGACCTTGAAGGTCATCTAGTCCAACCCCCTTGCTCAAACAGGAGACCCTTACAGAATCATAGAATAAGAATTGGAAGGAACCTCGGAGGTCATCTAGTCCAACCCCCTGCTCACGCAGGAGACCCTAGACCATTTCAATCAATCAATCAGAATAGAGGTGGAAGGGACCGGAGGTCATCTAGTCCATCCCCCTGCTCGGGCAGGGGACCCTTACAGAATCATAGAATAACAGAGTTGGAAGGGACCTTGGAGGTCATCTAGTCCAGCCCCCTGCTCGAGCAGGAGACCCTTACAGAATCATAGAATAAGAGCTGGAAGGAACCTCGGAGGTCATCTAGTCCAACCCCCTGCTGCTCGAGCAGGAGATCCTTATAGAATCATGGAAGAAGAGTTGGAAGGGACCTTGGAGGTCATCTAGTCCAGCCCCCTACTCACGCAGGAGACCCCAGACCATTTCACACAAGTGCAGAAAGTGAGTAGTCTCCCTCCAGGCCTTGGCACCCAAGGTTCTCCTACTGAGGTTGGTGGGTGCTGCTGCCCCCTCCTCCTCTCTCCTGATTGGTCCAGCGCTCCAAAGCATCTCCTTTGGCTAGGGAAAGCAGGGGTCCAAGGCTTAAGCAGCCACCCCCCCTCAAATCCCACTCCTCCTCCTCAGGGAGAATGGGCTCCTTCCTGGTTGGGGGAGGGGCTTCTGGCCCAGCTAGGCTCCTCCCCTCTTTCCTGCTGACCTCACAGGGGCTTCAAGACAGCCCCCCCATGGCAGCCACCCTCCTCTCCGAATTCTTCCACCCACCCCCTATTTCCTCTCTGCAGCTCAGCCCGAGACAAACCCTCCCCCGAGCAGCCCGGAGCAAGTGAATACCGGCCATCCTCGACTTACGACGGTTTGTTTAGTGACCGCTCAAAGTTACAATGCCGCTGAAAAAAAGGGACCCGTTTTCCCCCCCCCCACCCTGACAACCATTGGCGGCATAGCCCGCAGGTCAGGTAATGTGCATCCGGGCGCTTGTACCACCGACTCGCATTTACGACGATCACATTTGAGGAGCAAAGTCAAAGGGGAGGGGGGGAAGCCCGATTCGCTTAACGACCATGCAACCGATTTGACCACAGCCGCGATCCCCTTCACAAAGGTGGCGAGGACGTGCCTCAAACGGGGCAAGACTTAAGGAATGTCTGGCCGAGCTACCTGGATTCCAGGCGCCACTGTGGTCGTAAAATTGTTCTCCCCCGTCACAGCCCACCGTCCTCGTTCTTCCCGCCTGGACCCTCGTCAACCCCAGACTCACCACCGAGAAGTTGCGGGCGCTGCAGTTGATCCCCCGAAAGCTGCAGTGCCAGAGCATCTCGGCCAGGTCATGGCCTGTCCGGTCGTAGAACTCGGCCATGTCGAAGGGACCCGCCTTGAAGCCCCGGAAGTTGGCCTTGTCCCGCAGAGCGGCCAGGGTCTCTGGGTCAGCCAGGTGGGCGCCGCTGACCTCGTGGCGGGCGTCCAGCAGGGCCAGCAGGGCCCCGGCGTGGTAGAGGTCGTTGCGGCTGAGCTTGGAGAAGCGGAAGCCGTTCAGGTTGCAGAGGGTGACGGCCGGGAAGGTGAGGTTGGCGACAGCCACCTCGTCCAGCTTGGTGACGTGCGGGTAGCGGAAGAAGTAGCCGATGCGCTCGGCGCACACCAGCGCCAGCAGGGCCAGTGAGCCCAGGAAGAAGAGGGCCCAGAGGCCCCGGCGCAGGGAGAGGGAGCCGTAGGCGAAGATGTGGCTCACCCCGTGCAGGGAGGAGGAGACGGCGAAGACCTGCAGGCTGGACGGCCGACCCCCTTCCATGCCGGCCTCTCTCGGGGCGCACGCACCCCTTCTTCACTCCTCCAGATGCCCCCGACTCAGCCAGACCCCCTTCTCTCAGTGGTGCCCCGAACAGCCAGCCGTACCCCCCGACTCAGGGTCCCCTTCTCTCAGCGGTGCCGATCCTCCAGGTGCCCCTCCGACTCAGCCTGGCTCCGTGTGCACGGACCCCCTTCTCAGCCTTACCCTGCTCCCCCACCTACCTCTGACTCAGCCTCGCTAGGGGTGCACGGCCCCCCTTCTCTCAGCTGCACCCCGATCTTCCAAACGCTCACCTTCTCTCAACGGTGCCCCCCTGAATCAGCCTGGAGAGGGGCGGACGGCCCCCTCAGCCTCGCCCCGATCCTCAGCTGCCCTCCAACTGAGCCTGGTGAGGGGCGCACAGCCCCCCTTCTCTCAGCTTCGCCTCGATCCTCAGCTGCCCTCTGACTCAGCCTGGGGAGGGGTGTAGGACCCCCCTTCTCTCAGCGCCACCCCCCTGAATCAGCCTGGAGAGGGGCGCACGGCCCCCTTTCTCTCAGCCTCGCCCCGATCCTCAGCCGCCTTCCGACTGAGCCTGGTGAGGGGCACAGCCCCCCCCACTTCTCTCAGCAGCGCCCCGAACCTCAGCCGCCCCCCGACTCAGCCTGGAGAGGGGCGCACAGCTCCCTTCTCTCAGCGGCGCCCCGATCCTCAGCCGCCCCCCCAATCAGCCTGGGCAGGGGCGCACGGCCCCCTTACTTCTCTCAGCCTCGCCCCGATCCTCAGCCGCCTCCCCCCGACTCAGCCTGGGGGGCTCTCCTGCCCACCGCCCATGTTCCGCGACCCCCGGCCTCCCCCGACAGCGCAAGGCGATCCCGAAACGGGGAGGACGGGGGCGCAACGCGCTCCCCCCCCCGGCTTGGAGGCGGCTGCGCCGGCCGCCGCCCGATCTGCGCAACGCCCCAGCTGCGCCCAGCTGTTTTTAGCAGGCGGCGGCTCGTCCGGGGAAGCCTCCGGATCACGCCCGCCCGCTGGCGCCGGTCAGGCAAGGTGGGGAGGGGTCCGGGGCGGGCTTCCCGTCCCCCCCCTCGCCCCCCCCGCCACGCAGCAGCCCCGACCGCCTCCCGGGTCCTAAGCAGCAGCCGCGCGGAGCCTCGGAGGAGGCGGGAAGGGTTGGGCCACGAGGCGGCGGAGCCGAAGGCACAGCTTCAATCAGTCAATCAATCAATCAATCAGTCAATCCATCAATCAATCACACTAGAGCTGGAAGGAACCTCGGAGGTCTTCTAGCCCAACCCCCTGCTTGAGCAGGAGACCCTTATAGAATCATAGAATAAGAGTTGGAAGGGACCCTGGAGGTCTTCTAGTCCAACCCCGTGCTTGAGCAGGAGACCCTTAAAGAATCATAGAATAAGAGTTGGAAGGGACCTCGGAGGGCATCTAGCCCAACCCCCTGGTCCAGCAGGAGACTCTTAAAGAATGATAGAATGACAGTGTTGAAAGGGACCACAGAGGTCATCTAGTCCAACCCCCTGCCTGAGCAGGACACCCTAACAGATTGATAGAAGGACAGAATTGGAAGACACCTCGGAGGTCTTCTAGCCCAACCCCCTGCTCGAGCAGGAGACCCTTACAGAATCATAGAATGACAGTGTGGGAAGGAACCTCGGAGGTCATCTAGTCCAACCCCCTGCTTGAGCAGGAGACCCTTACAGAATCATAGAATAAGAGTTGGAAGGGACCCTGGAGGTCTTCTAGTCCAACCCCGTGCTTGAGCAGGAGACCCTTAAAGAATCATAGAATAAGAGTTGGAAGGGACCTTGGAGGTCATCTAGTCCAACCCCCTGCTTGAGCAGGAGACCCTTACAGAATCATAGAATAAGAGTTGGATGGGACCTCGGAGGTCATCTAATCCAACCCACTGGTCAAGCAGGAGTCCCTAACAGAATCATGGAATAACAGAGTTGGAAGGGACCCTGGAGGTCTTCTAGTCCAACTCCCTACTCGAGCAGGAGACCCTTGCAGAATCATAGAAGGACAGAGTTGGAAGGGACCTTGGAGGTCATCTAATCCAACCCACTGCTGCTCAAGCAGGAGACCCTAACAGAATCACGGAATAACAGAGTTGGAAGGGACCTCGGAGGTCATCTAGCCCAATCCCCTCCTCGAGCAGGAGACCCATACAGAATGATAGTATGACAGAGTTGAAAGGGACCTCGGAGGTCATCCAGTCCATCCCCCTGCCTGAGCAGGTGACCCTTACAGAATCACAGAATGACAGAGTTGGGAAGGGACCTCGGAGGTCATCTAGCCCAACCCCCTGCTCGAGCAGGAGACTCTAGTCTAGTCTGTACCCTTTGAGACAAGTGGCTGTCCAGTCTCCAGTGTTGGAGCACCCAGAACGTCTAATGGCAAGTGCTGACTTCTTGATTTGCTGAATTATTCAGCCCCCGCAGCCCTTCTATTTTCCATAACCCTCTTTATTAACATTTCAAATTACACACAGAAAAGGTGAATACAAACTCCATAAAAAGGAGGAGAATGGGGGGGAAACACAATGAAGCTCTACAAAGATATATAACGTTGCATAAAGAAAATATGTGAAGATCTAGAACCTTATATGAAGAAGACATATCAAGCTATATAAAGAAGACATATAAAGCTATCTAAAGAAGACATATAAAGCTACACAAAGAAGATATATCAAGCTACATAAAGGGATATCAATCCCTTTGTCCAAACGAATACAGGTTCCCCAAATTATTGCCTCGTCTAAGATTTCAGCCAAAGAGAATCTTTCCTCCATTAATTAGCCAATAATAACCCCCATCGCTTAATATTAAGCGGAAAAAGTCCGCTGTTATCAGAAATAACAATATTTCTCTTCTCATCCAGGAAGCTTCTTCAGTTGCTTTGAAGGAGGGGTCAAAAGAGGCGATCCACATTACCACTGAACAGGCCTCCCTCAACGGGGCGGGGCGGGAGAAATACGACTCCGCCCGTCTCCTGTTTACAACACGGTCCTTTCGGCCCTTCCCAAAAGTCGCCACGCACAGTTGCACTACTCAGGTGACCCTGAGGACACAGAGAAAACCTTCAAGTGGCCTCCACGACTCTCAGAGAGAGTACTAACGATCCGAGGACTGCCGGGAAAATAAACCCTCCCATTCGCCACCGTTCAGTCCGAACCGAAGAAGCTTCTTGGGGGGAGAAGGGAAACATCTTCATGGGGAAAAAAAAAAACCAAGAAAAACCAAGCTGTGACTGGATGGTGGGGAATGGAAAGATTTGCAAACCGCTGGTCATTTGCCTCCTTTTAGCCGGTCGTTGAAGCCACTTGGAGATTGATCTGTGTCCTCGTGGGACACAGATCAGGAAGGAAGTTTTAAGAAGCTCAATTTTTCTTTGAAGACGTTTCGCTTCTCATTAAGAAGCTTCTTCAGCTCTGATTGGATGGTGGGGGAATGGAAGGATTTATACTCCTTGCAGACCGCTGGTCATTTGCCTCCTTTTTAGAGAGCCATTGAGGCCACTTGGAGGTCTACCTGTGTCTTCGTGGGACTTTCTTATTATTCTTTGAAGAGGTTTTCGCTTCTCATCCGAGGCTTCTTCAGCTTTTACTGGATGGTGGGGAATGGAAGGATTTATCCTCCTTGCAGACAGCTGGTCATTTGCATTCCTTTAGAGAGACGTTGAGGCCACTTGGGGGCTTATCTGTGTCCTCCTGGGACTTCCTTATTATTCTTTGAAGACGTTTCGCTTCTCCTCCCAGAAGCTTCTTCAGCTCTGACTGGATGGTGGGGAATGGGATGATTTATCCTCTTTGCAGACAGCTGGTCATTTGCCTTCCTTTAGAGAGCCGTTGAGGCCACTTGGGTGTTTCTGTGTCGGAGGGATACGACACCACCCATCTCCTGTTTACAACACAACCCTTTCAGCACTTCCAAGAAGCCTCCACACTCACTCGCACTATTTAGTTGACCCTGAGGGCACGGATAAACCTCCAAGCGGCCTCAACAACTCTCTAAAAGCAGGCAACTGACCAGCTGTCTGCAAGGAGTATAAATCCTTCCATTCCCCATATCCAGTTGGAGCTGAAGAAGCTTCTGGAATAAGAAGGCAAACATATTCAAGGGGAAAAAAACAAGCTGTGACTGGATGGTGGGGAATGGAAGGATTTATACTCCTTGCAGACAGCTGGTCGTTTGCCTTCTTTTAGAGAGCCGTTGAGGCCACTTGGAGGTTTATCTGTGTCCTCCTGGGACTTTCTTATTATTCTTTGAAGACCTTTCCCTTCCCGTCCAAGAAACTTCTTCTGCTCTGACTGGATGGTGGGGAATGGAAGGATTTATACTCCTTGCAGACCGCTGGTCATTTGCCTCCTTTCAGAAGGCCGTTGAGGCCACTTGGAGGCTCATCTGTGTGTCGGAGGGATACGACACCACCCATCTCCTCTTTACAACAACACAATCCTTTCTCAGTGTTCCAAGAAGTTGCCACACCCATTTGCACCACTCCGATGACCCCGAGGACACGGATATAAGGCTCCAAGGGGCCTCAGTGGCTCTCAGAAAGAGTGCAAATGACCAGCCGCCTTCCAGGAATGTAAATCCTTCCATTCCCCACCATTCGGTCTGAAACCGAAGAAGCTTCTCGAAGGAGACGCGAAAGGTCTTCACGGAAAAACAAAGAAGTCCAGTTGCCTCTGGGAAAAAAGCGCCTTTGGGACACCTTGAGTAGGCTTAATGGGCTCGTAGTAGTATTAGTAGGAGGAGGAGGTGGGGAGGAGTGGCCGAGGATGGGCATCGGGCCAAATGCAGAAGTCCATTACCGGATACATTTGTAGAATTGTCCGGAAGCCGAGTCACGGTGCCTGGGACCTCGGAGGTCATCTAGTCCAACCCCCTGCCTGAGCAGGAGACCCTTACAGAATGATAGGAGGACAGAGTTGAAAGGGACCTCGGAGGTCATCTAGCCCAACCCCCTGCTCAAGCAGGTGACCCTTACGGAATCACAAATTGGGAAGGGACCTCGGAGGTCATCTAGTCCAATCCCCTGCTCGAGCAGGAGACACTTACAGAATGATAGTCAAAAGGGACCTTGGAGGTCATCTAGTTCAGCCCCCTGCTCAAGCAGGAGATTCTTACAGAATGATAAGAGTCGGAAGGGACCTTGGAGGTCATCTAGTCCAACCCCCTGCCTGAGCAGGAGACCCTTAGAGAATGATAGAAGGAGAGAGTTGAAAGGGACCTCGGCGGTCATCTAGCCCAACCCCCTGCTCAAGCAGGTGACCCTTACAGAATCACAGAATGACGACGACTCGGAAGGGACCTTGGAGGTCATCCAGTCCAACCCCCTGCTCGAGCAGGAGACTCTTGCAGAATTACAGGACAGAATTGGAAGGGACCCTGGAGGTCATCTAGTCCAACCCCCTGCTCAAGCAGGAGACTCTTATAGAATGATAGTCAGAAGGGACCTGGAGGTCATCTAGTCCAACCCCTGCTCAAGCAGGAGACTCTTACAGAAATATAGAGTCAAAAGGGAGGTCATCTAGTTCAGCCCCCTGCTCAAGCTGAAGACTCTTACAGAATGACAGTCGGAAGGGACCTTGGAGATCATCTAGTCCAACCCCCAGCTCAAGCAGGAGACCCTTACACAATCACAGTCGGAAGGGACCCTGGAGGTCATCCAGTCCAACCCTCTGCTCGAGCAGGAGACCCTCGACCATTTCCAGACCAGCGGCCGTCCGGTGTTAAGGACCCACCTCAGCTAACCCCCCCCACCCATCAAGAAAGCAGAACTCTTGAAACAGGCCTTGCCCCAAAAGGAAACTTTTATTGGGGGGGGGTCAGTAACAGCAGGGAAGGCAAGGCGAGATCCGGGGAAAATCCCGCTCAAAACAGTCCAGCGAAGCCAGCCAGCTTCCTCCTCCCGCCAAAACTCGTAATGTCCGTTTGAAATCCCAGCTGATCCGCCGGCGGCAGCCACGTTTGGGTCCTCGGCGCCGCCGGCACCCACCCCGAGGTCTCCTCCCGTCTGGCTTCTCCGCAACCGTTAACACACTCCTCTCTCAAGGGGGCCGAAGCCAGAAAGGGAAAGCGGAAAGCGAAAGTTGTCCCAAGCCGAGCCGATCCCTCCTTCCCCCAGCAGAACGGCAGGCCCCCAAAGAAGGGCACATATATATGCAGGGGAGACAGTCAGATTTGGGGAACCTGACATCCGGTCCCTTCCTAAAAGCCTCCGGTGACGGAGCCCCCCACCACTTCAGGTGGCCTCTGAGGCCCCCCCAATCGGGGATGGGCCAGGTGTGGGTCACAAGTGAGGGTCCTGGGATGGGGAGGCTACTTCAGGTGAGGGTCCTGGGGAGAAGCAAAGTGCCAGTTCGGGGGCTACGCTCTCCCCTCCCTCTTTTTCTCTCTCTCTTTTTCTCTTTCTCTCTCCCTCCCTCTTTCTCTCTCTCCCTCCCTCTCTCCCTTTTTCCTCTCCCTCCTTCTTTCAACCCCTTTCCCTTTCTCTCCCTCTCTTTCTCTCCCTCTCTCCTCCTGCCTCTTTCCCTTTTCTCCCTCTCCCTTTCCCTCTCTCCCTCCCTCCCTTTCTCTCTCCCTCCCTCTCGCTCCCTCCCTTACTCTCCCTCATTCTTTCTCTCCCTCTCTCCCTCCCTCTCTCCCTCTTTTTCCTCTCCCTCCTTCTTTCAACCCTTCCCTTTCTCTCCCTTTTTCTCTCCCTCTCCTCCTGCCTCTTTCCCTCTCTCCCTTTCCCTTTCTCTCCCTCCCTCCTCTCCCTCTCCCTCCCTTTCTCTCTCCCTCCCTCTCCCTCTCCCTTTCGCTCTCCCTCCCTCTTACTCTCCCTCTCATTCTTTCTCTCCCTCTCTCTCCCTCCCTCTTTCTTCCTCCCTCCCTCTCCCCCTCTCTCTCAGAAGAGGAAGAGCTTCCAGGAGGAGCCCTTGCGCGGGTCTTCCGTGTAAAAGGGAGCTCCCTGGTTCTTCTCCGCCAGCTCCTCCACCATCCGGATCAGCTGCTCCACCTGGGCCTCCCGCTCGGCCCCGCCGGCCCGGTTGCTGAAGGCCAGGCAGCGGTTCCCGCACTCGGCGATGTAGCGCTTCAGCTCCTTGTCCTGGGCCGAGACGAAGCTCTGCAGCGACCCCCCCTCCAGGTCCTCCTTGTGGGTGAAGAGGAGGATGAGGTAGCGCAGGGCCTCCTTCTGGAAGAGGCTTTTGATGAAGCGGACGGTCTCCTTCTCCTCCTTGGTGAAGGTCCCCACCTTCAGGACATGGAGGAGGGCGTGGGGGCCAGGCAGGCACAGCTCCACGCAGCTCTTCACCTTCGCGGCCGTTTCGCTCTCCGAGAGCCGGGTGTCGCAAACGCCCGGCGTGTCCACCACCACGATCTTTTGGCCGTTGAGCAGGGTCTCCCCCCGCTCGCAGCTCCGGGTGACCGTCTGGAGGCTCATCTCGGACCTGAAATGTTTGCTTCCCAAGATGGTGTTCCCCGTGGCGCTTTTCCCGCCTCCAGTTTTCCCGACAAGGACGACCCTGAGCTCTGGCACTAGGGCGGAGAAGAGGGGAAGGAGAGGAGGAGAGCAGAAGGAGAGAAGGAGGACAGGAGGAGAGAAGAGGGGAAGGAGAAGGAGGGAAGGGGAAGGGGAAAGAGGAGAGGAGGGAAGGGAAGAAGAGAAGAACGAAAGAAAAAAGAAGAAAAGAACGAAAGAACGAGAGAAGAGGAGGAAAGGAGAGGAGAGGGGGAAGAGAGGAGAGGAAGGAAGAGGAAAGAGAGGAGGAGAGGAGGAGGAAAAGAAGAAGAAAGAGAAGAAAGGAGAAGGAGAGAAGGAGAGAAGGGAAGGGAAGAGGAGGGAAGAGAGAAGAACAAAAGAAGAAAAGAGAAGAGAAAAGAACGAAAGAGAATGAAAGAGAACAAAAGAATGGGAAGAGAAGAGAAGAGAAGGAAAGAGAAAGAGAAGACAAGAGAAGAGAGAGGAGGGGAGGAAGAAAAGAAGGAGAAAGGGAAAGAGAAGAGAAAGAGAAAAAGAAATAGAGGAGGAGAAAGGGAAAGAGAAAACACAAGAAAGAGAACATCACTTCCAGTGGCGTAAGGCTGTGGGTCGTCTACCGGTAGTCCTCAACTTACAACAATTGAGCCCCCAAATTTACGTCGCTAAGCGAGACATTTGCTGAGTTTTCCCCCCATTTGACAACTTTTCTCACCACCGTTAAGTGAATCCCTGCAGAATCCCGGCCGTTACATGAATCTAGCTTCCCCCATTTGCTTGTCAAAAGATCGCAAAAGAGGATCATGCAATTTCGGGACGCGGCGACCGTCACAAAGACGAGTCCACAGCCAAGCACGCAAATTTTGACCCCCGGGGAGGCGGCGACGGTCACCGGGCTGAAAAACACGTCCTCGGTCCTGTCTTTCGGTGCTGTCGTAACTTCCGACGGTCCCTAAACGAACCGTCGTAAGTCGAGGACTGCCTGTACTGTACTGTTGGGGGGGGATTAACTGACGAATTTGGCTTGAACTAGGAAAAAAAAGTCGAAAGCCGAAGGATTTCCCCCGGCAGCTGGGAAGGGGCGCCCAGATTATTATTCCCCCCGTTTTTCCACTTCCTCCTCTTCCGATGTTTCAAACGCCGTTTCCGCCCCCTCTCTCGTCACACTCCCCGCGAGCGCGCGGGAACGGGAGCCTATCCTGGGCTCTGGCCCCAGGGAGTGGCCCGGGAACGCCGGAAATGAGGGACGTTACCTTCTCCTCCTGGATGGCCGCGTTTCCCAAATTCCGCCCGTCTCCCTCGCGGAAGGGGAGCCTCCTGGAGAAGGAAGGGAAGAGGGTGGCGAGGAGGCAAGGATTGACCCTCAGCCACCGTCAGGCAACAGCCCTCGCCCGGGTCTCCCTCTGGATGGTGCGAGGCAGGTGCGGCTGAGGCCACTCGTGGTCCCGGGGCATCCTCCTGGGGGGGGGGAGAGAGATGGGAGGACACGCCAGGGTGCCACCCCAGCCAGGGAAGCGGCAGGATAGTACCTGGGGAGACCCCCTTCCCCCAGGAGGAGGAGGAGGACCTCTGAAGCTCAGGGAAGGGGGCTTCCTGCTCCTTCTCCTCTCCACTCCCTGCCCTTAACCTTGCCTTGCCTCCTCTCCTTTCCTCCCCTGCCTTTAACCTTGCCTCCTCTCCCCTCCCTTGCTCCCCTTTCCTTTCCTTTCCTTTCCTCTCCTCTGCCTCCCCTCCCCTTCTCTCCCCCTCCCTTGCCATTTGCTTTCCATCAAATCTAGAATCTCTAAGAGAGCCCAGGGCATCTTCACGTAAGGAGCCTGGAGTTGGGGGTGAGGTGGCAGAGATTCCCAACACAGCCTCCTCCTTCTCCTCCTCCTCCTCCACAAACCCCATTCCCTCCTAGCTCTGATGAGGTTCCCTAGCTGGGTCATGAAAGGTCAGCAAGAAAACCACTCAGCTCAGAGAGCATCAAGGACCCCACAGCTCTCCTCCTCCTCCTCCTCTCCACATACCGCCCTCCCTTCTAGCACTGATGATGTTCCCTAGCTGGGTCATGAAATGTCTGCAAGGAAACCACCAAGCTCAGAGAGCATCAAGGACCCCACAGCTCTCCTCCTCCTCCTCCTCCCTCCATTCCCTCCTCCTCTCTTTCTCCCCTCCCCTCCTCCTCCTTCTCCTCCTCCCGTTCAGCCCGACTAGACTGAAGAAGGCCTCAGGTTACCTTTTCAGGCTTCCCCGTGTGACACACACAGACCGTCTCACTCCATCGGCCGATCCCTACGAGGGTCACGGGGGCGCATCGGAATTGGTACTCGATGTTGAGGTGCACCTGCAGGTGTTCTGTAGGGAGGCTGGTCCACTCGTCCCCGGCAATCCGATACTCCACCTCATACCTGGAAACCGAAGCCGCCCCGAAGCTCACCGGCTGGACCGTGACCCAGACAAGGTCCGGCTGGACCAGCTCAACCTCAGGAGGGCCGAGCCAGGAGGGCAGCTCCAGATGGCGGTCGACCAACTTGCCGTCTTCGTAGAGGTAAACCGAGGCTCCCGGGTAGCTCTCGTCCCAGACCGAGGAGACCAGGAAGCGAAGATTGTCCCGTTCCTGGTGCATCTCGGCAAAGTCCGACAGGGAAGAAACAGCACAGCGGATCCTGTGCTTCCTCTCTTCGTCCTCAAACCACAGTTTGGACGGTGGCTTCTCCGAGGATGACGGCGCGGGTGCCGGTTCCCCGCTTCCCTCTAAATACGGCCTTCGGAGCCAGCCTCGCAGTTCCTCCAAAGAGGGCTCCCCCCTGTGTAAGGACGTCAACATAAACGCCACCACGAACTTCTGTCGACAATCAAACAATACTTCGTCGAGCTTGTTTGGAGTGGAGACGACGTCCAGGCCTTTGAGGCGGGACAGGCACAGCGTCACGAAGTCCATCTCCCGCTTCTTTCGGTCGAGCAGCTCCTTCAGGGCCTGCTGATGGAAGGGGGTCCGGAATAAGCGGGTCGACACGTCCCCCAGGATCGCTGCCTCTTCCTTTCCCGCGCGGACGGCGAGCAGTGCCTTCCCGACCTCCAGCCGGAGCATCTGACGGTGTTGCCCGCAGAGGAGCCTCAGCTGCTCCAGTTGCTCCTTCAAGTCCGGGAAGCGACCGGCAACCGGGGATTTGATCAGCTCACGGCAACCAAGATCGACGTCCAACAGGGACTGAAAGTGAGCCTGCACCTCGCTGAGCCAGCCGCCTGCGGGAAGATCCCGCACGATACGAGCCGCCTTGGGATCCAACTTGACCAGCGGGTATAACCAGACAGTCACTGGCACAGCCTTCCCACCTTCTCCGAACCCTTGGAGGAAACTGGCATAGATTTCCAGGGCCTCCTGGAAAGGAGTCGGGCTTTTCAGCGGGATATCGGCATACGACGCACAGCGGATCTTCCCTTCCATTCCTCTCTGCACGTTGCTCCATCGGAGGGGGGCTCGCCCTTCTGCTGCCACCTTTGGTATCGTCTCGATCGTCTCCAGAAGATGCCGCCGGATGTCCCAGAGATCTTCGGATTTGGAGACTCCACAATCGAACACAAAGAAGGCCTGGGCCCCGTAGAGCACGGCCGTGACCACGTGGGTGGCGGACCCCTCCTCAAAGGCTTCCCGGAAGGAGACCCGCTCCCCGTTCAGCAGATCTGTTGGCAGGTGCTTCAATTCTGTGGTAGTCAAGAGGCGGAGGGTCCCACGGGCCTGGCTCGCGGAGGGCGGACTATCTTCCAGGTAGGTGGCGGCTCCCCCCACTTCAAAAAGCCCCCCCAGGAAGCTGGCCTTGAGGGACCCGCTCAGGCGGAGGGCTGAGGCTTTGCTCTGCAGTGACTCCGATGGGAGGAGCTGAACGTCCGTCCGGGATCGGGCCTCGGCTCGGACCTCCCTTTGCAGAATGTCAGCATCCCACAAAGTGACATCTGCAAGAAAATTGAATTAAAGTGGCCGTTCGTAACGTGCTTTTAGGGTTTATTAATGAAAAAGAACATCGTTTCATATGAAACTATTTCTATATTCTATTCTATATTCTATTCTATTCTATTCCATTCCATTTTTTCTATTCTATTCTATTCTATTCTATTCTATTCTATTCTATTCTATTCTATTCTATTCTATTCTATTCTATAATTCTATATTCTATTCCATTCTATAATTCTGTATTCTATTCTATTCTATATTCTATTCTATTCTATTAATTCTATATTCTATTCTATTCTATTCTGTTCTGTTCTATTTTATTTCCTATTCTATTCCATATTCTAATATATTCTATTCTATTCTATATTCTATTCTATATTCTATATTCTATATTCTATATATTCTATTCCATTCCATTCCATTCCATTCATCCCATCAATTCTAATTCTAATTCTGATTCTGATTCTACCCCATCCTTTCTATTATCTCCATTTTTATTCTAACCATGCAGAAGGGCAGACGGGCGAGTGGCGAAGGGCACGCCTTCCTTTTCAGACCCTGAGTAACCCTCGCCCTCTCTGACCCGGAGGAACTCCGAAGGAGGAGCTCCCCTTCCCCCCCCCCGCTGTCCAGGAGCGCCCCGGGAGCCCAGCCGCCTCCTCCCGCAGCCCCAGAGCGATGGCAGAAGCCGGGTGGGTGGGGGTGGGGCAAAAAGACTTACCTGGGATCAGGGAATCTCTGCGGCAGTCGTAGAGCGTTCCCAGCTGGAAGGGGCGGCCGAGAGCCGGCATCTCCAGGGATCCTTCCATTCTTGCGCTTCCGGCCTCACTTCCAACCAGGGGGAAGAGTTGCAGGGAGTGAAGCTTCCAGAAGGGAGAACCAGCAGCCGGATTCCGCCTGGGTGTAGGAGATCAGCAGGCTGAGCTGGGAGGCGGGGTGAAGCGTGTCATTAGTTTGGAATCCTTGCACGGATGTAAATCTAGTCAGGTCTTGTGAATTCCACGGAGTCTTATCTAGCCCCACTTGAGGTTACACTAGGGCTCTTCAAACTTGGCAACTTTAAGACTTGGGGACTTCAACTCCCAGAATTCCTCAGCCCTGGCTGGCTGAGGAATTCTGGGAGTTGAAGTCCACAATTTTTTTTAAAAAAAAATTTTTTTATTTTTTTTTAACAGAATTCAATAAGAATTGTTCGACAAAAACGTGCTGTCTGAGTGTCTTATTCACTAATACAAAACTTGGCAACTTTAAGACTTGGGATGCTTTAAGATAGGGGTCTTCCAACTGGGCCCTTGCATGACTTGTGGACTTCAACCCCCAGAATTCCTCAGCCAGGATGCTTTAAGATAGGGGTCTTCCAACTGGGCCCTTTGGTGACTGGTGGACTTCAACTCCCAGAATTCCTCAGCCAGGATGCTTTAAGACAGGGGTCTTCCAACTGGGCCCTTGCATGACTTGTGGACTTCAACTCCCAGAATTCCTCAGCCAGGATGCTTTAAGATAGGGGTCTTCCAACTGGGCCCTTTTGTGACTTGTGGACTTCAACTCCCAGAATTCCTCAGCCAGGATGCTCTAAGACAGGGGTCTTCCAACTGGGCCCTTGCATGACTTGTGGACTTCAACTCCCAGAATTCCTCAGCCAGGATGCTTTAAGACAGGGGTCTTCCAACTGGGCCCTTGCATGACTTGTGGACTTCAACTCCCAGAATTCCTCAGCCAGGATGCTTTAAGATAGCGGTCTTCCAACTGGGCCCTTTGGTGACTGGTGGGCTTCAACTCCCAGAATTCCTCAGCCAGGATGCTTTAAGACAGGGGTCTTCCAACTGGGCCCTTTGGTGACTTGTGGACTTCAACTCCCAGAATTCCTCAGCCAGCGTGCCTGGCTCAGGGATTCTGAGAGTTGAAGTCCACAAGCCATCAAAGGGCCAAGTTTGAAGACCCGTTTTAAACCGTAGTTTGCAGCAGAGGGAGGGGGAGCACGGAAGAAGCTGGCCTGTCTGAGCTATGAGGACCGCAGGGAGGGTCTTCCAGGACCCCCCCCAAAGGCTGCCACGGAAAGAAGGGTGGGGCCCTTAGAAGAGAAGAGCTGGAAGGGGACCTTGGAGGTCATCTAGTCCAGCCCCCTGCTCAAGCAGGACACCCTTACAGAATCATGGAATACCAGAGTTGGAAGGGACCCTGGAGGTCTTCTAGTCCAACCCCTTGCTCCAGCAGGAGACACTTTATAGAATCATAGAATGACAGTTGGAAGAGATCTTGGAGGTCATCTAGTCCGACCCCCTGATGGAGCAGAAGACCCTTACAGAATCATAGAATGAAAGAGCTGGAAGGGACCTCGGAGGTCATCTAGTCTGACCCCCTGATCGAGGAGACCCTTACAGAATCATAGAAAGAGCTGGAAGAGACCTCGGCGGTCATCTAGTCCAACCCCCTGCCCGAGCAGGACACCCTTACAGAATCATGGAATAACAGAGTTGGAAGGGACCCTGGAGGTCACCTAGTCCAACCCCCTGCTCGAGCAGGACACCCTTACAGAATCATGGAATAACAGAGTTGGAAGGGACCCTGGAGGTCTTCTAGTCCAACCCCTTGCTCGAGCAGGACACCCTTACAGACCCTTACCCCCCCCTCCTCCCGGGACCGCCTCGGAGCTCCGATTCGCAGCTCGCCCCCGGCTTGGGGGGGGGGCTTCTCACGTGCCGCCAAGACCCGTGTCTATCCACCCGGACGCCCCCCTCCCCCCGCGCGGAGACCGCTTGGGCCCCGCGGAGCTCCCCCCGGCGGCGGGGGAGGCATAGCGCCTAGGACAGGCTGCTAGGGCCGGGTGGGACCTCCGAGGTCATCTAGTCCAACCCGCCCTGCTCAAGACAAGGCAAGCCCGTCCGGACGCTAGAGTGGAGGGGGGGGGAAACTCTTCTCTCCGCCTTTCGCCGCTGTTTTTGCTTCCCTCCAGTTGGGGGGGAGGGAGAGAGGGGAGGGGGTCCTGTCCTCCCTCCCTCTCCCCCCTCCCTCTCCCCCCCGCCTCCTCCCTCTCTCCCCCCGCCCGGACTTACCAGCCCGCGGCTCTTTCCAGGGAGGGGTCGGGAGCGACTGCAGGCCGGCCCCCGCTCGCCAGCCGAATAACGGAGCTGGGAGGGACCTCGGAGGTCTTCTAGTCCGACCCCCCCCGCCCAGGCAGGAAACCTTATAAGGGCGATCTCCGCAGGCGGACCCCAAACGCGACTCCCACCCTCCCCAAGCAGGACCAAAAGACCTTCTGGGCGGAACCCGACCCTCCCTCCCCACTTTGGAGAAAGGAAGCGCTGGGGGGGAGGGGCCAGCTTGGAAAAAGGGAGGGGGGGAGAAGGACGCCCCTAACGGACCGTAAAGAGACCGGGAAATAAACAGCCTCCTTATGGGAAGCGACTACACCTTTTCCTGAGGGGGGGGGCTGAGAGTCATTTTCACCTCAATCACGTGATTTCCAAGCAGCGGCGGCGGCGGCGCCCGGAGACTTTCGCTTTCACTTTCGTTTTCCGGCCATTCAGAAGAAGCGGCGGCTGGCTCAAGGCCTGGGAGACGGGGAATTGGGGGAGGGGGGGCAACGACCCCCTCCCGCCCCCACTTAAGCAGGAGACCCTTATAGAATCGCACAATAACAGAGTGGGAGGGGACCTCGGAGGTCATCTAGTCCAACCCCCTGCTCCAGCAGGAGACACTTTATAGAATCATAGAATGACAGTTGGAAGAGACCTTGGAGGTCATCTAGTCCGACCCCCTGATGGAGCAGAAGACCCTTACAGAATCATAGAATGAAAGAGCTGGAAGGGACCTCGGAGGTCATCTAGTCTGACCCCCTAATCGAGCAGGAGACCCTTACAGAATCATAGAAAGAGCTGGAAGAGACCTCGGAGGTCATCTAGTCCAACCCCCTGCCCGAGCAGGAGACCCTACACAGGATCATAGAATGACAGTTGGAAGGCAGCTCGGAGGTCATCTAGTCCAACCCCCTGCTCCAGCAGGAGACCCTGCACAGGATCATAGAATAACAGAGTTGGAAGGGACCTCGAAGGTCATCTAGCCCAGCCCCCTACTTAAGCAGGAGACCCTTATAGAATCGCACAATAACAGAGTTGGAAGGGACCTCAGAGGTCATCTAGTCCAATCCCCATTTCAGGCAAGTGACTGTCCAGTCTCTTCTTATTGGGCTAGTAGAGTCTGTGCCTTCTCCTTACAAAGCGTGTAAACCCAGTGAATAATATGCCCAAACTCTGTCACGACAGGAAAACCACTCGGCAAAATGTAGATGGAGAAATTAAGGTAAATCTGAATTTTGATGTGTATAGACTAGTTCTTAGTGGGAACTGAAGGCCTCATCCGATTGGGGATGAAATGGATCTAATCAGAGGAACCAAATCTCGAGCAATTCTATAGGGTCTCCTGCTTGAGCAGGGGGTTGGAGTAGATGACCTCCGAGGTGCCTTCCAACTCCGTGATTCTGAAATTCTGTAAAGGTCTCCTGCCTGAGCAGGGGGCTGGGCTAGATGACCTCCAGAGGTCCCTTCCGACTGTGATTCTGAAATTCTGTATGGGTCTCCTGCTCGAACAGGGGGTTGGACTAAATGACCTCCGAGGTCCCTTCCAACTCTGTCATTCTATGATCCTGTGTAGGGTCTCCTGCTTGAGCAGGGGGTTGGACTAGATGACCTCTGAATTTCCTTCGAACTCTGTCATTCTATGATTCTTTAAGGGTCTCCTGCCTGAGCAGGGGGCTGGACTAGAAGACCTCCGGGGTCCCTTCCAACTCCCTCATTCTGTAATTCTGTAAGGCTCTCCTGCCTGAGCAGGGGGCTGGACTAGAGGACCTCCGGGGACCTCTTCCAGCTGTTCTTCTGATGGACCGATCGACGTCCCCTCCCTGCCTGGCTCTCTGGGGCGACCCTGGAGCTGGAGGGATGGGACCCGCCCTTCTTTCCTTTCGGTTACACCCGTTCCTTTTACCGGCCGTCTCAAAGCGAAACCGAAAGGGCGGCGGAGGAGGAGGAGGAGGGCAGGGAGAGCGCGTCGTTTCTTCGAGTTGCTCGGTCGAGCCCCGTAAGCGGATCCGTAAGCGGACCCGCCCGGCTCCCCTCCCGACTCAGGTGGGTTCCAAGCCGGCTGCTTCTCCCGGCCGGGGGTCTCCAACCGGGGGTGCGGGCGAGGGGGGGCAGGTCTGTCCTCCCCCTCCCATCCAGGGGGGTCTCGGAAATTGGGGAGGGGGGAAGGCGAGGGGGAGCCGCTCCTTCCAGCCTGGGCAGCGGGGGCGTCTGTAGCTTTGGGGGGAGGGGGCGCATCGGGCATCCGGGACTTTGCCCCCCCTTTCCTTTGGGGTGTTTTTTTCCCCTGTGGGAGGGAGCCCCCTCGGAGAGAGAAGAGTGGAGGGGGGGGGTTCTCTGCTCTGGGTGCTCCAGAGGTCCAGCTCCTTTTTCAAAGTTGTGTGTTAGTCTTCCAGCCCGCTCCTCCGTTAACAACAACAAGAAACCATATTTATATAAATGTGCCTGGACCCCCAAATGGTTAAACTCCCCCCAAACAGGACATTATTACTATTACTATTATTGTTGTTGTTATTATTATTTATATTTTTATTTGTTTATTTATTGTTATTTATTGTTATTTATTATTATTATTTGTTATTATTTATTATTATTATTATTTATTGTTATTATTATGTTGCTGTTTTATTGTTGTTCTTGTTCTTGTTCTTGTTCTTCTTCTTCTTCTTCTTGTGCCATATCTGTTATCGGACGTTGGCGATCCTGTTGGCGATCCTGTTTTTATCAGCAGCCGCACGAAAAAGTGCTGCTGAGTTTTGTCCAAACCAGTCCCTTAGATTTTGAAGCCATGATGTTCTTCTTCTGCCTGGACCTCGTTTGCCTTCCATCTTTCCTTGGAGGATTAAATGGAGTATGCCGTATTTTTCTGGGTGTCGCATCACATGTCCGAAATATTCTAACTTTCGTTTTTTAATTGTTTTGATGATTTCCCTGGGCTTTCCCAGGCGGCTTAAAACCTCCTCATTCCTGATCTTGTCCACCCAGCTTATACGTAACAGCCGCCTGTAAATCCACATTTCAAATGCTTCCAGTCTCTTCAGGTGGCCTTCTGTCAGAGACCAACTCTCTGCTCCATAGAGCAGGATAGGAAAAATATAGCATCTGACAAGCCTGATTTTCAGTCTTAGGCTCTTAGGTTCTTATTATTATCAGTCTTAGGTTATTATTATTACTATTACTATTACTACTATTTTGTATAGAGAAAAAGATCTGAGCCTACAATATCCTCATTTCAACCGTGTGAATTCTCAAGCTCCCTCTCTCCGATATGTATTCCAGACGGGCAGTGATTAATATATATATAATCATTAATTAATATTATTAAAATTAATTATTTTAATTATTTAATCTTGTATGACGTGTGTGAGTTCCAGCACCTTTTTTTTTTTTACAAAGATATATATAGATATATAGATAGAAATAGAAATATAGATATAGATATAGAAATAGATAGAGATATAATAGAGATAGAAATAGAGATAGAAATAGAGATAGATAGATATAGATATAAATATAGATAGACAGAAATAGATATATAGAGATAGAAATAGACAGAGAAATAGACAGAGAAATAGAGATATAGATAGATGTTAGAAATAGATAGATAGTAGAGATAGAAATAGAGATAGAAATATATAGATAGAAATAGAAATAGAGATAGATAGAAATAGAGATAGAAATAGATAGATATAGGTAGAAATAGAGATAGATAGATAGATAGATAGATAGATAGATAGATAGATAGATAGATAATAGAAATAGAGATAAATAGATAGATGATAGATAGATAGATAATCGTAATCATAGACTACCCTTATTCCATTTGAATCCCCTCCATTGACATAATTAACAATAGAAACAGAATGTATATAAATAGAATATAAAGAGATTATTGACATAAATGTGCCTGGACCCCAAATGGTTAAACTCCCCCCCCCAAACCCTTTTTTTTTTTTTCAGTAGAGAGAAAGAAAAAAAATCCGTCTGACTTCCCAGCCCATAATTTCCTCATTTCCTTGCTCTCCCGGGATTTCCTAAACCGTTCCGCCCTGAGAGAGTGGAGCAGGAACGCCACAGAGCAAAAGGGGAGAAGTGGCTGGTTTGGTTTTTTTTTGGGGGGGGGTGTGAGGAGACCCAGAAGGCCCAAGGACCCCCCCAGCAATCTGGACCCCCCATTTTTTCAGCCCTGCTGCTCGAAATAAGGATGGTTTTTGAATACAGGCGGTCCTCCAGTTATGACCGCAAGGGAGTTCCACAATTCGGTTGCTAAATGGGTTTTGTCCCGTGTTACGAACAATTCTTGCCACTGTTGTGGCAGGTCGCAAAAGGGGATCACGGCGTCCCACGGACACAAGCGTCATGAAGACGAGCTGGTGGCCAAACATTTGAATTTTAGTCACGGGGCCCTGGGGATGCAGCAACGGTCGTACGTGTGAGTCATTTTTTTCAGCGCCGTTGTAAGACGCTTGGCAACTGGTTCATATTTGTGATCATGGCTGTGTCCCCTTTTGCGACCTTCCGGCGAGCCAAGTCAATGGGGAAATCCGGGTTCACTTAATGACCAGGTGACCAACAGTGATCCACTTAAGAGCTATGGCAAGAAAGGCAGTAAAATGGGGCCAAACTTGAGCGACGCCTCGCTTAACAACAGAAATGTGGAATGCCACTGTGGTTGCAACTCAAGGACTGCCCGTATTTAGGTTTGCAAACGGGCGGTCTTTGAAAGTCACCCGAGGAAGACTCCAGTGAAGGCTGTCTCTGCTCTCCAGGAAACAGCTTGGCCTCACCTCACCTCACCTCTCCTCCCCTTTCTTTTTTTCCTGCTCTTTCTCCCTGCTGCTGCGCCTCCCTTCCTTCCAAAAGAGGCCTCTTGAACCACTCGGTTCAAACCCTTCTCGGTTTGCACTTTCCTTCAGAAACCCTGAAGATCGGCGGAAGAGAGTCCAGTCGCTGGCAAGATGGGTGCAGCTGAGTCAGGTAAATCTCGGTTAGGAGAATGGTGGGAGGTGCCGTCTTCTGACGCCTCTCTTTGGGGGTCTCAGCTGTTCCCGCCAGCTTGGGTGCTCTCTGCAAATTTGATGAGTTCCCCTTCTATTCCCTCGTCTAAATCAGGGGTTCCCAATCTGTGGGCTGCAGCCTACTACCGGTCCCCATGAGTGGCTGGCTGGTGGTGCGCGCGTGTGCTCGCGGGCACAGCCCCACTTACGCGAGCGTCGCGGGAATTTGGGGCCTTACCCAAGTGTTGTGGGTGTTCTGGGCCTCACTTGTGTGTTGCACTCTAGGCCCCACTTGCGTGAGGAACCAGGCCCTTGAGTGGCTGGCTGGTACATGCATGTGTATGGAAGTACACAGCTCCACTCACGCGAGTCTCGCAGGCGTTAAGGGCCTCACTCACGCGAGCCTCATAGGCACTCTCGGCCCCAGTTGCGCAAGCAACAGGGCCCTCGAGAGGCTGGCTGGTGCGCATGTGGGTGTGCGTGTGCACAGCTCCACTCATGTGAGCATCGGGGGTATTCGGGGTCTCAAATTGCGCGAGCGTCGTGGGCGTTTGGGGCCGAAGACAGAAACTTGGGGTACCCCACTGCTTACTTCCCTCCATGTGGACGTAGCACCGTTAAGGATGACTCGTTTGAGTACGGCTTCGTCAGCCAGTTACAAATCCGTCGGGTGGCGATGCTGCGTGTCACACATTTTTTTTTCTATCTTACCAAGAAGTAGGTTGTGGTCTACTCTCTCGAACGCCTTGCTGAAACCCAGGTATGTGTATCCACAGCATTTCTCTGATCCGCTAATTTCTTTCACCTCGTTGAAGAAGGCACAAAAGTTTGTCTGTTTTGGACAAACCCATGTTGGCTTTTGGTTATGACCTTGTTTGCCTCTAGGTATTCGCAGATCATCGTCGCTTGATTATCCTTTCCAGAATCTTCCTAGGGAATGATGTATGGCTGATAGGCCTGTAGTTTCCTGGGTCAAAAACGGTGCCATTTTTGAGAGGCGGGATTGTTTATTCTCACCTATTTTGACTCGTATTCCTAATCTGTTTTTTACGGTGCCCTTTTTGAGAGGCGGGACTGTTTATTCTCGCCTATTTGGACTTGTATTCCTAATCTGTTTTTTACGGTGCCGTTTTTGAGAGGCGGGACGGTTTATTCTTGCCTATTTTGACTCGTATTCCTAATCTGTTTTTTCGGGGCCATTTTTGAGAGGCGGGATTGTTTATTGTCGCCTATTTTGACTTGTATTCCTAATTTGTTTTTACAGTGCCCTTTTTGAGAGGGGGGACGGTTTCTTGTCGCCTATTTTGACTCGTGTTCCTAATCTGTTTTTTACGGTGCCGTTTTTGAGAGGCGGGACTGTTTATTCTCACGTATTTTGACTCGTGTTCCTAATCTGTTTTTTACGGTGCTGTTTTTGAGAGGCGGGACAGCTTCTTCTCGCCTATTTTGACTCGTGTTCCTAATCTGTTTTTTACGGTGCCCTTTTTGAGAGGCGGGGTTGTTTATTGTCGCCTATTTTGACTCGTATTCCTAATCTGTTTTTACGGTGCCCTTTTTGAGAGGGGGGACGGTTTCTTGTCTCCTATTTTGACTTGTGTTCCTAATCTGTTTTTTACGGTGCCCTTTTTGAGAGGGGGGACGGTTTCTTCTCACCTATTTTGACTCGTATTCCTAATCTGTTTTTTACGGTGCCCTTTTTGGGAGGCGGGACTGTTTATTCTTGCCTATTTTGACTCGTATTCCTAATCTGTTTTTTACGGTGCCCTTTTTGAGAGATGGGACTTTTGTTCCTTTTGTGTAAAACCGAATGCAAAAGAAAAAGAAAAAAACCCCATGAGTTAAGCAGCTGTGCTTTCTCCCTGTTGCGCGTCGCCTTCTTGCCGTTTTCTCCCCTCAATTCTCTCCCCTGCGAGCGACGGGGCGCCGCTGACCGATTTGTCCCTTTCTCCCCCTTCCAGTTCCAGACCTGAGGATTGTCATGGTCGGCAAAACGGGCAACGGGAAAAGTGCCACCGGCAACACCATTTTAGGGAAGGAAGCCTTCAAGTCCAAGATGGAGGCCAGGTCCATCACTGCCAGTTGTAAAATGGCCACGGGGATCCTCCCGGATAGTAGGACTCTGGCTGTGATCGACACACCGGGCTTTTTCGATACGAAATACTCGCCGCCGGTGACCCTTGCGGAAGTGAAAAGATGCTTGAACTTCTGCTCCCCGGGTCCCCACGTCATCATCCAGGTCATCCGTCTGGGCCATTTCAGCCGGGAGGAGAAGGAGGTGGCTCAACTCCTCAAAGACATCTTCAGCCTCAAAGCTAAGACTTACATGATCATCTTGTTCACTCGGAAGGAGGACCTGGAGGGGCGCTCTCTTCACGACATGCTGTCCGAGGACAACGAGAGCTTGCAGCCGCTGAGGGATCAGATTCAGAGTTGCGGGAACCGGTGCCTGGCCTTCAACAACAAGGCGAAAGGGCGGGAACGGCAGGATCAGGTCAACGAGCTGATCCGGATGGTGGACGAGCTCGTGCGCCAGAACGAATCCAGCCCCTTTTACACCAAGGACATGATGGAGGAGGACAAAAAGAGCGCCCCCGCATGGCTGTGCAACATCCTGTGATCCAGGAGCTCCGGATGGACATGCCATTCTGGCACGTCTGGACCGGAGAAGGTGGCCCTGGATCCCTTGGGCTGCGCCATTATCCCAAAGGTGCGGTTTTCTCGTTTTCCCCAAAAGGCCACTGGACTTCGTTTTCCCCTTGAAGACATTTCGCTTCACGGCCCAGAAGCTTCCTCGGTTCCGACGGGTCTTCGGTTCTGACCGAAGAAGTTTCTGGGATGAGAAGTGAGGAAAAAGTCAAGAAAGTCCAGTGGCCTTTTGGAAAAGCACCTTTGGGACAGCCCTGGCTTGGATGACTGAGAATCTCCATAGATTCCGTCAGAATAGAACGGGAAGGGATCTCGGAGGTCATCTAGTCCAATCCCTGCTCGAGCAGGAGGCCCCATATAATTTGAGACAGGTGGCTGTCCAGTCTCTTCTTAAAAGCCTCCAGTGATGGAGCGCCCACAACTTCCAGTGGCAAGCAGTTCCACTGGTTAATTGTTCTGACTGTCAGGAAGTTTCTCCTTAGTTCCAGGTTGCTTCTCTCCTTGATTTAGTTTCCATCCGTTGCTTCCTGTCCTGCCTTCAGGCGCTTTGGAGAATAGCTTGACTCCCTCTTCTTTGAGGCAGCCCCCCTTTGCTATTACCGATTTCCTTAGCTTCTTATAACTGTAACTTTGCTGTTTGTATCTCATGATTATGTCGCTTGCTTTTATTTAGTATGCTATTATGATTTATGTTGATTGCTTTTTATTTAGTATGCTATTATGATTTATGTCGATTGCTTTTTATTTAGTATCCTATGGCTATCACTAAGCGTTGTATCTTATGTTTTAGGATGATCGCGTTTTATGATTAGGCTCATGATTTACCACTTCTTGCTTGTACGTACAGCGAGAGCTTAAGCGCAGGAGACAAATTCCTTGTACGTCCAATCACACGTGGCCAATAAAGAATTCTATTATTTCTATTTCCATTTATTTCGATTTCTATTTATTTCTCTTTGTATTATTTCTATTTCTATTTATTTGTATTTCTATTTATTTCTATTTCTATTTCTATTTCTATTTATTTCTATTTATTTTTATTTTTATTTTTATTTGTATTTCTATTTATTTCTATTTCTATTATTTCTATTATTTCTATTATTTCTGTTTCTATTTATTTCTATTTATTTCTCTTTCTATTTCTCTTTCTTTCTATTTCTATTTATTTCTATTTCTATTATTTCTATTTATGTATTTCTATTTCTATTTTTTCCATTTCTATTTCTATTTCTATTTCTTCCGCCCTATTCCAGGGCTGGATCGTGGGCGGGTGTCCAGTTCTCACTGGAAAATCAAACATTCAGAACCGAGCGATATTTGAAGATTCAGCCCCGTGGGGTCTGAGGGGGTCCCCCCTACCCACACACCCCACCCCACACCCCCACCCTACCACAATGCACTCATAAGGCAAACGACTTTTACAAACTTGGGGGAAATTTGCACGGGTGAAACTGGTGTGGGGAAAAAAAAAAACCTACACAAAGGGCTCAGCAAATCGTTTGCAAACGTGTCCCCCCAAGGAAGGCACTATTTCAGCAGGACGTTTTCCTGCCCTGGGTCCCGTCGCTGTTGAAGACGGGCGCGGGCCGTTGGGGGGGGGGTGAGCCCGTGCGGTCTGCACGTTGCGATTCCTCGCCAGCCGGTGGACCCGGCAGCTGAGTCTGAGGAATCGGAGGAGGAGGAGGGGCCTGGAGGGACATCAGAGTCAGAGGAAGGCTCTGAGGAGCTCCAAGACTTAACAGTCGGACGAGAAGCCTGGCCCCTCTACTCGCGCTCAGGCTGAGACACAGCTGTGCTGGGAGTCTTGAGTTGGACAGCGATAAAGCACAGCTGGGAGATATCCAGGAGGCACGAAAACGCCGGCAGGCAAAGAGAGCAGGACAGAGGAATGCAATGGGATGGCCCCAAAGGCAAAGGAGAAGGCATTAGAAAGCCACGCCTCGGCTGAATAATAAAAGGGAAGGTGTGGGAGGTGCTGGTTGCCGAAGGTGCTGGTTGTGTTAAGGAATCGAGTTTCAATGAACTGTGTTTTGTTTGCCTTGCACATTTTACTCAGGTCTGTGAACAATAAAAGGGGATTGGTTTTTTCCTGCGGTTCCAGCCTGCTTGTTTGGAAGAGGGGTTTCTCCTTGTGAGCTTAACAAGGACTCACATCGACTGGGACAGAACGCGGCATCACAAACTGAAGCACAGACGGTTCCTGAGTGCACAACTAACTCCCCATCCTTTTCCAGGTTGGCAGCAGCCCGGATGTGAGGGGAGGAGGGAAAGCGGGGGTAACTTTGCGGGAGGGGCAGGTTCGTGCGCCGCTCGAGCGCCCGCCACATTCGCCGCGACGCTCGTGCAAGCGGAGCTGCGAGCGGGACCACAAGCACTGGCAACAACGCTCGTGTGGCACACTCGTGACTGGGACCACGAGTGCTCGCATGAGGGGCCGCAATTGCCCACAAGGCGCGCGCCAGGGAGGCTGCGACTGCCCGCAACACTTGCAGTAACTAGAAGGCACAGCTCCACAACACGGTCCTCTCAGCAGTTCCAAGAAGGCCCCACACACCCGTTTGCACCACTCGGGGGACTCTGAGGACACAGATAAGCCTCCAAGTGGCCTCAACGCCTCTCTAAAAGGAGGCAAATGACTAGCAGTCTGGAAGGAATATAAATCCTTCCATTCCCCACCATCCAGTCAGAGCAGAAGAAGCTTCTCGGGATAAGAAGCGAAACGTCTTCAAAGGAAAAACGAGAAGAGTCCAATTGCCTCTTGGAAAAAAAAGCACCTTTGGGACAACCGGATGACCAAGCATCTCCCTAGAAATTCGGAAAATATATTCCGATGAAAAAGAAATCTTTTTAAAACAGTAAAACCAGTTTTAAAAAAAGCCATTAAAGACATCCAATTCAATGTGCAGATGATTTATTTGGCTGTTTATCAAGATAGCTAGGTGACGTGTGTGTGTGTGTGTGTGTGTGTGTGAGAGAGAGAGTGTGTTTATTTAGAAAAATTAACCAGTGGAACCACCTGCCTCCAGAGGCTGTGAATGCTCCAACACTGGAAGTTTTTAAGAAGAGACTGGACAGCCATTTGTCCGAAATGGTCCAGGGTTTCCTGCCTGAGCAGGGGGTTGGACTAGATGACCTCCATGGCCCCTTCCAACTCTGTCATTCCATGATTCTGTAAGAGAGAGGAGAGAAAATAAAAAGAGAAAGAATGAAAGAGAATGAGAAGAATGAATGAGAGAGAGAGGATTAGAGAGAGAGAAAAAGGGAGACAATGACAGGGAGAGAATGAGAGTGAGGAGAGAAAGAATAAGAGAATGAGAAAAGAAAGAATGAAAGAAAATGAGAAAGTGAGGAGAGAAAGAATAAAAGAAAGAGAATGAGAAAGATAGGATTAGAGAGAGAAGGAGACAATGAGGGAGAGAATGAGAGTGCGAAGAGGAGAGAAAATAAGAGAAAATAATGAAAGAGAAAGATGAGAATGAGAAGAGAAAGAATGAAAGAGAAAGATGAGAGAGAAAGTGAGAAGAGTGAGGAAAGAATAAAAGAGAATGAGAATGAGGAGAGAAAGGGAATGAAAGAGAATGAGAAGAGAGAAAGAGAGGAGAGAAAGAATGAGAGAATAAGAAGAGAAAGAGAGAATGAGAGGAGAGAAAGAGAATGAGAAGAGAAAGAATGAGAGAATGAAAGAGAGAAAGAGAGAGCAAACCAACTCTGCACAGAGCATCGGCCATTTTGCAAAGAAGCCCGAAGCGTGCAGCTCCCTCAGCTTGCAAAGCCTCGATTTCCAAGCCTTTTCAACACCCACACCCACAAACACAAGAGACAATCACACACACACACCAAACCAGACAGTAAGAAGCAGGCAGGATGTGGCCAAAACACACCAGGCATCTTCGAATATCAAAACAAAAGCACACACACGCACAAAAACAGTGCCGTGTTGAAGCACAGCCCAGCCCAGCAATCTTGGAAAAAGGTTCAAAGTAGAGAGGGATTCCCTTGGAGTCAGGTTTGGTGTGTGTGTGTGATTGTCTCTGCTTTGTGTGTCTGTGTGTAAGATACTTAAGAGGCAAGGAAGCTTCTCCCTGCCCCTAGTTCAGGGGTCTTCCAACTGGGCCCTTTGATGACTGGTGGACTTCAACTCCCAGAATTCCTCAGCCAGGCACGCTGGCTGAGGAATTCTGGGAGTTGAAGTCCACCAGTCACCAAAGGGCCCAGTTGGAAGACCCCTGTCTGAAACCATCCTGGCTGAGGAATTCTGGGAGTTGAGGTCCACCAGTCACCAAAGGGCCCAATTTGAAGACCCCTGTCTTGAAGCATCCCGGCTGAGGCATTCTGGGAGTTGAGGTCCACCAGTCACCAAAGGGCCCAATTTGAAGACCCCTGTCTTGAAGCATCCTGGCTGAGGAATTCTGGGAGTTGGTCCACAAGTCACCAAAGGGCCCAGTTGGAAGACCCCTGCCCGTTTGCACCCCTGAGGAAAAGCACAAATTGGGGGAGCCCTCGGTTGCAAGCTGGGCCGGGGCCTGTTTGCAAACTGCCGGAAGGGGGAAGAGGAGGACCCGGGGTGTGGGGGTGTGTGGGAGATGAAAATATAGTCCCCTTCTCATATAATAAGATAGGGCTAAATAGAACAAACCTGAAATAATAATTAATAATAATGTTGAAAGGGGTCTTGGAGGTCATCTAGTCCAACCCCCTGCTCAGGCAGGAAACTCTACACCATTTCGGACAAATGGCTGTCCAGTCTCTTCATAATAATAATAATAATGATGGAAGGGGCCTTGGAGGTCATCTAGTCCAACCCTCTGCTCAGGCAGGAAACCCTATACCATTTCGGACAAATGGCTGTCCAGTCTCTTCTTAAAAATAGGCCCCCACAGAAGCGATTTGAAGCTTTAACTCGAACTTCACGCTGCTTCTCGACGAGGACGCACTATTTGTTATCTGCTGAGCTTTGTGCAATATGAAATTGCAAAAAAGTCGGTAGTCCTGTGTATATTTGGAACAGGAGTATTGTAATCGTGGGAAAGGAGGAACTGAAAGTAGCTGAGGGATGCGGGTTCTAATGTACACGGGTATATGTGGAAAGTTATGTTCAGCAGGTCAGTAAAAAGTCAGCAGAAGTCAGCAGGCCATCTGACTAGTCTTGGAATGAGAAAGGGTATAAAAAGGGTTGGGACTGGACCTGATTGATTGGCCATTGGTCTATAGCTGTCCTTTTGGAATCTGCTACGCCACGTGGTCCTCACTGCAATGGGTTATTAACGTAAGGGAGGTTGCATCATTACGCTTGCTACGTTCCAAATTATTAGCAAAATAAACCTCTGAATCTTAAAAGTAAGAATTATTGTTTTGTGCTGCTGTCTCTCGTCTTTTTCGTTGGGTTCTTCCCACGACAGGGGGAAACCTTTGCACTGGGTGAGATGGCTTATGAGAAAGAGTGTATATATTTAATTTTACATATATTAACCGCCGCAAGAACTGTATTCCCTCAACATTGGAAAAAAGATGATTTACCAACGGAGGAAGAATTAATTAAAAATTTTTTAAAAAGTTTTATTTTTTTTCTAGTTGTACATTTCAGTATTTAAAAAGCAAGGTGGTGGCTGGGTTAATCGATAATACAATAACATACAAGTATCCTTAGTACAAGCCTCAAGCTACTACATTAAAGTTTTCCTCTCTTTTCCCCTTAACATTTACTGCCTTCTGTTTAAACTAATCCAATTCTTATTAAATCAACTAAATAAAAACGACATTCTTAAGATTTATCAATAATTTTTGGCTTATACATATCATTATTTTAACATTCAGTCTTTATAGACAATGTCCTAATTAAGTTTTCCCCAATTTTCAATTTCCCATTAATATTTAACTTCAACATCTAATACTTATAATTTCCAAGTTTTGAGTTAACCGAACTTCCCATTTTCACAATTCCTCACGAAGTCTAACAGTCAGAATACACATCTTATCTATTTAGATATAATTCTATTTCTCCCTATCTTACATCAACTAATGGATAACACAAGTATAACATTCTTATTTCCTATTCATTAAAAAAATCTTTTTTTAAAGAGTGTGCAGAAATGGATAGATTGACATTGAAAAATGAAAGAGAAAGAAGATTCAGTTGATTTTAGAGCATTTATCACTGGCTAGAAAAACGAAGGAGAGAGAAAGGAACTTAATATGGATTAGCAAGTTAAATGTGGGATCATGTTAAATATGTACATGATCATAATCATAAAATACAATCATACAATGGGGTGGGTGCCGTTTCAGTATGATGCATCCGGCCCGTGGGCCGGCAGTTCGACATGCCCGCGATACAATGTCTCCAGGATGTGAGGGGACTGTAGATATTTTCACAGCTCTCTTTCCGGCTTGTGCAGTACACAGGCCCTCAGTGGAAGGCAGGCTGGTAGCGATTGTGTCTTTCTGCAGTCCCATCCGTTGAAGGCTGCGTCTGGCTAGCTGGGTTGCGGTGCCGAATCAGACAGTAGCAGAAGGTACAAATGAGAGACTCAATACTTCCTTCGTCGAACGGTATCGGCAGCTCCTTGGGCAGTCTGAGCTTTCCGAGTTCACGCAGGAAGAACATTCTTTGTTGTGCTTTTTTGCCGACCTTTTTGATGTTGGGTGTGTCTATTTGACATCTTGAGATATTATAGAACCCAGGAACGGGAAGGTCTCGGCTGTGGATACCCTGTTGTCTAGCCTTGCAAGAGGTTTTAGAACAGGAGGGCTTCTCCTAAAGTCTAGAGTTTTGAGGGTGTTCAGGTCAAGATTGTTCCGGCCGCACCACAAGGCTAGTTGTTCAACCTCCCGTCTGTGTGTGCCGATCCATCATTGTCTCGAATGAGGCCAATCGCTGTTGTATCGTCTGCAAACTTCCTATCTTTTTTGAGATGCAGTCAGTGGTGGGATTCAGCCGGTTCGCACCGGTTCGGTAGAACCGGTAGCTAAATTTTGTTGAGTTCGGAGAATTGGCTGAACCCGTGCTGCTTCTGGAAGTCCACTCTAGGCCTCAGAGGCCTGGAGGAGGTCTCCCAGGCCTAGAACGGCCCGCCGGAAGTGCGTGGATGTCTCTTCCGGAAGTCCGTTCTAGGCCTGGTGGAGGTCTCCCAGGCCTAGAACGGCCCACCAGAAGTGCGTGGATGTCACTTCCGGAAGTCCGTTCTGGGCCTCGGAGGCCTAGAGGAGGCCTCCCAGGCCTAGAACAGCCCACAGGAAGTGCGTGGATGTCACTTCCGGATGTCCATTCTAGGCCTTGGAGGCCCAGGCCTGCATCCACGCAGAGAACTGGACATTCAGGTATTTGAATCCCACCACTGGATGCAGTCATTGGTATATAGAGAGAAGAGAAGCGTTGAGAGAAGTAGGAAAGAGGAGAAGGATAATAATAATAATAATAATACAGCCCTACTCTGTGATTTGACAGTGTTGTGGGAATTAGTTGTTTAGCGGAGTGATGGCATGGGGGAAAAAAAACTGTCCTTGCATTTAGTTGTTTCGGCGTGCAAGGATCCATAGCGTCGTCCCGAGGGGAGAAGTTGACACAGTTGATATCCAGGATGGGAAGGGTCCGCCCATATTTTCACAGGCCTCTTTCTGACACACACACACCCCGCAATATACAGGCGCTCTGTGGAAGGCCGGCTGGTTGCGATCATGTTTTTTTTCTGCAGTCCTAACTCTCTGTTGAAGTCGTTCGTTCGTCTCATTCGCCAAACCGGGCTGTTATCCAGGTACGAATGAAAAAGTCCACTCACGAAAAGTGGAACATGAGAACAATCGCAATCACAATCGCCAGCAAGAAGAAAATCAACATAGCCAGGGCCACAATTTCTGTGGGGGTCAAAGGCACTGGTACCAGCCTTTCCCAGACTGTTTTCCTCTCGGGCGGGAAAGATTGGACGTTCTCATCCCGTACGCTGGGCACCTCGTACAGCCGGTTGACGTAGTATCTCCCCCGGTTCTCCGAAAAGACTCTCTCCACCATCTCCATCAGCTCCGAGACCTGCCTCTCCCGCTCGGCGCCCGCGGCCTTGTTGTTGAAGCCGCAGAAGCGGTTCCTGCACTGCCGGATCAGCTTCCGCAGATCCTGGTTGTCGGACCTTCGGACGTACTGCTGGAGGGAGGCCCCTCCCAAATCCTCCAGGCAGGTGAAGAGGACGATGGTGCACCTGGCGGACTGGGCCCCAAAGATATCCCAGACCCGCTTTGCGGCGGTCACGTCTTCCGCGGTGAAGCGCCCCACCTGGGTCACCAAGATCAGGGCGTGGGGGCCGGGCCAGGAGAGTGTGACGCAAGACGCGATCTCCCGTTGCAGAATCTCACTGCAGACCTCCAAATCGAACATGTCGGGCGTGTCAACCACGGAGATCTTCCTGCCCTGCCAGTTTCCCTCTCCCCTTTGGCACCTCAGGGTGGTGGTCTTCACTCCCAGGAGGGACTCGAACTCGCTCCGGCCAAGGATGGTGTTGCCCGTGGCGCTCTTCCCGCCTCCGGACTTTCCCACCAGGATCAGCCGCAGTTCGGCGTCCTCCCCTGCAGGTTTGGAAGACGACGTTACAAAAAGGAATCCAGATTATTTCTCGTAACATGTCGGGGCGTCGTTGAGCAGGCTGGAAATGGAGACCACTTTGGAAAAGAGTCACCCCTGCCCGGAAGCGCTTCCGGGATGCTTTTCAGGGACTCTCCCAGAATTGCTAAATTGGGCTCCGCTCGGCCGCTCAGATCCCCACAACATGCAAACCCCACTTTAGCAAAATAAAACAAGGACGCTCAAAGTCAGGAAATTACTCTCTGGTTTCAGAGGACAACTTGGGTCCCAGCAGCCCTCTGAACCCCGCTTTATCCCCCCCCCCCAGCTGATGTCCAAATATCGACCCCCAGTCCAGTAAACCTGGGTCCGGGTGAGCCGATGACTCAGAAGAGGCAAACAGCTGGGGGAGGACGCCTGACCCACTGGGCTGGGGGGGCAGGATACAGAGGCAGGCTTGACCAACCAGGAATGACCCTCCTGCCTCCCCCACCCCCCAAAGTTTGCAAGCCGGCTTCCAACTTGGTTTGTTTCTGACAGAGGGAGATTCAACCCGTCGGGAGGACGATCCGCGCAGCGCAGAGGAATCCCGAGGCGCCTTTCCGACTGCCAAAATCAGTCGCGAGGGTCATCCAGGGCCTAACCCCCTCCCCACACACAAATGCCCCACGGCAGCCCCTTCCTCCTGTCTGCCTGTTCCTTCCCACCAGTGAGACCCCTCCTCTGGGCCGGCCAGCAAGGCTCTGGCTGTTGGCTACGGGGAGAGACCCATCCAGCGCAGCTCTTCCTCCGGACTGGCAACGGCTCGCACTCCCCACCCAAATGGCCAGGCGTGGCCTCCTCGCTTACCCAGCGCCGCCTCCTCATCCGTAGCTCCCTGGGAGAGTGGAAAGGAAAAACCGGTCAGATGTGGGGCGGAGAGCGCCCCCCTCCTCTTCGTGCCCAGGAATTGCAGCCGGGTCCCCCACCCCATTCAAGGCCCCGCCCGAAAGCTGCTCTGCAGCCCCTCCCCCAAGCTAAGGAGGGGCTGTGATGCTCTGAAGGGGACCCAGGAAGGAAGGAAGGAAGGAAGGAAGGAAGGAAGGAAGGAAGGAAGGAAGGAAGGAAGGAAGGAAGAAGAAGGAGGAAGGAAGGAAGGAAGGAAGGAAGGAAGGAAGGAGAGGGAGGGAGGGAGGGAGGGAGGGAGAAGAGGTATCTGTCTGAGATGGTATAGATCCTCCTGCTTGAGCAGGGGGCTGGACTAGAAGACCTCCAAGGTCCCTTCCAGCTCTATTCTATTCTATTCTGAGCATCTCCCCCTTTCTAAAACCTCCACCCCACCCCACCTCAGACCTACCAGGGGTGTCTTTGAAGTCGATTGGTAAGTCATTCTGGGCTGCTGGCGGTTGCAGAGCGATTCCCTCCACCTGCGGGGAAACGAGAGAGAAGCAGAACACAGTTGGAAGGGACCTCAGAGGTCATCTAGTCCAACCCCCTGCTCGAGCAGGACACTCTTACAGAATGACAGAGTTGGGAGGGACCTCAGAGGTCATCTAGTTCTAGTCCTACCTGTGGCTCAATCAGGAGATCCTTACAGAATTACAGAGTTGGAAGGGATCTCAGAGGTCATCTAGTCCAACCCGCCGCTCAAACAGGAGACCCTGACAGAATTAGAGAATCACAGGGTTGGAAGGGACCTCAGAGGTCTTCTAGTCCAACCCGCTGTTCAAACAGGAGACCCTTACAGAATCACAGAGTTGGAAGAGACCTGAGAGGTCATCTAGTCCAACCCCCAGCTGAAGCAGGAGACCCTTACAGAATTACAGAGTTGGGAGGGACCTCGGAGGTCATCTAGTCCAACCCCCAGCTCAAGCAGGAGTTCCTGACAGAATTACAGGGTTGGAAGGGACCTCAGAGGTCATCTAGTCCAACCCGCTGCTCAAACAGGAGACCCTTACAGAATCATAGAATGACAGAGTTGGAAGAGACCTCAGAGGTCATCTAGTCCAACCCCCACCTGAAGCAGGAGACCCTTACAGAATTAGAGTTGGGAGGGACCTCAGAAGTCATCTAGTTCAACCCGCGGCTCAATCAGGAGTTCCTGACAGAATTACAGGGTTGGAAGGGACCTCAGAGGTCATCTAGTCCAACCCGCCGCTCAAACAGGAGACCCTGACAGAATCATAGAACGACAGGGTTGGAAGGCACCTCAGAGGTCATCTAGTCCAACCCGCGGCTCGAACTGGAGACCTTCACAGAATTACAGAATAACGGGAAGTGTGGGATTCATAGTCTAGTTGAAATAAAAAAAAAATCACCACAGCCAAAACTTCCAAGAGAAAACAATTGTAATTTATTTGCACTCCTTCGCAAAGAGGGTGCTCCTCGTGCATACAAACCCACAGTGGACACACCTTCAATCTTCCTATTCTCCATTGCCCTTACAAATTTAACTCCCACCTCTCCCCATTGGCTCAGTACTCACGCCAGCGCAACCTATCCAAAAGCTTCTAAACTGAATACATTATTTCCGCCCCCCCCATTACATCCCCCCCCGCCCTTATTTACAAATGACCTTTTATGGTTGTGAGTTCCTAGGCGTTGTTTCTAGAGTGGCTATCACACCTTCCTAGCCACAATTCTCAAGCTTCCAGCTGCACTCCTGGGATTAAAATGTATACCGTGTATTTGCCTCCCAGGCTGGCAAGTCTTCTGCAGTATCTGGAAAAAAACAATAGACCCTTTTTCCCCACAGAAGGGACCTCAGAGGTCATCTAGTCCAACCCCCTGCTCGAGCAGGAGAACCTTACAGAATTACAGGGTTGGAAGGGACCTCGGAGGTCATCTAGTCCAACCGGCGGGTCAAGCAGGAGACCCTTAAAGAATCACAGGGTTGGGAGGGACCTCGGAGGTCATCTAATCCACCTCCCTGCTCGAGCAGGAGACCCTTACAGAATCACAGAATGACAGAGTTGGAAGAGACCTCAGAGATCATCTAGTCCAACCCGCTGGTCAAGCATGAGACCCTTGCAGATTCACAGGGTTGGAAGAGACCTCAGAGATCATCTAGTCCAACCCGCTGGTCAAGCATGAGACCCTTGCAGAATCACAGGGTTGGAAGGGACCTCGGAGGTCATCTAGTCCAACCCCCTGCTCAGGCAGGAGACCCTTACAGAATCACAGAAGGACAGAGTTGGAAGGGACCTCAGAGGTCATCTAGTCCAACCCGTGGCTCAAGCAGGAGACCCTTACAGAATTATAGGGTTGGAAGGGACCTCAGAGGTCTTCTAGTCCAACCCGCTGGTCAAGCATGAGACCTTTACAGAATTACAGGGTTGGAAGGGACTCAGAGGTCATCTAGTCCAGCCCCCTGCTCAGGCAGGAGACCCTTACAGAACCACAGAAGGACAGAGTTGGAAGGGACCTCATGTTGGATACACACCAAATGACATACCTACGTATAGGTTACAAAAGTAACTGCACCACGTAGGCATAGAAACTGTGAACAATGGAGGACTGTCCATCGGACACACACAAGGACAACGTGCAGATATCACGAACAAAGCACAAGACATTCACACACACAAACTGCCTTCGAATGGAATGCTTATCTGAAAGAATGTAACAGCTTTTGCCTGCTTCATGAAACTGCTATTGCCTGCCTTTTGTAACTGTTTTTACTTGCTTCATGAAATCACCTATAGTTTGCTGAGCTAGAATGTAACCCCCCTTCCTTGCCCCATGTCACCACCCATATTTTGCTGAACTAATAAAAGAGATTGCCTGGATTTGTTCTGGGCTCATTTCACCCCGAGGAGAAATTGACTCTGTGTCTTATTTCTCACTCCGTCCGGCGCGGGGCTGCCCGGATGCTCCTTCGTGGTGAGCCCGCTGGCAGCGAGAAAAGCCACAACTGGTGACCCCGACGTGATCCTGGTCCTAGTTGTTCGCCTCGACGCCCCCATACCACCGCCAGTGAGGCACTCTACGGTCGTCTGATCTAGTGAGTATGGGGAAAGGGTTGTCCAAGGGCCAGGTTACGCACCTCCGAGAACTTGGAGACCTTGTCAAGGCTGCAAAAATTATTTCTATGAACCATGGCAAGCCCTTATCTTCAATTTCAGGGAATGATCTGGTCAAATTGTTGAAATTTATTTGGAGAAAATATCCCACTTATCCCCCCTCAGGGGACATCACGTCTAAAAAATGGAAGCGTATATTGAAATATTTAAATGAACCTCCTAAAGCTTCCTATGACTTGATTTTAACTTGTCAAGTAATTGTTGACAGTTTGAAAATTTATGAAAAAGCAATCAAGGACTCGAGCGATGCCATGGCGCTCAACGCTGCACTTCCACCTCCATATCAGGACAACTCTACGCAGCATAAAAGTCCTCAGGTCAAATGCTCCAACATTGTTTCTTCAAATGAAACATCTCCGCCATCTGCCCCCCCTCCGCCTCCACCAAGTGGAGACGCGGAGACCTCGCCTCAGTCTGCTTTTACAGCTGGACTGAAGAGAGCGATGGCGACAGGAAACCTTTCTTTAGAGGATTTGCAGATGTTTCCTGTTGGCCTTGTAGATGACCCGCAAAATCCCAATCAAAAAATTCGAGGTCATCTACCCCTTGATTTTAAAATGGTTAAAGATCTTAAAAGGGCGGTGGCTGAGTATGGGATTCAAAGTCCCTATACCAGGGGTCTGCTTACTTCCATGGCTAACAGCTATGAACTGATCCCGGAAGATTGGAAAAATATTGCTACCATGCTTCTTTCTTCTTCGCAATTCCTAATCTTTGAGTCCGTTTGGCGGCAAGGGGTACGTGCGGCAGTGGCCCGCGGGAACCTCCCAGTTGCCATCACTGCTGATCATCTTTTAGGGGAGGGTAGGGTTAATACCATTGCACTGCAACTTGCCCCCCCCCCCTGCCTGGTTACGATCAGATAAAATTGTCACCCCTAAATCATCTCCAGTTGGACCTTCAGCTCCTCCTGGAGAGGCTAATTCTTTTGCTTCTCCACAGCCATTGTACACCCCCATAAGGCAAATTTTAGAGGAACAATTGGGATGCCTTGAAACTTCAAGTGGCTGTTAAGTTTAACCCTGTCAGACAATGTCTGATGGTGCTTTGTGTTGATGTGTGTGTTTTGTTTTATATATGTTTAACTTCTAGAACGTTACGCTTGGACTTGGAATGGTGAGAAAAATAGGAGATGGTTAAAGGGCCCTATAAAAACCACATGTTTGGTTGGAATCATCTCATGATTTTTCTCGCTTCTTGCAGGACAAGCCATATGTCTAAATAAATGTTGTTTTAATGGTATTTGTGTATATATGTCTGTGTTGTTCTGTGTTATTTCCAAGACTTGGAAAAGGGTCAAAACCCTCTTTGATAACAACAAACAAAAAGGCCTTGAATAAAAATGGAAAACGTATGAAATGAAATATTTGTATGTGAAATGGTGTAAGCAAACAGAATGGAAGTGAATGAGTTAATTTGCTGGTGTAAATGTGTGTGTGTTAGCCCTCACCCCTCCACCCATCCCACGCTGTGAAAGGAACAGTAAAACTGTAGTTTTTATTGTTGTAAAATGGGAACGCAATGGCATGAGTTTGCATGTGAAAAGTTTTATGGAGGAGGTATAAAAGAATTTATGGAAAATGCACGTGAATTTTTTTGGTGGTGAGATTTTTGTAAAGTTTCTTTTTCTTTCCCCCCCCCCTCCTGCCTCTTTCGTTTTTCGCTGGCTGTATTGCTTTAAGAGCGAAGGACAGGCGAAAGAAGAGGGGGGGCAGCTGTTCGTTTTAACTATTTTTTTTCTCTTCTTCCTCTGCCTAGAAGTCTGGGTTGAGGAAGGGGGGTGGATGTGAAATTTAATGCCCACTCTTGCAGTTTCAGCTTGCAATTTTTTTTACTCGAAAGAGGAGGCAGTAATTGTTGGGCAATTCTTTTGCAAATTTTTGAGTTTTAAATTGTTTAGTTAGACATATACATCCATCAACCAAAAGAAATGACTCTGAATTGTTTTGCTTAGATTTGTAAATGTTTTTCCTATTTCATGAAAATTTGTTTCTTTTTAATGGAATTTGATCAAATTGGAACCTTTTTCATATCTGGGTCATAAACTCTTTTCTTCTCACTCAACACCCATTTTTCCTCACATTTCTTTACAGAAGGATACCACATTAGTGCAGCTCCAACAATATTTAGGTACCAAAAAATTGGATAAGACCTTACTTGGCATTTCCACCAGCCAATTAGCACCTTTCTTTTTTGCTCTTATACAGGGAAAGCAACCCTCAGACATCATACGCCTTAATGTGCAACAGTTAGGTGTCTTGACACAAGTAGAACAAGTACTCCACACACAATGGGTGGACCGCTGCTTCCCTGATGAGCAACTACTCATCATCATCATAAATACATTGCAGACGCTGCGGCCTCTGCTACCTGTTTCATGTCTCTTTCTCCTGTCTCTCCTTGGGACAGTCATACTTATTTCCATCAAAATAAAAAGGCTCTTGTGAACCAATTTGGAAACACCACTGCAGAAGCAACTGCTATTCTCCAGCAGTGTGCCACTTGCAGCTAGCAGGCCCACTTGCTCCCAATGGGGGTAAACCCCAGAGGAACCGAGTGTTGCCAAATCTGGCAAATGGATGTTACACAATATGCCCCATTTGCCCCATGGAAATATCTTCATGTTTCCATAGACACCTTTTCTGGCTTCATCATTGCTACCCCTCAACGGGGTGAAGCCACTAAGCATGTCATTAATCACTGTATTCGTTCATTTGCAACGTTGGGATGCCCAAAGGAATTAAAAACGGACAATGGTCCTGCTTACACAGGAGCAGCCTTTGCTGCCTTTTGTAATCAGTGGTCAATTGTTCACAAATTCGGAATTCCTTACAACTCCCAAGGCCAAGCCTTGGTTGAGCGCGCCCACCAGACGCTAAAACATGCGCTGGAAAGATATAATCAGACACAAGGGAAAATTGCCCCTAGCCTCCCAGCTGTGCAAGACGTTTTAATCTGTGTTTATATACATTGAATTTGCTTATAACCACCTTCCTTCCAATTGGTTTGGATCCTGTGTTCTTGCTACCATTCGTCCTAGCTTTTTCCTTTTGCCTCTCCGCCAATGACAACAACTTGGAGCTCCTGTTTACGAAGACCTTTGCAATGTCCAACGCAAAAAACGGGCAATAAACACAAAGGATATCCATTGTAACTAATGGAGAGATGATGCATGGACCCCAGAAGTTATCATTGCTTACTATGGACCTGCTACCTGGGCCGAGGATGGTACCTATGGCTATTGAACTCCCATTTATATGATAAATCGCATTATTCGCTTATAAGCTGTTTTAGCAATAATAACAAATGAAACTGTGCTTGCTATGAAACATTTGGCAACAGAAAGTGTTAAATCCCATACTTATATAATGCAAAATCGCTTAGCTCTTGATTGCTTGCTAAAAAAGGTGGAGTATGTGGAAAATTTAATTTGTCTAATTGTTGCATTGAAATAGATGACTCTGGACATGTTATTCACGAAAAAAGTGACAAAATGGTGAACTTGGCTCATGTCCCTGTTCAAACTTGGAAAGGATTTAATTGGGACGATGTTTTTGGCTCATGGTTTCCAAAATTACCTGGGCTACAAGCAATCGTGGCATTGGTAGGTATGATTGTATTAGGATGTGTAATATTACCGTGTGTGTTACCCATTTTTGTTCGCACCTTTCCGATAGCCTGTCTTTGCTCGCTGAAATAAGAGCCACCACAAAGATCATGGCTCTATGGGACCACGAACATGGATGTTTACACAAGGACTATGCAGAGGAACGCAACAGCCTCCTCGATGCTGCCACAGCTGCCTTAGATGATGAAAAATCACCTGTTACACAATATATTCACCTCTCTTCGGATGACGAGGTAACCTCGTATTCTTAAAACAAAAACAGTGGAGATGTTGGAAACACACCAAATGACATACCTACGTATAGGTTACAATAGTAACTGCACCATGTAGGCATAGAAACTGTGAACAATGGTGAATTGTCCATCGGAGGAGAAACATACACACACAAGGACAACGTGCAGATATCACGAACAAAAGCACAAGACATTCACACACACAAACTGCCTTCGAATGGAATGCTTATCTGAAAGAATGTAACAGCTTTTGCCTGCTTCATGTAACTGCTATTGCCTGCCTTTTGTAACTGTTTTTACTTGCTTCATGAAATCACCTATAGTTTGCTGAGCTAGAATGTAACCCCCCTTGCTTGCCCCATGTCACCACCCATATTTTGCTGAACTAATAAAAGAGATTGCCTGGATTTGTTCTGGGCTCATTTCACCCCGAGGAGAAATTGACTCTGTGTCTTATTTCTCACTCCGTCCGGCGCGGGTCTGCCCGGACCCTCTCATGGTGAGCCCGCTGGCAGCGAGAAAAGCCACAACCTCAGAGGTCATCTAGTCCAACCCGTGGCTCAAGCAGGAGACCCTTACAGAATTATAGGGTTGGAAGGGACCTCAGAGGTCATATAGTCCAACCCGCGGCTCAAACAGGAGACCCTTACAGAATTACAGAATAACAGGGTTGGAAGGGACCTCAGAGGTCATCTAGTCCAACCCGCGGCTCAAACACGAGACCCTTGCAGAATCACAGAATGACAAGAGTTGGAAGGGACCTCAGAGGTCATCTAGTCCAACCCCCTGCTCGAGCCGGAGACCCTGGACCATCCCAGACCAAGTGTCTTAAAAACCTCCAGCAAAACTTCTAGAGGCAAGCTTAATTCTTGTTAATCCACAACGAACTGGTTAATCGTTTTCACGGTTATAAAGTTTCTCCTTAATTGCAGGTTCAAGATGGGGGGAGACCCCCTCCCTTCCCTAGGAGAGGGAGGACCTTTCTGGGGGGGAGGGGGGGAGGGGAGCGCCGCCCCTCCCCTCCCCTCCCGCCTTTCCCAGCAACGCCGGTGGGGCCAGCCTTGCCTTGAAAAAAAAATGCCCATTTTGAAAAAAGATTTAATTAATCTTTTGAATCCAGGAATCGGCCCACGGCTGACGTGTGGGGCGCGGGGAGGGGCCGCGCCCGTCTCCCCACCGTCGAGAGACCCCCGACGCTTTTGAAGCCAGCCCCCCCTCTGAAGAGATCGGGGACACCCCTGCAGCCCCCCCAGGAAAAGGAGGGGCACTGCCACCCCCCTCCCACTCCCCACTTCCCTGCCCCACGGGAAGGCAAGAAGAACTGGGTTCCCTCCACCCGCTCTCCCTGCTCGGGCTGCGCCATATGGGCCCTCCGATCCAGGGGTGGGTGGGTGGGTGGGCGCCCCTTCCTCCTCCTCCTCCTCCGCCCGGGAGGGTGGAGTTCTGGAGGTCAATCGGTGGTAGGGTGGGGGGGCTGAGAGCTCAGCCCTGCCGGGAGAGGAGTGTCGGGGGGGTGGGGCGGGTCTCTCCTATCCTCACCCCCACCAGTCCGAGACCTACTCACTTTGCCCGTCTCGCTTTCGAACCTGGCCGATCCTCGCTTTACCTTCCTTCGCCCGGATCTCTGGCCGTGGCTCGCCTTGCCTTGAAAGGGAAAGCGAAAGCGAAAAGTGCCGGCGGCAGCGCCCACTCCGGAGGCAGCTGGCCCCTCCTCTCCCCAACCGCCCCCTTGGAGTTGGGGGGGGGCGTTTGTGATTTAATAATGTTGGAAAGGGACCTTGGGAGGTGATCTAGTCAACCCCCTGCTCAGGCAGGAAACCCTATACCATTTGTTAATTGTTATAGTAAAGGGGCGCCCCTTCCCACCAAAACGGGGGGTCTCTCAGCGCCGCTGCGCCGTCTTTCTCCTCCTCCTCTGACGCCCCTCCCCTCTCTAAAGCTGCCCAAACCCCTCTGGAAAGGGGAGGGACTCCGAGATAGTAATACAACAACAAGAATAACAACAATAATAATAACGTCGGAAGGGACCTCGAGGTCATCTAGCCAACCGCAACCCTGCTCAGGCAGGAAACCCTATAGACTATTTCAGACAAATGGCTGTCCAGTTTCTTAATAAAATAATAATAATAATAAATAATAATAATAATAATAATAATAATAATAAATAATAAATAATAAAGTCGGAAGGGACCTTGGTCTCTAGGTCCAAGCCTCCCTGTCCCTGGCAGGCAGGAAACCTGTACCTTTCAGGTATAGGTGGGGGGGTGGATCCGCCGCCCCCCCCTGCCCGGGCCATTTCAGCAAAGCCCCTCCCATGCCCAAAGCGCTCCTTTGCCCTCCTGAGGGCGAGGACCCCCTCCAAACCCCTTCGCGCGGTGGGAGGGGGGGCTTTCAAGGCGTCCTCAATTTCCCACCCACCCCCTCCCAAATTCAGGCCTTAGCTCTTCACTTACTTCTCTCATCCCAGTAACTGCCTCCCAGGCCCCCCCCCCCCAGTTGCAGAGAGGGGGTCTTGCACGGTGGCCCCCCAAAGGGGAGGAGATAACCCCCCCCGAGCGACGCGGATCCCCCCTAACCGCCAACTCTGAACAGCCCCGTTTTAGCCAACTGGCCCCACCTGCGCCCTCCCCTCCCCCGCCGTCAACTCCCGCCCAACTTCAACTCCCCCCAAACAAACAAACCGAGTTAATTTTCGCTTCGCCCGGCCGGCCACTCCGGGTCCTCCCGGAATTCATCTTTTAATCTGATGAAGTAGTGACGATTAGTGTTTATTAAAGCTTGAGTGAAGGGTGTTTTTTTTGGCTAGCAGGACCCCCCCTCCTCCCCGAAGCAAGAGGTCGCAACAAACCTGGCGGAGGCTTTGGCGGCCGTTACATCCGCTGTTGGAAACTCGCGTTTATCGGCGGTTTTGCCAGCCGGTCGAGGAAGCGGAGGCGGCGAACGTGCGACCCAAGGTCCAGCCGGGACTTGCTGAAGAAGGGCTCGGACGAGCCAAGAATTTGTGTGTGTGTGTTTGTCTGTCTGTGTGTCTGTCTGTGCGTCTCTGTGTGTGTCTGTCTGTCTGTGCATCTCTCTTGGTGTGTGTGTGTCTGTGTGTCTGTTTGTATGTGTGTGTGTCTGTCTGTGTGTGTCCCCTCCTGCTCCTCCTTCTCCCCCCCTCCTCCTCTTCTCCCTCCCTCCCTCCCTCCTAGCACTGATGATGTCACCTAGCTAGGTCATAAAACGTCTGCAAGGAAACCCCCCAGCTCAGAGAGCACCAGGGACCCCACAGTCCTCCTCCTCCTCACACTGATGATGTCCCCTAGCTGGCTCATGAAACGTCTGCAAGGAAACCACCTACTTCAGAGGGCATCCAGGACCCCCCAGTCCTCCTCCTCCTCAAGCCCCCCCCCCGCACTAAACCAGGAGCAACGCCCGGCTCTTGGGGGGGGGCAGCCTGGCACAGGTGTGCCATCTTGGGGCCTGCCCGGGATGAGAGCCCCAGGGCGGGTGACCAGAGCAGGGCTAAGATTTGGGGGGGGCTCCCCTCCCCTCCCTCCCTTCCTCCTGGCCCCTTGGTTTCAGGAAGGGCAGGGCGTGTGGCTCTGGGGGGGGGAGAGAGCAGAGTGGACCCTCTCCTTGCTGACCTCCTCAGAAAGCCCCCCCCCATTGCCCCCCCCGGGGAAAAGAAAGGCCACATCCAGTTCACCCCAAGAATACAAACAAGGCACTGTTTTATTGGACACAATAAAAGGCACAAAGGTTGTGATTTCCCCTTGGCTCTCCCTGCACACACTCAGCACCCCTGAATTCGGGGGTGGGTGGGGGTAGGGGTAGGAATGAAGCTGCTGGAAAGCCCCCCCCGCAAACCCTCCCCTCTTTTCTGCTGATCCTCAAAAGGCCGGGCGGCTGTCTATAGCAAGGCAGCCCCTTCCCCTCCGTTGCAATTTCTCCAGAGAAAAGCCTGCTCGAGCAGGGGGTTGGACTAGATGACCTCTGAAGTCCCTTCCACCTCTGTCATTCTGTGATTCTGTAAGGGTCTGCTGCTTAAGGGGGGGGCGGGAGGGGGTCGTTGCCCCCTCCTCCCCCAATTCCCCGTCTCCCAGGCGTTGAGCCAGCTGCCGCCTCTTCTGAATGGCCGGAAAACGAAAGTGAAAGCAAAGGAAAGCGAAAGCATCCGGGCGGCGGCGCTGCCGCCTGGAAATCACGTGATTGAGGGGGGGAAAGCCCGAATAGACTCTCAGCCCCCCCTCGCAAGAAAAGGGGGAGGGGCTTCCTATAAGGAGGCTGTTTGTTTCCCCGGTCTCTTACGACGTTCCCCCCTCCCTTTTTCCAAGCTGGTCCCTCCCCCCCCAGCGCTTCCTTTGTCCAAAGTGGCGAGGGGGGGCAGGTTCCGCCCAGAAGGTCTTTTGGTTCTGCTTGGGGAGGGTGGGGGGCGCGTTTGGTGTCCCCCTGCGGAGATCGGCCTTATAAGGTTTCCTGCCTGGGCGGGGGGTCGGACTAGAAGACCTCCAAGGTCCCTTCCAACTCTGTCATTCTACGATTGTGTTAAGTGTCTCCTGCTCAAGCAGGGGGTTGGACTAGATGACCTCTGAGGTCCCTTCCAAGTCTGTCATTCTATGATCCTGTGCAGGGTCTCCTGCTTGAGCAGGAAGTTGGACTAGATGACCTCCGAGGTCCCTTCACACTCTGTCATTCTGTAAGGGTCTCCTCGAGTAGGGGGTTGGACTAGATGACCTCCGAGCTCCCTTCCAGCTCTATTATTCTATGATTATGTAAGGGTCTCCTGCTGGAGCAGGGGGTTGGACTAGATGACCTCCCAGCTCCCTTCCAACTGTCATTCTGATTCTTTAAGGGTTTCTCGCTCGAGCAGGGAGTTGGACTGGATGACCTCCGAGCTCCCTTCCAGCTTTTGTTCCTGGAGAAGCTGGCCGGGCGCCAAACGCCTCCCTGGTGAGCACCCGGACCGACGTGCTACCTAGTCGCCGGGCTCTTCCTGGTCCAGCAACTCTTCCGGGGACAAGACCCTCAGGCGGCTGCTCCGGACGCGGGTGAGGGAGGGGCAGGTGGCCACGAGCTCAGCCACACCGGCAGCCGTCACCCCCGAGCCGTCCAGGTTGAGCTGGACGAGGGGCAGGTGGGCCAGGAAGCGGAGCCCTGCCGAAGATAGGGGGTGTGAGGGAGGCAGGCCGAAGGAAGGAGGGGGGGGGGCATCTCTCTTCCAGCTGCTATGCCGCCCGATGCTTTTTCGGGGGTCCCACCCGCAGGCCGTACCTCGGTCAGTCAGGCGGGTGTTGCTCAGGTTGAGCTTCAGCAGGTGACGGCACCCAGCGAGACCCAGCCTGGCCACGGGATCTCCAACAGCTGTGCCGGCGAGACTCAGCACCTAGGAAAGAGCGCGCAAAATCACTTCGTTAGCGGGCCCGAAACCCCCTTCGCTTCTCCGTGGGCACCCGGGCATCTCCTCCAGGTCGGCTGGCCCAGAGAGCGACGGAGGCATCCTCAGGAGGCTGCAACCGTCATAAATACGAGTCAGTTGACAAACATCCTAATTTTGATCACGAGACCCCGGGACACTGCGACCGTCATAAATAGGAGTCGGTTGCCGAGCGTCTGAATTTTGATCACGTGACCCTGGGGACGCTGCGACCGTCATAAGTATGAATCGGTTGCTGAGCGTCTGAATTTTGATCAGGGGACCCCAGAATGCTGCGACCGTCATAAGTACGAGTCGGTCGCCGAGCGTCTGAATTTTGATCACGTGACACCAGAACGCTGCGACCGTCATAAATACGAGTCGGTTGCCAAGCGTCCGAATTTTGATCACCTGACCCTGGGACACTCCGACCGTCATAAATACGAGTCAGTTGCCGAGCATCTGAATTTTGATCACATAACCCTGGGACGCTGCGATCGTCATAAATATGAGTCGGTTGCCGAGTGTCTGAATTTTGATCACGTGACGCCAGGACGCTGCGATCGTCATAAATACGAGTCGGTTGCCGAGCATCTGAATTTTGATCACGGGACCCCGGGACGCTGCGACCGTCGTAAATACGAGTCGGTTGCCAAGCGTCCAAATTTTGATCCCGTGATGCAAGGACGCGGCGAAGCGAAGCAAAGTAAGAGGAGTGCCCCACCCTGAAGGGCCGGCCGTGAGGGACCCCCCCCGGCCGTACCTGCAGGTGAGGGAGGCCGGCCAGGCAGTGGGCCACGCGGGCGCTGGAGACGGGCAGGCGGTCCAGGCGCAGCTGCTCCAGAAGCCGCAGGGCCCGGATGTGGGGCAGGCCCTCGTCTGTCACCCGCGTGTGTGCCAGCGAGAGGCGCCGCAGCCTGCAAGAGAGCCAGGAGCCCCCCAGACCCTGAGAGGCGGGAGGGGGCGAGTTGGGCGGGCGGTGGGCATCCTCAATGGGGGGGGTGTCTCTCGGAAGGACTGTTCTTTCTTTCTTTTTCTTTCTTTCTTTCTTTCTCTTTTATCTTTCTTTCCCTTGCTCCCTCCCTCTTTCTTTCCCTTGCTTTTTTCTTTCTCTTTCTTTCCCTTGCTCCCTCCCTTTCTTTTTCCCTCGTTTTTCTTCCTTCTTTTTCTTTTTCTTTCTTTCCCTTGCTCCCTCCCTCTCTCTATTTTCTTTCTTGCTCTTTTTTCCTTCCTTTCTCCCTTCCTTTGTTCCTTTCTTCTTTCCTTCTTTCCTTCCTTCCTTTCCTTTCTCTTCTTTCCCTTCCTTCCTTCTTTCCTCCCTTTTTCATTCTCGTTCCCTCGCTTTCTTTTGTTCTTTCCCTTGCTCCCTCCCTTTCTTTCCCTTGCTTTTTTTTCTTTCTTTCTTTCTTTCTTTTTCTTTCTTTCTTTCCCTTGATCCTTTCTTTTTCTTTCTATTTTCTTTCTTGCTTTTTTCCTTCCTTTCTTTCTCCCTTTCTTTCTTTTTTTCTTTCCTTCTCTTTTTCTTCACCCTCTTTCTTCTTCTTTCTCCCTTCCTCCCTCCCCTCCCTTTCTTTCTTTCCTTCCTTCTCCCTCCCTCCCTCCCTCCCTCCCTCCCTCCCCTCTCTATTCATATACCTTCCCTTCCCATCCTTTCCCTCCCCTTCCCTCTTATCGCCTGTTCTGGCTCTCGGGCGGTTCTGTGTTCCGATCCCCGGGATCCAATTTGGGGAGGGGGGGGCAAAGAAGGACCGGTCACTCCAGGCCCCCCCCCCTGGAGAAAGGCGGCTTCATCGCCCCCTGGCGGTCTTTCGGAGGAGAGCCCTCCCCCCTTGTCCAGAGGGCCTCCTTTAAGGAGCCCCCCCAGCGGGGGAGGGGGCAGCCGGAGCAGGGGAGGGGAGGGGGAGGGCTCACCTGCACAGCCCAGCCAGCGGCTGCAGCCCCTCGTCCGTGATGTGGATGTAGTCCGTTAGGTCCAGCTCCTGCAGGCCGGCCAGGCGACAGACGGCAGCCAGGCCCACGTCGGAGACCGTGTGCCGGCCGGGCAGCCCCAGCCGCGTCAGGGGGAGGGCTGGAAAAGGGCCCCCCCAGATGCCTCAGCTGCCCCAGATGCCTCAGCCCCGTTTCCCCCCCTGCCTCCTCCACACAAACCCTGCTCGGGAAAAGGATGGGCCGCCTCCTGACAGTTTCCCTGGCACTTCAGCAGACCTGGGCAGACCTCCCCTCCTTCCTTCCTCCTTTCTCTTTCCTTTCTCCCTCCCTCCCTCCAATCTCCCCTTCCTTTCTCCCTCCTTCCTTTCCCTCCCTCCCTCCCTCCAATCTACTCCTTCCTCCCTTCTTCTTTCCTTCCTTCCTTCTCCGTCCCCCTCCTTCCTTTTCTCCCTCTTTCCTTTCTTCCTCCAACCTATCCCTTCCTTCCTTATTTCCCTCCCTCCCAGCCCTCTTTCCTTTCTTTCTCCCTCCCTCCCTCTCCACTCTCTCCTTCCTTTCTCCCTCCTTCCCTTCCCTCCCTCCCTTCCTCCCTCCCTTTCCTCCCTTCCTCCAACCCATCCCTCCCTCTTCTTTTTCTTTCTTTCTTTCTTTTCTTTCTTTCTCTCTCTCTCTCTCTTTCTTCCCTTCTCATTCTTTCTCCCACCTCACTACTGAAGCGCCTGTGGGCTGTTGCCATGGCTCCCACACCTTCAACTTCTGAGCTTGGTGAAGTTTAGCGCCCCCTGTCAACCTGCAGCCAGGCGGATGCCAGCTGCCGCCCTCTGCTGGCCAGTCTTGGGAGGCACAACAGATGGAAGCTGCTGCCCTCTGCTGGCCAGTCTTGGGAAAGAGGCAACAGGAGCTCTGCAGGGCCAGCCCAGCTGAGCCAAGCTGGGACGGAGAGCCCCGATTGCCCCCTGGGCGGCCGGCTAAGACCACCTCTGGCCTGTACCTGAGACCAGCTCCAGAGCCCGGTTGCCGTCGACCGAGTGGATGCCAGAGAGGGTCAAGCAGCCGAGGGCCGGATGGGAGGAGAGGGCCCGGAGGGAGGCTTCGCTCACGCGGGTGCCGTCCAGGAACAGCCTCTGCAGGGCCTCCGAGTGCCGCAGGGGAGACACGTCGCTGATCTGGGAACACCACCTGACGCTGTTGGAAAGGCGTCTCCCCATCCCGCTCACCCCCTCCTGAAGCCCCCCCGCTCCAGGCCCCCCCCCAAGGCTGCCCCCGGAGCAGCGGCCGAGCTCCCCACTTACGCCCGTCTGCTTCAGGCTCAGCTCGCAGAGCTGGGGGGCGCACTGGGGCAGGAGCTGGAGGGTACGCTCTGTGACCCCCGTCCAGTTGAGACTCAGGTGGGAGAGGGCAGGGGGAGCTGCCAGGAGGAACTCCGCCAGGCCGGCGTCGGAGACGTGGGTCTGGTCCAGTGCCAGGTGGGACAACTCCGGCAGCCCTGTGGAAAGGGGGAGGGGCTAGATGGGGTGGTAGGTGCCCCCCTTTCTCCTTCACAAGCCCCCCCTACCCTCCTATATGCAGTTCCGGATTTTGGCCCGTTGCGCGGGGTGCAATGGCATCATCCTGCAATCGATGGTGCCACCGAAGGCCCAAATCTCTGTGCTGGAGAAAAAGGGGATCCTCCATCATACTTAAGGAGAAGACCCTCCCCCCAAAAAATGACATTTAAGGTGGAGAAAAGCATGTGTTACACCTGGGCAGGAAAAACAAAAGGCTCAAGTAGAGTCTAGGCCAGGGGTCTGCAACCTTAAAACACTCAAAGAGCCACTTGGACCCCTTTCCCAGAGAAAACACTGAAAGCCGCAAAACTGGCACACGTGCGCGCGAGGGAGATGAAGCTTGATTAAAGAGTTTAATTAAAAAGAAATAGAGGCTGCTGTGCATGAATTCTCTCTGTCTCTCTCTTTCCTCTCCCTCTCTCTCTCCCTCTCTTTTTTCTCTCTGTCTCTTTCCTCTCTCTCCCTTTCTCTTTCCCTCTCTCCCTCTCTCCTCTCCCTCCCTCTCCCTTTTTCTCTCTCCCTCTCTCTTTCTCTCTCTCTCTCCTTTCCCTCTTTCTCTCCCTCTCTCCCTCTCTCTCTCCCCCCCCCTCTCTTCCTCTCTCCGATCTTCTGCTCACCTGGCAAGCTGGCTTCAAGCTGTTCTCCAACAAGCTGACACACATTATTGGGCTGGCTCTCTCCTGCCCTTCCTGCTTCCTGCAGAGACGCAGCAAAGGGAGGAGCCCCGCCCAATAAGCTTGTCAGCTCGTTGGAGAACACCGTGAGCCCGTTCTCTTTTTTACACACACACACACACACACACACATGAGAGAGAGAGAGAGAGAGAGAGAGAGAGAAGGGAAGCGCAAGTGCCTCTCTCTGTCTCTGTCTCTGTCTCTGCAAATGGCAGAGGAGGCTGGGAGCCGCAGGAGAAGGCTCAAAGAGCCGCATGCGGCTCTGGAACCGCGGGTTGCCGACCCGTGGTCTAGGCCAAACCAGGCTCAAAAACAGTCACTGTGAGAGGGACCTCGGAGTCCCAGTGAACGATTACTTAAACATGAGCTGGCTGTGTGCGGTGGCAGCCAAAAAAGCTAATACAATCCTTGGTGGTAGAAACAGAGGCACAGAATCAAAACCACGTCAAGTATTAGCACCGCTTTATAAAGCTTTAGTAAGGCCACACCTGGAACACCTGCATCCAGTTTCGGTCCGCACATCACAGAAAAGATGTTGAGACGTTGGGAAAAGTGCAGAGAAGAGCAACTAGGATGATTAAAGGCCTGGAGACTAAAACATACGAAGAAGGGTTGCAGGATTTGGGATTTGGCCGGTCTGGAGAAAAGAAGGAGTAGGGGGGGACAGGATAGCAGTCTTCCGGTATCTGACGGGCTGCCCCAAAGATGAGGAGGGGGTCGACCTCTTTTCCAAAGCACCAGAAGGCAAGATGAGAAACAACGGAGGGAAACTAATCCAGGGAGAGAAGCAACCCGGAATTAAGGAGAAGCTTCCGAACAGTCAGGACCATTAACCAGTGGAACTACTTCCCACCAGAGGTTGTGGCTGCTTCATTCATCCAGAAGAGAGCGGACAGCCTCTTGTCTGAAATGGCATAGGGATTCCTGCTCGAGCCGGGGGTCGGGCTAGATGACCTCCGAGCTCCCTTCCAACTCTGCCATGCTATGATTCTGTCAGGGTCTCCTGCTCGAGCAGGGGGTCGGACTAGATGACCTCCGAGGTCCCTTCCAACTCTGCCATGCTATGATTCTGTCAGGGTTTCCTGCTCGAGCAGGGGGTCGGACTAGATGACCTCCGAGGTCCCTTCCAACTCTGCCATGCTATGATTCTGTCAGGGTTTCCTGCTCAAGCAGGGGGTCGGACTAGATGACCTCCGAGGTCCCTTACAACTCTGCCATTCTATGATTCTGTCAGGGTCTCCTGCTCGAGCAGGGGGTCGGACTAGATGACATCCGAGGTCCCTTCCAACTCTGCCATGCTATGATTCTGTCAGGGTCTCCTGCTCGAGCAGGGGGTCGGACTAGATGGCCTCCAAGTTCCCTTCCAACTCTATTCTGATTGACTGATTGAGACTCTCTTTGTGTGTGTGTGTGTGTGTCTGTGTGTGTGTGTTTGTGTATCAAACGAACCTTTCAGGAACCGCAGGCAGTTGTCGGTCAGTTTAATGCAGGCCGAGAGATTCAGGTGCTGCAGGCGCGGGAGACGCTGCACGACGGAGAGGCCCTGGTCTGGGAGGAGGGAAGGGGGGGCTGCTCAACTCAGCCTGCACCCCCAGGGGGTTGGACTAGATGACCTCCAAGGTACCTTCCAACTTTATTATTATTATTATTATCCCGACCCCAACATCTGTTCCTTGGGGAGGCGAGGACCCTGTAAAGCCACCCAACCTTCTGCTTCCCCTCCTCAATTGTTCTCCCGAGGGGGTAGAAAGGCAGCACAGACTGCTTCCCGGTCAGTGGCCCGAGGTTCCCCTCTCACCTGTGATGAGGGCGCAGGAGAACAAGCTCAGCTGGCGCAGGCCGGGAAAGGCCGGCAGTCCAGCCAGCAGCTGGTTCGTGGTGTACGGGTAGCAGTCGAGGCAGAGGGTCTGCAGGGGGCAGCCGGAGAAGAGCCGCAGGCTGCGCGGGTGGAGCAGCGCCTTCCGCACCAGGTGCTCCAGCAGGAGCCGGGCCAGCCCGGGGGGCAGCGAGGCCAGGCTGCCACAGTACTGCTTGCTGGGAGCTGGAGGGGCAGAGAGGCAGGTGGGCAACTCAGAATTGTGGGGGGGAGAGCTGGTTGGGGGGGTAGAACAGAACAGAGTTGGAAGGGACCTCGGAGGTCTTCTAGTCCAGCCCCCTGCTCGAGCAGAGGAAGGGGGGCCCTCTACCTGAGAGGAGGGCGGTGGCACCCTGCAGGCACATCCGGAACAGCGAAGGCACCGAGGGGGCCACGACGGCCATGGGGGCGGCTGATCCAAGCTCTTGGCTCTCCCCCTGGGCGGCCGCTTGGAGGAGGTGGCGCTGCTCAGCCGCCCGGGCAACCGCCAGGGGCAACTCCGGGGGTCCTGGGTTGCTTCCCTCGGCTTCCCTGGGGGGGGGGCAGAAGAGCACAGGTCCTTCAGGCAGCCCACCCCAGCCCCCCTTCTGCACCTGACCGTGGTAACCGCTGCCACCCCGGGCCCAACCCAAGGCTGAAAATGCCTACCACAGCCGGTTGCCCTCCTGAGGCCACGGATGCCTGTACCCCACAGCGTCGTCCTGGCCAGTGGGCAGCACCCCTTCAAACAGGAAGGAGAGGAGTGTGTGAGAGACCCCCCCCAAGCAGCCTCACCACCCCTCTCTCTCTGGGCCAGGGTCCCAAGGCTGTTGCCTCTTCCCGGGTGGGGGGGCTCCTGGGCATTCTCCCTCTCTTTGGCCAGCTTTTCCGGGGACCGGCATGACCCCGTTTTTCCCTCCCAGCCTCCCAGCCTCCTGGACCCCCGGACTGACCTGGTACCACTGCCCGCTCTTCCCCCCTGGTGGCGGCCGGCTGGTCCTGCTCCATGGGCTCCTCAGAGTCCAGCTTCTGCCCCCTGCCTGTCAGGGACACCCCCCCCCAAAAGCGGAGGTCACGAGAGGCAGAGCACATCTGCAGCTGCAGCCGCACCCGCCATTCTCGAAGCCGCACAGACACGGGGTTATACCCTGCCAGGGGGAGAGGGAGGGAGGGAGTAGGGGAAGGCAGAGACCCCCGCCCAGCCAGCTCTTCTAAACGCCTCCCACGGCTGCAAGCCCGGCCTGAGGGAGACCCTGCAGCCCCCAACCCCATCCTTCCTGCAACAGGTGGAAGACCCTCCCCCTGCCCCCCTTCACTGCACAGACGAGGGGCGAAGGGTCCCCACAATTGAGCGTTTACTAGGCTCGACCAGAAGGAAGCCCCCAGCCCCCCCTGCTGGCAGCTCGCTCACCCCAGCGATGGGGGGCCGGGGCAGCAGGCTCCCCGCCTCGGTGCCGGCTTGAGAGACCCTCCTGCGGGGGGGCCAGGGCAAGTTCCGCCGGCTGCCCAGCCCCCTGCGGGCAGGAGCTTCCCTCGGCGGTGAGCGGCTCCGGTCGGGCGGGGCAGGGCGAAGTGCCCCCCGGGGCCGGGTCGAGGATACAGAGGGTGGCCCCTGGGGCCAGGCCCAGCGCCAGCAGCGAGTGGGGCAGGTCAGCCGGCCCAAAGCGCCGTTTGGGGATGCCCTGCAGGAAGCAGCAGGCGGGCGAGAGCTCCGGGTTCCGGGACAAGAGGAACCGCTGGACGCTGTGCAGGGAGGTGTCGGCCGGGAAGCTGCTGCGGAGAGACTCCCCGCTGGGCAGGCGGATCTGGGGGGAAAGAGAGAAAGAGGGGGAAAAAAGAGAGTGAGAGAAAGAGAATGAGAGAGAGAAAGAGAAAAAAGAAAGGAAAGAGAAAAAAGAATGAGAATGAGAAAAAGGGAAAAGAGAGAAAGGAAAGAGAAAGAGAAAAGGAGAGGGAAAGGGAATGAGAAAAAGAGAAAGAATGAGAAAGAGAATGAAAGAAGAGAGAGAGAAAAGAGAAGGAAAAGGGAAAGAGGAAAAAAGAATGAGAATGAGAAAAAGAAAGAATGAAAAAGAAAATGAAAGAGAAAGAGAATGAGAAAGAAAGAGAAAAAAAGGAGAGAGAAAAGAATGTGAATGAGATAAATAAAGGGAAAAGAGAAAGGAAAGAGAAGGAGAAAGAGAAAATGAGAAAGAGAAGGAGAAAAAGAGAAAAAGAGAGAATGAGAAAGACAGAAATTGAAAGAGAGAGAGAGAAGGGAAACAGAAAGAGAAAAAAGAATGAGAATGAGAAAAAGAGGAAAAGGGAAAACAGAAATGAAAAAAAGAGGAAAAGAATGAGAAAAAGAATGAGAATGAGAAAAAGAGAATGAAAAAAGAGAAAAAGGAAGAGAGAGAGAGAAAGAGAACGGAAAGAGAAAAAGAAAAACAGAGAGGAGGAGAAAAAGAAAGAGAGAAAGGAGGGAGATACCGCTGAGCCGTGCACGGAACTTGTTTGCCCCCCCACCCCTCCGCGATTCCGCCGCCCGCTCGTCCTCCTCTACCACCCCACCTCGCCGCCGTCAGCCTGGGGGCCACCGGCAGCCCTTCCCCTTCCCATTCTCGGAGCTGACTTGCTACTCTTTTGCGGACTACTGGGGGGGGGTGTGTCCGTTGCGTCTCCTCACCACGAGCAAGCACTGCGCCTCTCCGGGGGTCTCCGTCCCGTCTGGCGGCGCGCGGCCCGGGACAGGCCGAGGGGTGGTCGCCCCGGCCCGGTGCTGCCGGCGGTCGTCCGCGATCCTCTGCAGGGCCAACTCGCGCTCCTGGGGAAGGCAGTCGGGAGCAGGTTGCCGCGCGGCCCGGGTCTGTCGCCCCCCCCCCTCCGGCCGGGTTTGGATCGGTCGACACCCCCCCACACACACCACACACACACCAGGCGGAGTTCAGCCGCTGCCGGCTGCTCCGTGGGGCTTTCAGCTGCTGCACCAACAGCTCCCACCGGCACATCTGGGACGCCCGGGGGGGGGGAGCTCACCTGCAACCGTCCTGGGGGGCGGCCGAGTTGGATCGGTCGACACCCCCACCCCATCTGTATCCCCTCCACCTCCCCAGGTGGAGCTCACCCGCTGCCGGCTCCTCCGTGGGGCTTTCAGCTGCTGCACCAACAGCCCCCGCCGCCGGTCCCCACCGGCACATCTGGGACGCCCGGGGTGGGGCTGCCCTGCACCCGTCCTCGGGGGCGGCCGGGTTGGATCGGTCCACCCCACCCCACCCCTCCCCCCGCATCCCCTCCTCCTCCCCCCTCCCCAGGCGAGCTCACCCGCTGCCGGTCCCTCCGTTCGACTTTCAGCTGCTGTACCAGCTGCTCCCGCCGCTGCCGGTCGGCCAAGTCCCGGCCGTCCCCCAGCGGCACCTCTGGGACGCCCAGGGTGGGGGGCTGCCCTGATCCCGTCCCGTCCTCCGGGGGCTGCCGGCGGGGCTGAAAGGCGTCGGTGAGGCGGGGTTGCGAGATCCGCGGGAGGAGCCGCAGCCGGGGCGAAGGGGGCTGCCGGTCCGCGCCCTCGCGCAGCAGCCTGGGGAGGAGAGAGGGTCAGCGGGCGGCCGGGAGCGGGTGGGGAGCCCCTCACCCGTGCCCCCCACGCGCCCACTTACCAGTCGGCAGCCTCCGGGGCGCTCAGGCAGCCGGCGCGGAGGGCGGCCCCCGCCTGCCCCTCGCTGAAGCCCATTTGGCGGAGGGTCCGCAGCAGCTCCCCGACGGTCTGCAAGGGAGGAGGAGGCGGCTAGGCGCGTGTGTGGCTGGGGATGACAGCGCAGACGGCAGGTAGCTCCACCGATTGAAGGGCTGCCCATCCCTCCACCCCCACTCCCCAAAACCTCCGCTTTCCCCAGCAGCGCCGCCACCCACCGCAGGCTCCATGCTCGGGCAGCGATGCGGAAGAGGAAGCGCCGCCGCCTCCTCCCATTGGCCCAGGACGGGCTCCGCCCCCCGCCCGCCCCCACCCCGCCCGCCCCAAGAGTGGGGAGAGCTGCTTTCCGGGTCTCTTCCAACTCTTGAGAACTTCCAACTCTGTCCTTCCATGATTCTGTAAGGGTCTCCTGCTCGGGTGGGGGGGGGGTTGGACTAGATGACCTGCAAGATCCCTTCCACCTTCCACACAGGAAGTTGTTAAGAAGAAACTGGACAGCCACTTGTCTGAAATGGTATAGGGTTTCCTGCCTGAGCAGCAGGGGGTTCGACTAGATGACCTCTAAGGTCCCTTCCAACTTTATTATTATTGTTGTGGTTGTGGTTGTTGGTTGTTGTTGGTTGTTGGTTGTTGGTTATTGTTATTGTTATTATCATTATCATCATTAATTTTTTTTTATTTTTTTTTATTTTTTTTATTTTTATTTTTATTTTTATTTTTATTTTTTTTTTATTTTATTTTTTATTTTATTTTTATTTTTATTTTTATTTTTATTTTTATTTTTATTTTTATTTTTATTTTTTTATTTTTATTTTTATTTATTTTTATTTTTATTTTTATTTTTATTTTTATTTTTATTTTTATTTTTATTTTATTTTTATTTTATTTTTATTTTTATTTTTATTTTTATTTTTATTTTTATTTTTATTTTTATTTTTATTTTTATTTTTATTTTTTATTTTTATTTTTATTTTTATTTTTATTTTTATTTTTATTTTTTTTATTTTTATTTTTATTTTTATTTTTATTTTATTTTTATTTATTTTTATTTTTATTTTTATTTTTATTTTTATTTTTATTTTTATTTTTATTTTTATTTTTATTTTTATTTTTATTTTTATTTTTATTTTTATTTTTATTTTTATTTTTATTTTTATTTTTATTTTTATTTTATTTATTTTTATTTTTACCTCTGTTATTCTATGCCACCCAAGGGCCCCTCCATCCCCTTCCTTGCAGACGGACTCCGGGTCCCATTATCCTGGGAATTGCTACCCAGCTCTCTGCCAATTCTGGGAAGTGAAAGTCGGTGGGGCGGAGCAATTTTTCAAAATGGGGCTAAATTATATAAATACCAGGCAGTCCTCGACTTACGACGTATCTGTGGCTAAGTGAGACGTTTCTTAAGGGCAGGGGATCTTCAAACTTGGCAACTATAAGACTTGTGGACTTCAACTCCCAGAATTCCTCAGCCAGGAAATCCAACCTCAGCAACTTTAAGATGGGTGGACTTCAACTCTGGCTGAGGAATTCTGGGAGTTGAAGTCCACAAGTCACCAAAGGGCCCAGTTGGAAGACCCCTGTCTTGAAGCATCCTGGCTGAGGAATTCTGGGAGTTGAAGTCCACGAGTCTTACAGTCGGCAAGTTTGAAGACCCCGGCTGCCCCATTTTACGCCCTTCCTTGCTGCGGCCTTTAAGTGGGTCACCCCCATTGATAAATTAGGAGCCGGGTCGTTAAATGAATCAGGATTCTAACTATTGGCTTAGTTTATCAGACGGTCGACAAAGTGGATCCCGGGACCCTCCCGGGACACGCCAACGGTCGTAAGTGTGAACTGGTTGCCCAACGGTCATAAGTGCGAAAAGGGGTCCCAAGTCACTCTGAAGGGTCACTAAACGAAACGTCGTAAATTGAGGACTATCTGTATAGGGAAGATCAAAGTAAGAACCCCCGGAATGGCTGTCGATGGGCGTGAGGATGGAGACCCATCGTCCCCTCCCTGGAAAACCCCTGGGATGCTGGGAAAAGGGGAAGGAGAGAGATGACATGGAGAACGACAACATCAGGATTAAATTATATGGAGGTTATGTGATAAAGACTCTGCACATGCTCCTTCGCGGAGCAACAGAGCTGGAAGGGACCTTGGAAGTCATCTAGTCCAACCCCCCCCCCCGCTCCCGCAGGAGAGCGTTCCGGAATCATGGAATGACAGAGTTGGAAGGGACCTCGGAGGTCATCTAGTCCAACCCCCTGCTCGAGCAGCAGACCCTTCCGGAATCATCGAATGACACAGATGGAAGGGACCTCGGAGGTCATCTAGTCCAATCCCCCACTCCAGCAGGAGATCGTTCCGGAATCATGGAATGACAGACATGGAAGGGACCTCGGAGGTCCTCTAGTCCCAACCCCTGCTCAAGCAGGAGACCCTTACAAAATCATGGAATGACAGAGATGGAAGGGACGTCGGAGGTCCTCTAGTCCCACCCCCTGCTCGAGCAGGAGACCCTTACAGAATCACAGAGCTGGAAGGGACCTTGGAGGTCTTCTAGTCCAGCCCCCCCCGCTAAAGCAGGAGGCCCTATATCACTTCAGACAAGTGACTGTCCAATCTCTTCCTAAACACCTCCAGTGATGGAGCACCCACAATTTCTGGTGGCAAGTAGTTCCATTGGTTAATCGTCCTCCCTGTTAGGAAGTTTCTCCTTAATTCCAGGTTGCTTCTCTCCCTTGGTCAGTTTCCATCCATTGCTTCTTGTCCTGCCTTCAGAGGCTTTGGCGAAGAGGTTGACCCCCCCTCTTCTTTGGGGCAGCTGCTCTCATGTCTCCCCCCCCCCCAGTCCTTCTTTTCTCTCGACTCTCCATACCCAATTCCTGCGGCCATTCTTCGTATAAACTTCTTCATATGACAGGTATGCCTGCTCGGGCGGGGGGTTGGACTAGATGACCTCCAAGGTCCCTTCCAGCTCTGTTATTCTGTTCTGTCATTCTGATATGCTGTGATCACACGTATCCATCCCATTAGGCCCAAAGAAAGTTGACAAGGGTATAGGATCTTCTGTTATGGACAGGGGGTTGGTCTAGATGACCTCCAAGGTCCCTTACAACTCTGCTCACCTGTGGTTCTGTAAGGGTCTCCTGCTCGGGCAGGGTGTTGGTCTAGACTCTAGAAGACCTCCGAGCTCCCTTCCAACTCTGTCCATCTGTGGTTCTGTAAGGCTCTCCTGCTCGGGTGGGGGGTTGGACTAGATGACCTCCGAGACCCCTTCCAGCTCTGTTATTCTGTTCTGTTATTCTGATATGCTATGATCACACGTATCCATCCCATTAGGCCCAAAGAAAGTTGACAAGGGTATAGGATCTTCTGTTATGGACAGGGGGTTGGTCTAGATGACCTCCAAGGTACCTTACAACTCTGTTCACCTGTGGTTCTGTAAGGCTCTCCTGCTCGGGTGGGGGGTTGGACTAGATGACCTCCGAGGTCCCTTCCAACTCTGTCCAGCTGTTATTCTGTAAGGGACTCCTGTTTGAGCAGGGGGTTAGTCTAGATGACCTCCGAGACCCCTTCCAACTCTGTCCTTCTGTGCTTCTGTAAGGCCCGGCATGGAAGCGGGTGAGGCCCCCTTCTTTCCCCAAAGGGCAGACCAGGGAGGGGGGACGGGCCCTCTCATCCTGGCGGAGGAAGCCTCACACCCCCAGGGGGAAAGACCCACTCGGAACCCCCCCAAGGGCGGAAAGAAAATTGGGGGGGGCTGCAGGCCCCCCGGGAGAGCTGGGCAGGCCGGTGCTGCCTGCCCTTTGCCCTGGCAGCTTGCTGGCGGTGGGAGGCGGCTGGGTTAATGAGTGGCAGGGGGGAGGGGGGGGGGGTGGGAAAGGACCCGTCTCTTCCTCCTTCCTTCCTCCCTCCCCCCTCCCTCTTTCCCCCCCTCCCCCCGTCCCCTTGCCCCAGAGAAACGGCGCTCTTCGGCTGCCACAATGTGGGGCGGCTTCTGCTTGGCCCTGGCTGCCTTCCTGCAGGGGGAGCTGACAGTGGGAGGCGCAGGTGAGTGTCGGGATCCCCCGCAGAGCTCTCCTCCTCCTCCTCCTCCTCCTCCTCCTCCTCCTCCTCCTCCTTCCCCTGAGTGCGAGCCCTTGCCACAGCTTCTCCATGGGGACCGGTCCCTTGCCCAGGCTCTGATCCCGGGCCCCAGCAGAGAACTTTGGACGGTGGGCAGGCGGAAAAGGCTCCCGGAGGTTAAGTTGCGCAAACAGGGGTCCCCGTGTGTGTGTGTGGGGGGGGGAGAAACAACCATGGAGAGGACGGTTTCAGGTGCAACCTCGATCCCACGCACGCAGAGAGGTCATCTAGTCCAACCCCCTCCTCGAGCAGGAGCCCCTTACAGAACCGCAGAGTCGGAAGGGACCTGGGAGGTCATCTAGTCCAACCCGCTGCTCGACCAAGAGCACCTTACAGAATTGCAGAGTTGCAAGGGATCTGGGAGGTCATCTAGTCCAGCCCCCTGCTCCAGCAGGAGCCCCTTACAGAATCGCAGAGTTGGAAGGGACCTCGGAGGTCATCTAGTCCAGCCCCCTGCTCCAGCAGGAGCCCCTTACAGAATGCCAGAGTCGGAAGGGAACTCGGAGGTCATCTAGTCCAACCCCCTGCCCAAGCAGGAGACCCTCTACCATTGGAGACAAACAGTCGCCCAGTCAAAGCCCCCCCCGGGAAGGAAATAAAAGACCCCCTTTCCTGTTTCAGGGCAGAGCGGGCTCAGCCCCATCGCCTGGAAGGAGCCCCTGCCTTGCGCAACCGACAACTGGACCAGTGATGCAGCCGAACCAGGTGTGTGTGTGTGTGTGTGTGTGGGCTGGGACCCTTTTACGCTGGCAGACCGATGCAGAGATGGGGGGGTGTAACAGGGCTGCCCCGAATGAGGGACTGGCAGCAGCTGCCCTGCAGGTTACGTCACCCAAAACCTTGGCATGAACCAATCTGGGCATGGCTGGGGGGGGGCTGGAGGACCCCCCCTTCCCCCTCCCTTACTGCCCGGTTGCCCTTAACATTCACCGGCCTCGTTCTCGGGGCCGGGCCCCGGGTTGTATCCCTCCTGCTCAGAACACACAACTTCGTATAATAGGGTTGGAAGGCACCTTGGAGGTCATCTAGTCCAACCCCCTGCCCGAGTAGGAGACCCTTACAGAATCGTAGAATCACAGAGTTGGAAGGGATCTCGGAGGTCATCTAGTCCAACCCCCTACTCGAGCAGGAGACCCTTACAGAATCGTAGAATGACAGAGATGGAAGGGACCATGGAGGTCATCTTGTCCAACCCCCTGCCCGAGTAGGAGACCCTTACAGAATCGTAGAATCACAGAGTTGGAAGGGACCTCGGAGGTCATCTAGTCCAACCCCCTACTTGAGCAGGAGACCCGTACAGAATCATAGAATGACAAAGTTGAAAGGCACCCTGGAGGTCATCTAGTCCAACACCCTGCTCAAGCAGGAGACCCGTACAAAATCATACAATCACAGAGTTGGAAGGGATCTTAGAGGTCATCTAGTCCAACTCCCTGCTCCAGCCGGAGCCCCTTACAGAATCATAGAATAACAGAGTCGGAAGGGACCTGGGAGGTCATCTAGTCCAACCCCTTTCCCAAGCAGGAGATTTTATATTGAATATTTTATCAAATTGATATAGCTGCCCATCTCGCCAATGGGATGCCGGGTGGCAGGCAATGAAATCTGCCACCCGGGGTGACTGGCAGGGGTGGGGTGGGGCTGCCAGGGTCGTAAGTGCAAGAAACACTCCTCAGTCACTTTTCCAATGCTGTGGTATCTTCAAACGGTCACTAAACAAATCATCATAAGGACGCGCAGATCCTTCTTCCCCAAAAAATCCTGTGGCGCCTCTCACTTGTTTGAAACTGGGCTGGGACCTGATCTGCGTCCTTTCAGTGCTTGATGGGTTGCGTAGTCCCAGCAAGAACAGGAGAGTCCCCACCCTCCCAGGACCCAGCAGCTTCTGTCTCCCCCCCCCCATGATCAGCTCAACTTGCCCAGAAAAAGAGCCCACCAAATCCCCTCCCTGGGGGAAAGTTTCCCAACTGGGCCAGACCTCCCCAGTCCTCGACTTACGTGACTGATGAGTCTGCCATTTTGGTTGCTAACGGTTGTGACCGTGATAAAATGGATCATGTTGCGAAGCGTGCCCGATCTTTCATCCTCTCCTTACTGCCCATCGTTCGCTGGCTGGAGGGTTGCTGCAAAGAGGAAGAACAAGCCGCTTTCTCAAGAAAAAAAAAAAAAAAAAAAGCAAATCGGGGTCACGTGACCGTGGGGGGGTGTCATAAACGGAGACCCAAAATGCAGTCACATGACCATGGGGGGGGAGTTGGGGGTGGGTGGGCAGGTGGCAGATCTTCAAATCCAAGCCCTTATTTTGGAGTCCGTTGTAACTGCGAATGGTCACTAAGCGAGACATCGTACGTTGAGGACTGCCTGAACTGCCACCATGCATGCCTCGGACCCGAACTCTTCTGCTCACCGACCACACGGGCCCCCAATTTTGGGGCTAGATGCTCCAAAACAGCCCCCCCTTTAGGCCCCGCAGGGGCCATGCAACTGAATTAAATGGCACTGGGAAAAAAAGGGACCATTTTCCAGACTTACCCAGCATCCCCGGGGTCACGTGACGTACATTCGGAGGCTTGACAACTGACTCGCATTTACAACGGTCGCAGCGTTCCCAGGGGGGTGTCGCATGCTCTCCTTTTGCGACCTTTGGACGAGCAAAGTCAAGGGGGGGGGAAGCCAGATTCACTGTGACTCGTTAACAACTGCGGGGATTCATCGAATGGAGCAAAACCTGTGTCTCGCTTAGCGACAGAAATTCCAAGCTCAAAGACGGGGGGAGGGAAGTCCAGTGTCACAGCCTGTCTGGCCCCTTCCTTGCAGGGGCCCCAGCCTGTCGCGGAGACGAGGACTGCCCCCCTTGGAGCGCCTGCGAGGACCGCCTGGGGCACCGGGCTTGCCGCTGCGGGCTGGGCTACCATCTCCACCCCAGGTTGGGCTGTGTGCCAGGTAAGGGGAGGGGGGCAGCCCATTCCCCCGGGATCTAAATTACGGGGGTCCCCAACCTTCCTGGTCCCGGGGACCACTTTGGTCAAAAACGAGTTTTCCATCGGCCGGAGAAAGCTCTGCTTGGTCGCCCACTGCTTTTGTGACCCGGTTCCCAAACAGATCAGGGCCCGCTACCGGTTCACAGCCCAGAGATTGTGGACCCCTTATCTAAAGGAAGCGGGGGGTGATGGGGGGAGTCATTCCGTAGCTCCCCCAGGAAGCCTTGAAGCCAGGCAAGTGTCAGACCAGAGACCCTCGGCTGCCCCTATTTTCTGGAACGGGCTGCTCCTTCCACACACACCCCGGAACGGTCCAGGCTGAAGGGGGAGGGAGGGGGTGCCTGGGCAGTGGGGTTGATGGGCATTTGGGCACCGCAGCTTTGCCCCCCCCACTTCAGCCCACCGAGTGGTCTGCCCCCTCCCCACATAAAACTCCGGGTTGGGACCTACACCTTCCCCACACCCAGGTCTCAACCTGATCCAAGATGTGGGTGGGAGGGCGGGCAGGGGTCTGGCTGCCCCCCAGACCCCTAGATTGACTGGCACATCCTCCCCCCACCCATCTTGCAGTGAAGGTCTTCCCTGCCCTGCTGAAGCTCAGCAACCTGGAGCCCCTGGAGTCGTCCCCCTTGGTGGTCACCAGCCATGTTCGGTGCTTGGTAAGGGCCCCTCCCTCAAAGGAGTGGCACCTGGGTGGGGGCAAAATGCTCCATTCCTGTGATTGGCAGGGGGGATATTGGGTTGGGGGTCCCGCTGCATAATCCTGCTAGCTGGTCTCTGGTGAGGCTGGGAAAGGAGGGAGAGAGCCCTGCCGGGTGGGGGGGGGACCCACAGGAGAGCCCCAGGGGCAGGATGCGTGCCACGGGCCCCCTTGCCACGCCTGTCTGTCTGTGTCCGTAGTTCCAGCACATCCTGGCCCGTTTGGACGGATACCTTGACTCCCCGGTTTATGCGCTGAAGTGAGTCTGTGGAGGGCGGGAGGGAGGGCATGTGTCTGAGTGTCCTAGGACAGCATCCACCCAAACCTTTGGGCACCGTGGACCGGCTCTCTGGAGAGTAGTTTTTCCACGGACCAGGTGGGGCCGTGGTTTCGGGGTTCCGCATGTGTGCGGGTGGGGCTTCACTTGCTTGCGTGGACTGGTTCCTGGCTGGCTGTGGACCGGTGCTGGTCCGGGGATTGGGGACCCCTGTCCTAGGATGAGAAGTCCAGTGGTCCCCAACCTTCCCCGCTTGACGGCCTGGCAGAGGGGAGGGAGAGGGGAGGGTTCCGCGTGAGTGGAGCTGCCTACCACTTGTGCGAGTGAAGCTGGGCACGCAGACACGCTCGCCCGTCGCTTGCACAGCCCGGTTCCAAAGGGGATGCGGCCCGATAGTGGGCAGTGGCTCGGGGGTCGGGGACCTGTGGTCTAGTCCAGTGGTCCCCAACCTTTGCAGCTTGGCCCGGTGAGGCGAGGGAAAGGGGAACCGGGCCGTGTGAGTGGCAGGCCGGGCACGCATGCACGCACACAAATTCTCAACTGCAAGTCGAGCTGTGCGCGCATATGTGAGGACCAGCCCACCACTTGTACAACTCAATCTGCAGGTGCATGCATGTGTATTCCGGCCCACAACTCGTGTGAGTTGACGCCGGCCCGTCTGTTACATGGCCCGGTTCTGGCCCAGGGGTTGGGGACCCATGATCCAGTAGCCCACCTCCCTGCGGCTCTCCAACAGATGGCTATGCAGCCTCTGCTTAACCCTTTCAAGTCCGCAACCTCTCCCGGGGAGGAATTCGATCCCACTGTCCCACCAACTCTGCTTCCTTGTGACAGAAGCCCCTCCATCTCTGTCTCCTACGTGGAGGACAACGAAGTCAGAGGTCCCCTCAGCGCCCCGAACTTCTCTGAGGGAACCCGTAAGGAGAGTCCTGGGAGGGAGGGAGGGAGGGGCACCACCGGTTGCCAGCCGACCCCGATCCCTGCCTCCGCAGCTGGTCTGGTGGAGAAGTGACCATCCTGCACCACTTTTCTGCGTGGGGGCCGGTCACCGAGTACGAGATCGAGGCCGCCATGGACACCTTCCGAGCACAGTGTCGCAACAGCAGCCTGCCGGGCGCTGCAATTTTTTGCGACCACGTAGGCGCTTACCAGGGTAAGGTGCCTCGGGAACTCAAGCCATGGCCCCTCCCCTGGCAAGGAAGGAGAGGGCAGGAGAGGGCTGCCAAAGTGGCAACGAGCCCCTCCCGGAGGGTTCCGGAAGGCCAGGCCTCGTGGTTGGCAGCTCCCCTCAAAGAGGGGCCATCACTGATCGGAGCCCTCCCTACGCAGCCTTCGACCTCTGCCGTCTGGACATCTGCGACCCCTTCTCGACCAGCTGCTCCTCCCGAGATGGGCTAGTCAGCTGCACCTGCCATTCCGGCTTCTTCCAGGCACACGCCCTAGATCGCACCTGCACAGGTGGGCTCCCTGGGTCTGGCCTTGGGGGATCCCTGCTCCCCACTGTGGGTGGGGCGCCCCTTTTTTCTTCCAGGGTCTCAGACGTTCTCCTCTCTCTCTCTCTCTCTCTCTTCCTCTCTCATTCTTTCTCCTCTCATTCTCTCTCATTCACTTGCTGTTTCTCTCTCATTCTTTCTTTCTCTTCTCATTCTCTGTCTCTCATTCTCTTTCTCCCACATTCTTTTTCTCCTTCTCTCTGTCCCTCCCTCTCTCTCTTTCTCTCTCATTCTTTCTCTCTCTTCCCCTCTCTCTCTTTCTCTCATTTTCTCTCTCTCTTTCTTCCTCTCTCTCTCATTCTTTCTCTCCTCATTCTCTCGCTCTTTCTCTCTCACACATTCTCTCTCCTTCTCTCTTTCTCTTCTCATTTTCTTCTCTCATTCTCTCTTTCTCTCTTTCTCCCACATTCTTTCTCTCATTTTCTCTCCCTCTCTTTCTCTCATTGTCTCCCTCTTTCTCTCTCTTCCTCTCTCATTCTTTCTCCTCTCATTCTCTCTCATTCACTCACTGTTTCTCTCTCATTCTTTCTTTCTCTTCTCATTCTCTCTTTCGCTTTCTCCCACATTCTTTCTCTCATTTTCTCTCATTTTCTGTCCCTCTCTTTCTCTCATTGTCTCCCTCTTTCTCTCTCTTCCCATTCTCTCTCCTCCCTCTCTCTCCTTCTCTCTCTCTCTCTCTCTTCCTCTCTCTCTCATTCTCTCTCCTCATTCTCTTGCTGTTTCTCTCTCTCATTCTCTCTGTCTTTCTTTCTCTCATTCTCTCTCTCTTCCCCCCTTTCTCTCCTCTCTTTCTCTCTCTCTCTTTTCCTTTCTCTCATTCTTTCTCTTTCCGCTCATTCTCTCGCTGTTTCTCTCTCATTCTCTCATTTTCTCATTCTTTCTCTCATTCTCTGTCCTCTTTCTCCAATTCTCTCCCTCTCTCTCTCTCTCTCTCTTCCCATTCTCTCTCTCTCCATCTCTCTCTTTTTCTCTCTCTCTTCATTCTCTCTCATTCTCTGTCCTTCTCTTCCTCCAATTCTCTCCCTCTTTCTCTCTCCATCTCTTTCTGTCTCTCCTTCTCTCTCTCTTTCTCTCCCTCTCTCCTCATTCCCTCTTTCTCTCCCTCTCTCCTCATTCTCTCTCATGCTCTCTCTGTCTCTTCTCATTCTCTCTTTCTCTCTCATTCTCCCTCTCTCCCAAACAGCTTGTGAGAGCGGATCCTGGCTGCGGAACGGCTCCTGCACCAGGTGAGTTTCGTTGATGCCCAGCGGAATCGGGTCCCACGGGATTCTGATCCAGGGTCCGGCTACTCTCCGAACTCCGGGCTGGGAGTTGCAGGGAATCCTGAAGAAAAGACCGGACAACCCATTCGTCCCGGATGGAATAGAGACTCCTGCCCTGGGACCCTGGGGGTTGGACTAGAGGACCTCCGAGGTCCCTTCCAGCCCTAGGATTCTGTGATGGAAAAGAACCAGATTGTGAAAAGACAACAAGGTGGGATATTATAATAATAATAATAATAATAATAATAATAATAATAATAATAATAATAATAATAATAATAATAATAATAATAATAATAATAATAATAATAATAATAATAATAATATAAAGTTGGAAGAGAACTTGGAGGTCATCTAGCCCAGAATCGGCAGAGCGCTGGGTAGCAACTCCCAGGATAATGGGACCCGGAGTCCATCTGCAAGGAAGGGGATCGAGGGACCCTTGGGTGGCGTAGAATAACAGAGGTACTACTACTACTACTACTACACTACTACTACTACTACTACTACTACTAATAATAATAATAATAATAATCAGGAGACCCTTCCGGAATCATCGAATGACAGAGATGGAAGGGACCTTGGAGGTCATCTAGTCCAACCCCCTGTTCAAGCCAGAGACCCTTACAGAATCATAGAATAATAATAATAATAAAGTTGGAAGGGACCTTGGAGGTCATCTAGTCCAACCCCCTGCTCAGGCAGGAAACCCTGTACCATTTCAGACCAATGGCTGTCCAGTCTCTTCTTAAAAACTTCCAGTATTGGAGCATTCACCGCTTCTGCAGGCAGGTTGCCTCAGAGGTACTACTACTACTACTACTACTACTACTACTACTACTACTACTACTACTACAAAGTTGGAAGGGACCTTGGAGGTCATCTAGTCCAACCCTCTGTTCAAGCCGGAGACCCTTACAGAATCATAGAATAACAGAGTTGGAAGGGGCCTCAGAGGTAGTAGTAGTAGTAGTAGTAGTAATAATAATAATAATAATAATAATAATAATAATAATAATAATAATAATAATAATAATAATAATAATAATATAAAGTTGGAAGGGACCTTGGAGGTCATCTAGTCCAACCCCCTGCTCAGGCAGGAAACCCTAGACCATTTCAGACAAATGGCTGTCCAGTCTCTTCTTAAAAACTTCCAGTATTGGAGCATTCACCGCTTCTGCAGGCAGGTTGCCTCAGAGGTACTACTACTACTACTACTACTACTACTACTACTACTACTACTACTACTACTACTACTACTACTACTACTACTACTACTACAAAGTTGGAAGGGACCTTGGACGTCATCTAGTCCAACCCTCTGTTCAAGCCGGAGATCCTTACAGAATCATAGAATAACAGAGTTGGAAGGGGCCTCAGAGGTAGTAGTAGTAGTAGTAGTAGTAGTAGTAGTAGTAGTAGTAGTAGTAGTAGTAGTAGTAGTAATAATAATAATAATAATAATAATAATAATAATAATAATAATAATAATAATAATAATAATAATAATAATAATTAATAATAATAATAATAATATAAAGTTGGAAGGGAACTTGGAGGTCATCTAGCCCAGAATCGGCAGAGCGCTGGGTAGCAACTCCCAGGATAATGGGACCCGGAGTCCATCTGCAAGGAAGCGGATCGAGGGACCCTTGGGTGGCGTAGAATAACAGAGGTAGTAGTAATAATAATAATAGTAGTAGTAGTAGTAGTAGTAGTAGTAGTAGTAGTAACAACAACAACAACAACAATAATAATAGTTGAAAGGGACCTCGGAGGTCATATAGTCCAACCCCCTGTTCAAGCCAGAGACCCTTACAGAATCATAGAATAACAGAGTTGGAAGGGGCCTCAGAGGTACTACTACTACTACTACTACTACTACTACTACTACTACTAATAATAATAATAATAATAATAATAATAATAATAATAATAATAATAATAATAATAATAATAATAATAATAATAATAATATAAAGTTGCAAGGGAACCTGGAGGTCATCTAGTCCTCCAAGCGGATGGGGGGGGAAGGAAGCAAGAGCACGGGAAGCCGGGCGCTTGAGGCCACCAGGGGGCAGCAGTGCTTCCCCCCCCATGCCTGGCGCTTGGCCAAGCGGAGGGGAGCAGGAGGGTTGGGGGCGCTGCCTCGGCTTCTCCCCCCCCCACCCTGGGGCTCCCCTCCTTGGGGATACCGACGCCCCACGCTTGCTCTGTGACACCCCCACCTCAGCCTGCCCTCCTCCCCTCTCCCTTCCCTTCCAGGTGTCCCTTCGGATTCAGTGGTGTCGCCTGCCAGGAGCGTAAGTCTCCCCCCCCACTTCCTGGGGGGGTCTTTCCTTGCCCCCCAGAACCCGTGGGATAACGGGGGGGCGGCTGAGAAGAGCCCGGGGGGGCGTGTGTGGAACAGCCTACTGGACTGGAGGATTGGAAGCCCCCGCAGGGCAAACTGGCTGGACGTCGTGGGGGCAAAGCAAACTGGGGAACTCCCTGCCACAAGATCTAGGATTAGAAATAGGAGGGTTTCCCCCCCCCTCCGATTGGGCTCGATCCTCGACCGGGCCCCATGGGGGTCCCTCCGGCAAGGATCCAAACCCCCCCCAAAGACCCCCAAGGTGGCCAATGGGGAGGGGTCGGCTGACCTCTTTCTGATGCTTGGGGCCTGGGGGGGGGGAACAGCCCCATGGAGCAGGGAAAACCTAGATTTGAGTTGGGGAGGGGGCTCTCCATGCTGACCTTTGACCCCTCCCCCCGTCCCCGCAGCTCTCCTCCTGGCCCTGGTGGTGGTCTCCTGCTTCGGGGGTCTCCTGCTGGGGCTGCTGCTGGCCCTGGCGCTCTACCGGTAAGAGGACCGGGGCGGGGCGAGAGAACAGAATGAGGGAGTTGGAAGGGACCTGAGAGGTCATCTAGTCCAACCCCCTGCTCGAGCAGGAGGCCCTTCCAGAATCACAGAAGTGTAGAGTTGGAAGGGACCTCAGAGGTCATCTAGTCCAACCCCCTGCTTGAGCAGGAGACATTTACAGAATCATAGAATGACACAGTTGGAAGGAACCTTGGAGGTCATCTAGTCCAACCCCCTGCTCGAGCAGGAGACCCTTACAGAATCACAGAATGAGAGACTTGAAAGGGACCTCGGAGGTCATCCAGTCCAACCCCCTGCTCGAGCAGGAGGCCCTTCCAGAATTTTAGAATCACAGAGTTGGGAGGGACATCAGAGGTCATCTAGTGAAGTCCAACCCCCCGCTGGAGCAGGAGACCCTTCCAGAACCACAGAATCAGAGAGCTGGGAGGGACCTCGGAGGTCATCTAGTCCAACCCCCGGCGTGGGCGGGGCCTGGGGGGGAAGCCTGCCGTGGGTAGGGCTCTCTTCTAGGCTGACCCCCTCCCTCACTGACCCCTCTCTCCGCAGCAGAGCTCCCTCCACCCAGGAGACCTCCCTGGCTCTGCCCCTCCCCCTCCGCTCAAGGGTCCTGAGCCTCCCTCGGGTGCAGCCTCCGTGGGCCCTGCCGGAGCTAGAAGACCACCCCTCTTTGACCTTTGACCCGGTGAGTGTGGGAGGCAGGGGGGGGCCTTCAGATGGCGAGGGTCCCCCCTTCAGCTTGGGGATTTGGGGGTCTCAGCCCCTCCCACGATGGACCCCCATCCCCGCCTCTGAGTCCAACCGCTGTCCCCCGTTTGCCTTGCAGGAGAGGGAGGGGCCGCCCGCAGCCGGAGACCCCCGGATGAAGACCTTTCTGGGGTCCCGGGGTCCCCCTCCCTCTGCCCCACGGACAGTGGGGGGCTGCAGCAACCTGGTCTTCATCGGCGAAGCAGATCAGCCGGCCAAGCAGGACCGCTTCTGAGGAGCTGGAAGGGCCTTCCATCAATCAGAAGGGACCTTGGAGGTCATCCAGCCCAACCCCCCTGCTGAAGCATATATATATATATGTATATATCATCTATCTATCTATCTATCTATCTATCTATCTATCTATCTATCTATCTATCTATCTATAATAATAATAATAATAATAATAATAATAATAATAATAATAATAATAATAATAATAATAATAATAATAATAATAATAAAGTTGGAAGGGACCTTGGAGATCATTTAGTCCAACCCCCTGCTCGGGCAGGAATCCCTATACCATGTATATGTATCTATACCATGTATATCTATCTATCTATCTATCTATCTGTCTGTCTGTCTGTCTGTCTGTCTATCTATCTATCTATCTATCTATCTATCTATCTATCTATCTATCTATCTATCTATCTATCTATCTATCTATCTATCTATCTATCTATCTATCTATCTATCTATCTATCTATCTATCTATTATCTATCTATCTATCCATCCCATCCAGCCAGCCAGCCATCTATGTATCTATCATGCGTCCATCCATCCATCCATCCATCCATCCATCCATCCATCCATCCATCCATCCATCCATTCCATCCATCCATCCATCCATCCATCCATCCTCCTTCTCTCTTCTTCTTCCTCTCGCTCCTCATTCTCTCTCTTTCTGTCTTTCTTTCCCTCCCCTCCCTCCCTCCCTCCCTCCCTCCCCCTCCCTCCCTCTCTCTCTCGTCTCTCTCATCTATCTATCCCATCCACCCACCCACCCACCCACCCATCCATCCATCCTGTCTGTCTTCCTTCTGGGGAATTCTGGGAGCAGAAATCCCCGCACCTCTTAAAGGGGCCTCGCTCGGACCGTCCTGCTTTACGGCCACCCGTTCTCTCCTCCGAAACGTCTCCCCCCCTTTCCCCCCCCTTTTTTCATATCTGGAAATCGCTCGAGTCATTCCCGGCTCGCCATTCCTCGGCTCGGGATCTCTGGATGGAAGTGGCCAAGAACAGAAATATATATATATATATGTATATATTAAAAAAATCAAACCGCCGACGCCCAAGTTCAGATTCTCGGATCTGGGTTTGAATCCCGGGCTTCCTGCTCCATCGAACGCAGTCGGGGCACCCTGTGTTCCTATTGTGTGTGTGTGTGTGTGTTTAAATCCAGAAAAATTCCTTTTTTCCCACCGATATCTGGGCGCCGGGCCTTGCCATCCGTCAGTCACCCATTCGGCAGGTGGATTGTCGGGGTTTTGCACAATCCACCCTGTGTTGTTGACTTTGTAAGCGGGGACAGGAGAAAGTTGTGCAACCTTTTTGATCTGGAAACCGTTTCCACACACCGGCTCCCTTCCATCCACGTCCTCGGCAAGGTCGCTCCGGGTGGGAACCCGACTTTGGCTGTCAACCTTCCCGATGATCCGCTCCGCCCCGAGCAAAGGTGAGCGGAGAGCGAATTCTCCCGAGTTACTCATTGACCGGAACAAAAAAGCAGCTTTTCCTGCCTTTCAAATACAAAACCGTCTCGTTTATTTTATTTTTATTTTTAATTTAAATATTCCTGGAAAAAGACAGGCGGCCCTCGCCCTAACGGCCACGAGGGAGCCTAAAGTTTCCGTCGCAAAGCGAGACATTTATTAAGCGCCCGAAGGCAGGACAAAGAAGCAACGGATGGAAACTAACCAAAGAGAGAAGCAACATAGAACTAAGGAGAAACTTCCTGACAGTGAGACAAATTAACCAGTGGAACTCCTTGCCTCCAGAAGCGGTGAATGCTCCAACATTCGGAGTTTTTAAGAAGAGACGGGACAGCCATTTGTCCGAAATGGTATAGGGTTTCCTGCCTGAGCAGGGGGTTGGACTAGATGACCTCCAAGGTCCCTTCCAGCTTCTATTCTATTCTATTCTATTCTATTCTTAATTCTATTCTATTATATTCTTAATTATATTCTTAATTATATTTGATTCTATTCGCTTCTATTCTATAATTCTATATTTTATTCTATTATTCTCTATTGTATTCTATAATTCTATATACTATTCTATAATTCTATATTCTATTCTATTATTCTCTATTCTATTCTATAATTCTATATACTATTCTATTCTATAATTCTATATACTATTCTATTCTATTCTATTCTATTCTATTCTATTCTATTCTATTCTATTCTATTCTATTCTATAATTCTATATTCTATTCTATTCTATAATTCTATATACTATTCTATTCTATAATTCTATATTCTATTCTATTCTATTCTATTCTATTCTATTCTATTCTATTCTATTCTATTCTATTCTATTCTATTCTATTCTAATCAGGGATTGACAACCAGGTGTGGGTTGCAAAACTCCAGATCGCCACCAGGGGGCAGCGGGAGCCTTTCTGGCCTGGCTGAGCAGGAGGAAGTTACTCAATGAGTTGCGGTAAGGAAGATTCTCCTGTCCCCATTAAATTCCTGTTTTCTTCTGCTTCCTGGTTTTGTCCCATTATAAACGGCCAATTAAATTAATTATATTGTCCTGGGTCACCCAGCTCAGAGAGCATTAAGGACCCCACAGTCCTTTTCCTCCTCCTCCTCCTCCTCCCCCCTCCTCCCCCTCCCCCCCCTCCCCCCTCCCCTCCCTTCTAGCACTGATGATGTTCCCTAGTTGGGTCATGAAATGTCTGCAAGGAAACCACCCAGCGCAGAGAGCACCAGGGACCCCACACTCCACACTACTACTACTACTACTACTACTTCTTAATAATAATAATAAAGTTGGAAGGGACCTTGGAGGTCATCTAGTCCAACCCCCTGCTCAGGCAGGAAACCCTATACCATTTCAGACAAATGGCTGTCCAGTCTCATAATAATAATAAAGTTGGAAGGGACCTTGGAGGTCATCTAGTCCAACCCCCTACTCAGGCAGGAAACCCTATACCATTTCAGACAAATGACTGTCCAGTCTCTTCTTAAAAACTTCCAGTGTTGGAGCATTCACCGCTTCTGGAGGCAGGTGGTTCCACTGGTTAATTGTTCTCACTGTCAGGAAGTTTCTCCTTAGTTCTAGGTTGCTTTCTCTCCTTGATTTAGTTTCCATCCGTTGCTTCTGTGTCCCTGCCTTCCGGCGCTGCTTTGAGAATAGCTTGACTCCCTCTTCTTTGGGCAGCCCCTGAGTACTGGATACACTGCTATCATGTCCCCCCTCGTCCTTCTCTTCATTAACTAGACATACCCAATTCCTGCAACCGTTCCTTATATGTTTTAGCCTCCAGTCCCCTAATTATCTTTGTTGCCTTTCTCTATACTCTTTCTAGAGTCTCAACAGCTTTTTTACATCATGACCAAAACTGGATGCAGTATTCCAAGTGTGGTCTTACCAAGGTATTGTTAAATGGTATTAATACTTCACGAGATCTTGATTCTATCCCTCTGTTAATACAGCCTAGCACTGTGTTGGCTATTTCAGCAGCTGCAGCACACTGCTGGCTCCTATTTAATAATGTTGTCCACTAGACTTTATTCCGAGGTCCCTCTCAACAGTTTACTGCTATGAGCAAGGTACCCCCCCTATACTAGACCTGTTACATTTGGTTTTTCTTGCCTAAATGTAGAACCTTACTTTTTTCACCATTGAATTTCATTTTGTTAGATAGCGCCCAGTGTTCAAGTCTGTCCAGATCCTCCTGTATCCTAAGCCTGTCTCCTGGAGTGTTGGCTATTCCTGCCAGCTTGGTGTCGTCTGCAAATTTGATGAGTTCCCCATCTACCCCCTCGTCCAAATCGTTAATGAAGATGTTGAAGAGCACTGGGCCCAGAACAGAGCCCTGGGGCACCCCACTACACACTTCCCTCCACGTAGATGAGGTTCCATTGAGGACCACACGCTGAGTACGGCCGGTCAGCCAGCTCCAGATCCATCTGGTGGTGATGCTGTCTAACCCACATGTTTCTATCTTATCAAGTAGTAGGTTGTGATCTACTTTATCAAATGCCTTACTGAAGCCCAAGTAAATTATATCCACAGCATTCCTCTGATCCACTAATTTTGTCACTTGGTCAAAGAATGCAATAAGGTTTGTCTGACATGATCTGTTTTTGACAAACCCATGTTGGCTTTTAGTAATGACTTTGTTTTCCTCTAGGTGTTCGCTGATTCGTTGTTTGATTATCTTTTCCAGAATTTTCCCAGGTATTGAGGTCAGGCTGATAGGTCTGTAATTTCCTGGGTCCATTTTTCCCCCCTTTTTTGAAGATGGGAACTACATCAGCTCTTTTCCAGTCCTCTGGTAGTTCCCCAGTGCTCCAGGATCTTTGAAAGATATAGTTCAGCGGTTCTGAGATCACATCTGCCAGTTCCTTGAGAACCTTGGGGTGTGATCCATCTGGTCCTGGTGATTTGAACTCATCTAGGCTGGACAGGTGCTCACTTACCGTTTTCTTGCCTATCTTAACTTGCGTTTCTATTCTGTTTTTTATGGCACTATTTTTGGTAGGTTGGTCTGTTTTTTCCCTTTGTGTAAAGGCAGATGCAAAAAACGAGTTAAATAGTTCTGCTTTCTCCCTGTTGCTTGTCACCTTCTTGCCACTTTCACCCACTAATGGACCAATCATTTTCTTCACTTTTTTCTTGTTTTTTTACATGTTGAAAGAAGTTTTTTTTGTTACTTTTGACTTTGGTCGCAAGCCTTAGTTCATTATGAGCCTTAGCTTTCCTCACTTCATCTTTGCAGGCTCGGGCTATTTGCTGATATTCTGTCTTAGTTATGTGCCCCTCTTTCCACTTTCTACACTTATCCTTTTTATCTTTCAATTTATCAGAGAGTTCTTTATGCAGCCATGCTGGTTTCTTTTGAGAGCTGTTATTTTTCCTCTTTGTTGGCATTGTGCTAGACTGGGCTTTTATTATCTCACTTTTCAAAATTTCCCAAGCTTCTTGAGTTGTTTTCCCCTTGAGGATTCTCATCCATGGAATCCTTCCCAAGCCCTCTCTAAGTTTATTGAAATTAGCTCTCTTAAAGTCCAAGACTCTAGTTTGACTGTGTTCTATTGCTTGTGCTTCCATAATGTTGAATTCCAATATTGCCTGATCACTTCCTCCCAAGGTTCCTGTGGCTTCAACACCTTCTATCATTTCATCCCTGTTAGTGAGAATTAGATCCAAAACGGCTAATCCCCTAGTTCCCTTCTCTACTTTTTGGGAGACAAAGTTGTCTGCTAGGTTTGCCAGGAACCTGTTTGATTTTCCACTTGGTGCAGAGTTTGTCAGGGTAGTTAAAGTCCCCCATTACTATTGTGATGTGCTTCCTACATACCTTAGTTAGCTGACTAGCAAAAAGTTCATCTATTTCCTCTGTTTGGTTGGGTGGCCTATAGTATACACCTATGGCAATGTCATTCCCCCCCTTTTATATTGACCCAAATGCATTCAAGACAGTTTTCATCATTGTTGTGCTCTATTTCTGTAGAGATGTAGTTTATTTCTTACATAGAGAGCAACTCCGCCTCCTCTTTTATTTGGTCTGTTTCTTTTAAATAATTTAAATCCCTCTAGCTGTGTGTTCCATTTGTGGGTTTCATCCCACCATGTTTCCATAATGGCAACAATATCACATCTGCCCTCATTAACCTGAATTTCTAGTTCACCCTGTTTGCTGTTCATACTCTGTGCGTTGGTATATAGACATTTGAGTCCTTTGTGACTGACCCTGTGTTTACTTTCTACGTAACCTGTGTGGTGCCTGAGTTCCCCTATTGTCCTACCACCTATTTGGTTAGTGCACTTTGTGTGGCCCTCGCTATTAGAAGCTTGATTTTGCTTGACAGCAAGGTTGATATTCTTGTCCACACACACACATCTATGTTACATGCACCGATAGCCCTATAATTGTTAGGTTGCCGGGGACAGGGATGTTCTGTATCAATTAACTCACTGTCCCCGCTGTTTAGTTTAAATATTCCTCCAGAAAATCTGTGAATTTATAGCCGAGTAACTCAGTCCCTTTCTTTGATGGATGCAAACCATCTCTTTTGTACATTTTGTCATTGGACCAGCTGCTGACGTCATGACTAATATATCCAAAGCCTTCCCCTTTACACCACTCCTTTAGCCACATATTGAATTGTGCTATACGCTGGCCTTTTCCATTTTGCTCCTTATGTACTGGTAAAACTTCTGAAAAAGTAAGCCTACAGCCTATTCTGCTAAGTTCCTGCCCCAAGCTCTGGAAATCTGCACAGAGAGTACATCTGCACAGAGAGTACATCTTTTTGGGACAGATCGTTAGTGCCAAGATGTACAATAGCCTCCACATCACAGTCCTTGCTGGCATTCTTGATTCTTCTTGATTCTTCTTCTTGATTCTTCTTCTTGATTCTTCTTCTTCTTGATTCTTCTTCTTCTTCTTCTTCTTCTTCTTCTTCTTCTTCTTCTTCTTCTTCTTCTTCTTCTTCTTCTTCTTCTTCTTCTTCTTCTTCTTCTTCTTCTTCTTCTTCTTCTTCTTCTTCTTCTTCTTCTTCTTCTTCTTCTTCTTCTTCTTCTTCTTCTTCTTTCTCCTTCTCCTCCTCTCCACTCCCAGCACCGATGACGTTCCCTAGTTGGGTCATGAAACATCTGCAAGGAAACCACCAAGGTTGGGTGCGGCCGGGGGTGTTGGTGAGGGGTTGGACTAGATGACCTCCCAGATCCCTTCCAACTCTCTCATTCTAATTCTGAAAAGCTCAGAGAGCACCAAGGACCCCATAGTCCCTCCTCCTCCTCCTCCTCCTCCTCCCCCCTCCTAGCACCAATCACGTTCCCTAGCTGGGTCATGAAGCAACGTCTGCAAGAAAACCGCCAGGTTTGGTGGCGGCGGGGTGGCGGTGGCACGGGGTTGGACTAAATGACCTCCTGGGTCCCTTCCCACTGTCTCCTCCTAATCCTGGAAAGCTCGGAGAGCACTAAGGACCACCCCCCCTGCTTTCAAACCTGACCTGCCAATCTTCTCTTTTATGGGTCACGCCATTCAGTACCGCACAGGTGCGCACACACACACACAGACACACACAGACACACAGAGACACACAAACACACACCCTAGAAGAGTGGAATACTAAAGCCGAAGGCAACGTATGAAATGAATCCGGAGACAATTCCATGTTTACAGCAGGCAGATGTGGCTAGATGCACAGCGTGGAAAAACACAGACACAAACACACAAAAGTCACATTTTCTGCTTGGCCAGCCCAAAAAAGGCGCAGTCACAAAAAAAGCGGGAAGAGGCCGGCCGGGGACTTGGCTCCCAACAGGAAGGTCCAGAGAGGCAACGCAAAGCTGCCAGTCAGCAGAGTTGCGTCCGCGAAGGTCCGGGACACATTTGACGGGTTGCGTCTGATGAAAAGATTGTGTGTCCCGGGAACATTGTGCGACCTCGTCGAAAGATGAAGCAACGGAAGCCCTTCGGATTGTGTAACGCAACCAACCGAAGGCCAAACTGCTGGCTTGGCTAGCAGAGAACGACGTAGTTGGAAGGGACCTCGGAGGTCACCCAGTCTGACCCCCTGCTCGAGCAGGAGACCCTTCCAGAATTATAGAATGACAAATCTGGACGGGACTTTGGAGGTCATCTAGTCCAGCCCCCTGCTCAAGCAGGAGACCCTTCCAGAATCATAGAATGACAGAGTTGGAAGGGACCCTGGAGGTCATCTAGTCCAGCCCCCTGCTTGAGCAGGAGACCCTTTCAGAATTATAGAATCACAGAGTTGGAAGGGACCTCAGAGGTCATCTAGTCCAACCCCCTGCTCTAGCAGGAGACCCTTACACAATCATAGTATAACAGAGTTGAAAGGGACCTGGGAGGTCATCTAGTCCAGGCCTCTACTCGAGCAGGAGACACTTGCAGAAACATAGAATGACAGAGTTGGAAGGGACCTTGGAGGTCTTCTAGTCCAGTCCCCCCTTACACAATCATAGGATAACAGAGTTGAAAGGGAACTCAGAGGTCATCTAGTCCAACCCCCTGCTCAAGCAGGAGACCCTTACAGAATCACAGAGTTGGAAGGCACCTTGGAGGTCATCTAGTCCAATCCCCTGCTCGAGCAGCTGATCCTTAGAGAATCATAGGATAACAGAGTTGAAAGGGACCTCGGAGGTCATCTAGTCCAGCACCCCCGCTCGAGCAGGAGACCCTGCCTACACCATTCCGGAGAGAAGCTTCTCCAATCTCTTCTTCTTCAAAACCTCCAGGGATGGAGCATTCACAGCTTCTGGTGGCAAGCAGTTCCCCTGGTTAAATGTCCTCACTGTTTGGAAGTTTCTCCTTCGTTCCAGGTTGCTTCTCTCCTTCTTTCGTTCCCATCCGTCGTTTCTTGTCCTGCCTTCGGGGGCTTTGGGGAATAGGTGGGACCCCCCCTACACACACTCTTCTTTGGGGCAGGCTCCCAAATTCTGGAAGACCCCCCCAAATTCATGTCCCCCCTCCCTCCCCAGTAGCCATACCCCCAATTCCCGCAACCGCTCTTCACACGTTTTAGTCTCCAGGCCTTTTTCATCGTCCCCCAAAAACTGCTGACGGACCGGATCCCCAGATCTCCCACCTCTCCACCCCAAAGTCTCTGGGGATCTCTGCTGTTTGGGGAAGGAGGGACCCCCGCCACCCCCGAACGATCGATCGATCCATTCGATCGATCGCTGAATAAATGATAATAAACAAACAAAGTCACACACACACACACAGACACACACAAACACACACAAACACAAACACACAGAACTCCTGGGAACGTGATCTATCTCCTTTTCGATCTCTCTTTCTGTTCCGAATCTTATTGTCGTCTCCCGGAGTTTTTTTATCTCTCCTTCCTGGTGTACATTGTGGTTTTTTTGTGGTTAATGAGTAACTCTTCCCGGGGGAGGGAGGGGAAGCCCTGGGCACACATGAAAGAATAGAGCTGGAAGGGACCTGGAGGTCATCTAGTCCAGCCCCCTGCTCGAGCAGGGAGAGCCTTACAAAATCACAGAATGGGAAGGGACCTCGGAGCTCATCTAGTCCGACCCCCTAATCAAGCAGGAGATCCTTACAGAATTACAGAGTGGGAAGGGACCTCGGAGCTCATCTAGTCCAGCCCCCTGCTCAAGCAGAAGACCCTTACAGAATCATAGCATGACAGATTTGGAAGAGACCTCAGAGCTCATCTAGTCCGACCCCCTAATCAAGCAGGAGATCCTTACAGAATTACAGAGTGGGAAAGCGACCTCGGAGCTCATCTAGTCCAGCCCCCTGCTCCAGCAGGAGACCCTTCCAGAATCCTAGAATGACAGAGTTGGAAGGGGCCTCGGAGGTCATCTAGTCCAAACCCCTGCTCGAGCTTCCCCGTTGACTTTGCTGGTCAGGAAGTCGTACAAAGGGATCCCGGGACCCCGGGATGCTGCTGCGACCGTCATAAATATGAGTCAGTTACTGAGTGTCTGAATTTTGATCATGGGACCCGATATGCCGCGACCGTCATCAATACGCGTCGGTTGCCACATCACAGGATGCTGCAACATAAATACGAGTCAGACGGTCGTAAGGGTAAATAAAGGTCGTAAGTCCCTTTTTCCCCTGCTGTTGTAACTTCAAACGGTCACTAAACAAAGTGTCGTAAGTTGAGGACTGCTGGTAGCGGCTGCAGCGAGCCTGAGGGAGCGCAGAAATCCCCCCCCCGTCTTTGTGGCGAAGGCTCCATCCAGGCCCTCCTGCAGCTCTTCCTTATTATTCTGCTTAACGGCCGTTCGGTCCAGCCGAGCGATGGACGCCCCATTGAGTCCGCTTCCGTGTGGAGGGAGAAAAATAGAGAGAGAGATAATCTCCCGTATTGCTTCACCGACCCCGATGGGCTTCGGTGGCCTTTCGACCTGCGCCAGGACACGTCCGGTCCGGATCCGGTGCGCCCAACGATCCCCTTTCCCTCGGGAGAGATTGGGGGGGGGAGAAGTCTGAAAGAAGGGAACATCGATAGATAGATAGATAGATAGATAGATAGATAGATAGATAGATAGATAGATAGATAGATAGATAGATAGATAGATAGATAGATAGATAGATAGATAGATAGATAGATAGATAGATAGATAGATGATGGATGGATAGTCAGAGATGATAGATAGATAAATGATAGATGACAGATAGATAGACAGAGATAGATAGATAGATAGATAGATAGATAGATAGATAGATAGATAGATAGATAGATAGATAGATAGACAGAGATAGATAGATAGATAGATAGATAGATAGATAGATAGATAGATAGATAGATAGATAGATAGATAGATAGATAGATAGATAGATAGATAGACAGACAGATGGACGGATGGACAGATGGACGGAAAGACAGACAGACATATGATAGATGGATAGATAGATAGATAGATAGATAGATTAGATAGACAGACAGACAGATAAGATGGATTATAAGAGACAGAGATAGATAGATAGATAAATAGATAGATATATGATTGATAGATATGACAGATATAGACAGACAGACCGACAGAGAGATAGAGATAGAGAGATAGAGAGATAGATAAGATGGATTATAAGAGACAGAGAGAGAGAGATAAATAGAGATAAAGAGATAGAGAGATGATATATGATTGATAGATATAGATAGATAAATAGATACATAGACATAGATGATAGATAGATATAGATAGATAGGCAGGCAGGCAGGCAGGCAGGCAGGCAGGCAGACAGACATAGATAGATAGATAGATAGATAGATAGATAGATAGATAGATAGATAGATAGATAGATAGATAGATAGATAGATAGATAGATAGATAGATAGATAGATAGATATAGATAGATAGATGATAGATGACAGATAGAGACAGAGAGATAGATAGATAGAAGATAGATAGATAGATAGATAGATAGATAGATAGATAGATAGATAGATAGATAGATAGATAGATAGATAGATAGATAGATAGATAGATAGACGGATAGACAGAGAGACAGACAGACATATGATAGATGGATAGATAGATAGATAGATAGATAGATAGATAGATAGATAGATAGATAGATAGATAGATAGGTAGGTAGGTAGGTAGGTAGGTAGGTAGGTAGGTAGGTAGACAATAGACGATAGATATAGATAGATAGATAGATAGATAG
>JALGBA010001622.1:0-50000 GCA_023970755.1 Azemiops feae | reverse complement strand
TCCCTCTCCTTCCTGCTTACCTGCCTCCCTCCTTCTTTCCTTCCTCCCTTCCTTTCTTTTCCTTCCTTCCTCCTTCCCTCCTTCTCCTTCCATCTCCTTCCTTCTTCCCTTCCTTCCTTTCTCCCTCCCTCTCCCTCTCCTTTTTCTTTCTTTCTTTCTCTTTCTTTCTTTTCTTTCCTTCATTCATTCCTCCCTCCCTCCTTCTCCTTTCTTTTCCTCCTTCCTTCTTTCCTTCCTTCCCTCCCTCCCTTTTCTTCTTTTCCTTCCTCCCTTCCATCCTTCCTTCCTCCCTTCCTCTTCTCCCTTCCTCTTTCCCTCTTCCTCCTCCATTTCCTTCCTTGCTCCCTCCCTCCCACCTTCCCTCCTTCTCCTTCCATCTCCTTCCTTCTTCTTCCCTTCCTTCCTTCCTCCCTCCCTCCCTCTCCCTTTTTCTTTCTTTTTCTTTTTTCCTCCCTCCCTCCCTTTTCCTTCCTTCCTTCCTTCCTTCCTCCCTCCCTCTCTCTCCCTCCCTCCCTCCCCTCTCCCTATTTCCCCCTCCCCTCTCCTCCCCCTTGGCTCCCTCCACTCCGTCCTCCAGACATTCGCCACCTCCGGAGCAGCCGAGATCCCTCAGAGCCGGCTCCGCTTCACAGCCCGTAGAGAAACACTTGGTGTGCATGTGCGTTTGTGTGTGTGTGTGTGTGTGTGTGTCCCTTCTGTCTGCCCCCTGCCTTTCCCTGCTCAGTGCCTCTCTTTCCTCCAACAGGCCCTTCACGATGTGGATGCCGATCACCTGCGCTGTGGCGATGCTCACCCTCCTGGTCCGGGCCGGCCCCGATACGCTGCCGCCTCTGAGCCCAGCAAAGGCCTCCATCTTCGCTGACTTGAGCCCCGCGGAGCTTCGGGCGGTCCGGAAGTTCTTGATGAGCCGCCCAGAACTGGGTCTCCAGCCCAGCAAGGGGGGGTCCCTGGCCAAGAACAGCCTCTTCCTGATCGAAATGCTGCCCCCCAAGAAGAGCCAGGCCTTGTGCCACCTCGCCTCCGGTGCGCAGCCCCCACGGCGACGGGCCCGAGCGGTGGTCTTCTTCGGCACCGGGCCCACGCCCAACGTCACCGAGTACGTGGTGGGCCCGCTGCCCGTGCCCAGTTTCTACCGCCCCTCCAGCCAGCCGGTGGCCTTCTCCACCAGGCCCATGAGCCAGCTGGAGTACAAGCTGGTCTTCGACAAGCTGGTGGAGCTCCTGGCCCCCTTGAACCAGCTCCTGACCGACGTCTCGGGCTTTGGCTTCCGGGACTGTGGCGACCGGTGCCTGACCTTCACCGACATCGCCCCGCGGGGCCTGGCCTCCGGGGAGCGGCGGACCTGGATCCTGCTGCAGCGGGCCATCGAGGGCTTCTTCCTGCACCCGGTGGGGCTGGAAGTCCTCATCAACCACCGGGAGCTGGACCCCGCCCGCTGGTCCATCGAGAAGGTCTGGTACAACGGGAAGTATTTTGGCACGCCGCAGGAACTGGCACAGCAGTACGCCCAGGGCAAGGTGCCCATCGTCAAGCTGGTGTCCCACCCGGAGCAGACCCTCTTCTCCAGCTTCATGCCGCGCGGGCAGTTCGGCAGGGAGCCCCCGACGAACGCTCACGGCGCCAAGGTGTGCGAGCCGCAGGGACACCAGTACTCGGTGAACGGCAACCTGGTGAAGTACGCCGGGTGGAGCCTGGCTTTCCGCCTGCGCACCTCCACCGGCCTGCAGCTCTTCGACGTGCGGTTCAACGGCGAGCGGGTGGCCTACGAGCTCAGCGTACAGGAGGCCATCGCCTTCTACGGCGGCAACTCCCCGGCCGCCATGCAGACCAAGTACATCGACGTGGGCTGGGGCATGGGCAGCGTCACCCACGAACTGGCGCCGGGCGTTGACTGTCCGGAATCGGCAACTTTCATGGACGCCTACCACCACTACGACGCCGACGGGCCGGTGCGGTATCCCCGGGCCATCTGCGTCTTTGAGCTGCCCACTGGCGTGCCCCTGCGGCGCCATTTCGACAGCAACTTCCACGGGGGGTCCACCTTCTACGCCGGGCTGGAGGGCCACGCCCTGGTGATCCGGACCACCTCCACCGTCTACAACTACGACTACATTTGGGACTTCTTGCTCTTCCCGAACGGAGTCCTGGAGACCAAGGTCCACGCCACCGGCTACGTCCACGCCTCCTTCTACACGCCGGAGGGGCTCCCCTACGGCACCCGTCTCCACACCCACTTGCTGGGCAACATCCACACCCACCTGGTCCACTACAAGGTTGACCTGGATGTAGCAGGTGGGTTCGCTTGTCCAGGGCGGAGACCGATATGGAGCGGTGGCGATCCCCCCCGGTCCGAATTTCCACGGTTGTGGCCAAACTCTTCGGGACCGAAGCTTTTTCGTCCGGTTGGCTATGTCCGTGAAAAGGAAACAGTCGCCGGGAATCGCTTTCCTTGAAGAATGCGCGGTTTTTGTGTGCTGCCTGCATCCCGCGGATGGGGCTTTGCTTGTTTGCGTGGACCGGTGGCTGGCGTGCCACGGCCCGGTCCTGGAGGTTGGGGACCCCTGCTCTGAAGACTGTGTAGTTTTAAGGCTGTCCAAGGTCCCGGGATACCTCCGAGGCAAAAGGTAGCGTTGGCTCTGGCTGAAGTCCAGCCGGACCCGGTCTTGACGTCCAAGAATTCTGGGGTTCACATCTAGCTACCTTTACAGCCATCTCACCTTTAAAGGGGGTCACCAACGGCCAATTCTGAGCTAAAGCTCATTTTGGGGGGGACAGGCTTTGTCTTCCACCTGTGACCACCCCCTCCTTCACAAGAACCCAGGTGGTTTTGGTGAAGCCCTCCCAGTCCCCTCTTCAAAGCCCAGGTGACCAGGAGTTGCTCCTGCTGCTTGGGGAATCAATCAATCGATCAGAATAGAGCTGGAAGGGACCTTGGAGGTCTTCTAGTCCAACCCCCTGCTCAAGCAGGAAACCCTATGCAGAATAGAATAGAATAGAATAGAATAGAATAGAATAGAATAGAATAGAATAGAATAGAATAGAATAGAATAGAATAGAATAGAATAGAATAGAATAGAATAGAAAGAAAATATGGTATGGAATGGAATGGAATGGAATGGAATGGAATGAAATGGAATGGAATGGAATGGAATGGAATGGAATAGAATAGAATAGAATAGAATAGAATAGAATAGAATAGAATAGAATAGAATAGAATAGAATAGAATAGAATAGAATGGATAGGATAGGATAGAAACAGAGTTGGAAGGGACCTTGGAGGTCATCTAGTCCAACCCCCTGCTCAGGCAGGAAACCCTATGCTGAATAGAATAGAATAGAATAGAATAGAATAGAAACAGAGTTGGAAGGGACCTTGGGGGTCATCTAGCCCAACCCCCTGCTCAGGCAGGAAACCCTATACATTTCGGACAAATGGCTGTCCAGCCTCTTCTTCAAAACTTCCAGTGTTGGAGCATTCACCGCTTCTGGAGGCAGGTCGTTCCACTAGTTAATTGTTCTGTCAGGAAGTTTCTCCTTAGTTCCAGGTTGCTTCTCTCCTTGATCAGTTTCCATCCATTGCTTCTTGTCCTGCCCTCAGGCGCTTCGGAGAATAGCTTGACTCCCTCTTCTTTGGGGCAGCCCCTAAAATATTGGAACGCTGCTATCCTGTCCCCCCTCGTCCTTCTCGTCATTAAACTAGACATTCCCAATTCCAGCAACCGTTCCTGATACGTTTTAGCCTCCAGTCCCCTGATCGTCTTTCACCCCAAAACTGATGGGGAACCTGATTAAATAAACGTTCCGGTCTTTTTCTTCTCTGCAGGGACCGCCAACAGCTTTGAGACGGTGGACATCACCTTTGAGAACATCTCCCTCCCCTGGGAACCGAGCCACCGGCTGGTGCAGCCACGCTTGAAGCCCGAGCCACGCCTGCGGGAGCGCCAGGCAGCCTTCCCCATTGGCAAGCCCCTGCCCCGCTACTTCCTCTTTACCAACCCCAGCCAGAAGAACCGCTGGGATCACCTGCGCAGCTACCGCCTCCAGCTCAACTCCCACGCCGGCCTGGTCCTGCCTCGCAACTGGAAGGAAGAGAACGGGGTCACCTGGAGCAGGTGAGCTGGGACAGACAAGAAGAGAGCTGGGAAGGGACCCTGGAGGTCTTCTAGTCCAGCCCCCCTGCTCAAGCAGGGGAACCTACACCATCTCAGAGAAGGGACTGCCTAGCCACTTCTTAAAAATCTCCAGTGAGAGAGGCAGGCACTTGCGCTCCCGCACAAAGCCCCATACACTCCAGTGGGGGGACGGGGATGCTCGAACTGAGGGCACTTGTGCCCACCCTCAAAGCTTCATTCATGCAAGTGTGAGTGTGCTTATGCACAAACAGAGCGCGAGTGGAGCTTCGCGTGCGAGGACTAGCGTCCTCCGCTCGCACGAGTGGAGCTTCGCCTCCCTGCGCACGCTTGCCTGCTGCTCGCGCAAGGGGAACATCCCGTGCACGGGCTTGCCTGTTTCTCCCGCGGCCCAGTTTTGAACACGCCATGGTCCGGTAGTGGGCCCCAGCCCCAGGGATTGGGGACCCCTGCTTTAGAGTATAATGAGGGGTCTCTGCCTAGCGTTCTCTTCAAGGGCGTTAGCAGAAAGATGGGGAGGGCCTTTGGATACAAAATTGGGGTGAAGGGCAGCACGGGCCCAAAAAGCAGAGCGGGATTTAGGGAAATAACCAAGGCAGCACCCCCCCCAGTCCGTCCTTGCTGGGCACAAAATCAGGAGAGGGAATATCAGAAGATGGAGGGGGGCCCTGTAGCAGATACATGGAGCAGGTCCACAGAGGGTTCTGGGTCGCTAGCAGCCTACAATTGTGTTCTCCGGTGGAAGGTGTCACCATGACGGTAACGCGTCCTGCCGCAGGGACGGAGGGAGAGGGAGTCAGGTCCTCGGACACCGGCCTTTCCCTCTAGACATGTGGGGTGGGGTCACTGCGGCCATGCTTGGAGGCTGACACAGGGCATTCCCCCCCCCCGGCAGGTACCACTTGGCTGTGACACAGCAGCACGAGAATGAAGGCGTCAGCAGCAGCTTGTACATCCAGAATGATCCCTGGAATCCCAGCGTGAGCTTTGAAAACTTCCTCCGGAAGGACGAGAGCATCGACAAGCAGGTAGAGGGTTGTACGTGTGTGTGTGGTGTCTGCGTGTATTTGTGTGTGTGTGTGTGTGTATGTGTGTGTGCGTGCACCTTCCTGACTGACTTCTTTCTGGCAGGACCTGGTGGCCTGGGTGACGGTGGGCTTCCTCCACATCCCCCACTCGGAAGACATCCCCAACACGGCCACGCCCGGCAACGTGGTGGGCTTCTTGCTGCGCCCCTTCAATTTCTTCGACGAGGATCCCTCGGTGGCGTCCCGTCGCACGGTCATCGTGCGTCCCGGAGAGGCCGGGAGCAGGGACGGCGTGCGAATTCAGCGCTGGACGCCGGAGAGCCCCGGGCAGTGCGTGACGAAAGAGCCCTTCAGCTACAACGGCACGTACCGCCCAATCTAGCTCAGCTGGGACCGTCTGACCCTGGAACGTAGCCGTCACCAGTTCGAAACACGCCCGGAAGGATCTCATCCAGCGATGCCCGTGGCCAGGCAGAGGGTCCACGGGCAGAAAAACCAGGGAGGAACTTGGCGGCGCTGTCCTCCGCCTTGGCATTACCCCTGTCCCAAATCCTTTCCAGGACTGGCTGTCCGTCGACCGCCAGCAGGTGGCCCCAAGTCCTGCCTCACTTGTGCCCCCTCCTGGCCCATTACTGACACTGCAGCCAAGGGCACAATTTGGACTCAGGGACACAAACTTGGCAATGGACTTGAGGGTTCCAGGTATATTTCTCCCCCCCCCAGTTGTGTTTCCCCAGAGAGGGTAGCTTTTGGAGCAGGGCTCCTACCCCCGTGGGCCACGTGAATCCACTGTCCTACCCAGCAGGGCTGTTGTGCAAATAAATGAGATAAACCTTTCAAAGCTACCTCCAATCTTTTGTGCCCGGAAGGAGAGTGCAAAACACACTCTGGAAGGCTTATCGTTTTGAAGGGCGAAGAACGCTGAGCCCCAAGACCCATGTGCCACCGAAAGCCCCGCCCAAAGCGCCAATCAACAGCCACTCCCCTCCCCATGTGCCCCCCCTCACAACCACAAAACCCGGGAAGTCACTCTGCAACACTCTGCCCCCCCCAATTTTTGCTGCTCATTCAGTGCTTTTGCCCCGTTTGCTCGTCCTGTCACAAAAGGAGATCCCGGGACGTTGAGACCGTTGTAAATGTGACTCAGTGGCCAAGTGTCCGGATTTTACAACCCATGACCCTGGGGATGCCCGAACAGTTCTGAAGTGTGAAAAGCTTTTTTTCAGTGCGGTTGCAATTTCGGTCACTAAAAGGAACCGTCATAAATTGAGGACTCGCTGTGTTTCTGCCGAGTCACAGAGTGAGATGCCCGTCTCTTATCCTGGGACGGTCAGCTTCTTGCATTCTCCCTCACCAGGTGACCCAGGACTATGTCCCCCCTCCCTCCCTCCGACACACAGGGGGTCCTCAACTTACGGCCCCAAATTTATGTCGCTAAAGGAGCAAGGGGTTGAGTTTCGCCTCATGCTACGGCTTTCCTGCCACGTTCATGAAATGAATGCCAGCAGGTTGTTAAGTGAGCCTGGCTCCCTGCTTTGTCAGAAGGTTGTAAAAAGGGGACCGCGTGGCCCCCCCCAGGACACTGCAACCGTCGTAACTGTGGGCTCAGTTATCCAGTCTACGTCACGTCGTAAAAGGGACGCTGCCAACGGGCGTCAGGGTGAAGACGGTCATCAGTCCCATTTTTCGGTGCCGTTTTAAGTTCAAACGGTCGCTAAACGAAACTCTCGTAAGTGGAGGACCAGCTTGGCCGAATGGCTCCTTTTCGGCTGTCCACACCCAAGGAACCAGGTGCCACAGCCCTGGGTAGACCGATGGGTTGTGTTGTCCTTTCCCGCCACGACAAGCCCTCTTCAATGATGGTCGGTCCAAAGCGGGGAGGGGCAGCCCTGGATGCTTTCTCTCACCCCCTCCCCACCTGCAAGAAATACAGACGGGTAATCCTCGGCTTATGACAGCTCAGTTAGTGACTGAACGGCACTGAAAAAAAGTGACTTTCACATTTGCGGCATCCTCGCAGTCCCGCGATCAAAATCCAGATGCTCGGCAACTGTCTCGTGCTTATGATGGTGGCGGTGTCCCGGGGTGGGTGGGTCCCGCGCTCCCCTTTGGCGACTATCAATGGGGAAGCCAGATTCGTTCCACTGCCGTGTGACTAACTTAAGAACCGCGGGGGCTCGCTCCCCAATGGTGGCGAGGACGGTCGTAAAACGGAGCAAAACTCGCTGAGCAGCCGTCTCGCTTAGCAACGTAAATTTGGGGGCTCCACTGAAGTCGTACGTCAACTAGTTGTACGGGCCAGCCAGCCCGAAAGCCCTTGCCCTCCTCTTTTCCCGGCAATCTTCGCAACCCCCAGGCTGACCCACACAGGACCCCCCTCTGAACCCCCCCCAAACAGACAACACGGGGGAGCGGTGTAGTCATCCAGTCCAAATTTATTGGGCATTGGTTGCTACTGCTGAGGACAGCATGCGGGGTGGGGTGGGGGCTGGGAATGTCGCGGGCGTCCTTCAGATGTGTGGGACAAGCTAGGAGGGGGGGGGTCTGGGGACCTGCCGGGTTTTGATGGAACGAAGCCTCCCTTACCCAAGTGAGAGGGGCAGGACCGACCCGTGAGAGGTGGGGGAGGGACAGAAAAGGGAGTTGCATGCAGCGGGTTGCTGCTTTAATGGGTGGGGGGGCTGCTTACGCAACGGGGCGTGGGAAGGAGCAGGGACCTCCCCCCGTTCTCTGCCTTGTCCCCCCTGCACCCCGTTTTTTTCCTCAGCGGGAACGTTTCGCCGCAATGCCAGCAGAGGAAGAAGTGGCGAAGAGAGTGGGGTGCGCCTGTGTAGAGAGAACGCACCCCCTTACAGACATGTGTAGCCGCATATGTAGTGGGGGGCGGATTCTAAGGGGGGGGAGTGACCCAGCAGTAAGTGACCCACACCTGCCCGTCTTCAATCCTCACGACCTCCGGGCTGATCTCCGCTCTCCCGTACCGGTTGCTACAACCCACCAACCAGCCCCGGATGGACTCAAGGAGCGTTTAAATTATTGCTCAGCTGGAGCCTCCCCCCCGATGTAGAAATCACTTTGGTGAAGCAAGGGGGATCCTGAAAGACCTGGGGAGGGGTCTCTCAAAATAAGGAAGTGGGGTCCGTGGGCCCTGTGTTGCTCTCGTCCGAGTACCGCAAAGATCATAGCTCCCCAGACTGAGACGGGGGGGAGCTTCCCGCTGCTGGGACGAGCTGCCCTCCTCAGGGGGTCCAGCTTGAGGTCCCTGCAGGAGCTCCCCCTTTCTTCCTGGCCTTCCTGCTCAGCCGCTCGGGGTGATCGAAGGAGGACGATACACCACAACGTTCAGGGTCCCAAACGGTGCTCCGATCCTCATGGTCAGCGTCCTGTCTGCTCCGCCGCCGTCGTCCTCGTGACACCAGCCCTCCTGCCAGTCCCCTGGGACCAGCCCGCCCGTTAGGCCAGCTAACGTCGTAGGGGTCGGCCGTGCCAGGCAGCTGCCCCTCGCGTGGGCCGCATGGTCTCCTGGCGAGCCTTCTCCACTGTCTGCTCCCCATCGTGCGGAGAGACCCTCGTCTGGGCCTCTGTCCAGAGTCCATTAACTGCCGGGATCCGAGCAGTGTCTGTGCAAATCTGGGGGCAAGTCCGGGTCCTCCGCGGCGGCCAACTGTCCCTGGAGTGAAAGGCGCCGCGGGGCCACATAGGGCGGCTCCATCAGCAGCACCACCTCGTCACTGGACTCGGCGGCGTCTGCCTGGGGAGCCGGGAAAAGAGGCATCTGAGAAGAGACGAGAAAGCGTGAGCGGTCTGCGGGGCTGGGGGGTCCAAACCCCCTTCAAAGAGGAAGGGGCAGCATCCACAATGGCAACCCCCGATGCCACGTCCACCCGGTCCATCTGACACGCTCGCCCTACAGCTTTGTGTCCCGGAGCACCAGGCGGGGGTTCCGCAGGGTTTTTTTTGGGGAGCCCAGAAGTTGGGGTGTTGCAGATCTGAGGATAGGGCCCCGCCTACGAGGGGACACTCACCTGTGTCTGGGTGCAGAGTGCCTGGCCCAGGATGGGGGGCAAGGGCAGGGGGTATTCCCCTAAGGAGGGCTGGGCATTCGGCGGAGGCTGCGGCGAGGAGACGGTGCTGTAGGTGGGGGGCACCAGGACCGCCTGCCGCTGCAGCAGCTGCAGGATGGAGGCCACGTCTGCAGTCAGGCGGTTCTCCAGCCTGGGGGGAAGCGACAGAGGGGGGTGGGCGGTGAAGGCCCAGACAACAAGGCATCTCTTCCACGCACCTTTGCGTGCATGTGATACACCTGTCTCCACATCCGTCCGCCTTAGGAAAATGGTCTGCGGTGCCTTTGTGCAAGGAAGGGACCCCCCACCCCGCCACGTGCCAAAACAGGGCACCTTCCTTGGGGCACCCAGTCAATTGTGCCTCCTCCGGGCAGGACGGACCCGCCCCTGCTTCCCCCTTCCCTGCTTCTAGCCAGCTCTTCCATCCCTGTTTCTCCAGGAGGGGTTGGGGGGCTTGGAAGACTGAAGAGGACACCCCCCTCACCCAAAAAGAGCAATGGGGAGGGGGGAACAGCCTTCAGCCTGGCCGCTTCCCTTCACCGGCAAATGCCCAGGAATGATTCTGCTGAGTTTGCAAGGCACAATCTGATTACACGCACACACAAACGCACCCCGTGCCCGCCTGCTCTACCTGTTGAGCTGCTTCTGGAGTAGGTCCAGGCGGCCCTCCAGCTCGGCGCGGTGCCGCCTGCTCGAGGGGAGGCTGCTGGCGAGGGGGAGGTTGAGGGTGGGGCGGGCCGGAGGGGGGCAGCGAGGCAGCTCCTGGTACTGCCGTTCTCGGCTCTCGGTCCAGAAGCTGAAGATGTTCGACACGCCGGAAAAGGCCCCTGGGGGACACAGGAGGGAGGAGGGGTCAGCCCCAGGCACTCCTCTGGGGGTCACTGCGAGATGGGCAGGTCGGCCCCCTCCTGGGTCCCAGCAGCGGAGTGGGTGGCCCAAATGAAGGAAGGTCCCATGTCATGTAGACGCTTCCTCCTTCTGCTCCCCCATTGAGCTACGGGTGGTAAGCAAAACACCCTCCCCCCAAGCAGGCCTTACCGGAGAGCGGGTTGCAGGAGTCGCTGCTCTGCTGCTCAGGGGGGGCTACGGAGGGAGGCACGGCGAGGGGCGCCACGGCCCGGTGGAAAGGGGACAGCTCCGTGAGCCTGGAGACGGGGACGGGGATCTCCTCCTCATCACTGGAGGGGGGGCTGGAGGCTGCCGAGCTGCTGAGGCATGCCTCCCACCTGGGGCCAGCTGGTGACTGGCAGTTCTGGCCGAGGTGCAGGGCCTTGGGCTGGGACCTCGCGTCCCCCAGCTGCTCGTCTGCGGGACATGTAGGGGGAAAAAAACAGCACTCTATGTGTGTCTCAGGAGCACAGGGCGTGCGTGTCGTAGCCTAGCAGCGGTTTCATGCCAGGATTCCAAGCTAGGCGGGTCCAGGCTCTTGAACATTCACAGTTCGCTCACCAGGATCTGCAATGGCAGACACGTGGGGAGAGGCTGAGGGGTCCCCGGAGGGAGCAGCAAGAAAGGTTTAATCAAACTTCACGGACCCCTCGGAGGACAATGGAGAGAGGCGGTTTCCTCTGGCCAAGACTCACCTTTCTCGGTGCGCCGTCGGAAGGAGAGCTTGCGCCGTCGCAGGCGGTTGAAGCCCTCGTTCATCTCGTCGCTGCCAGGGGACCCCGGGATCATGTTGGTCTGCAAGGCCAAGTGGCTCTTTTTCACTCGGGGGAGAAGGCAAGACTCCAGAGGAAGAACGGGTCTCGGGGCGAGCACTGTGTGGGGGTGGGGTGGGGAGGGGGCTAGCACAGGCCCCCGGGAGCCCCTCCTGAGCCACTCACATCTCGCAGGTTGAAGGTGATCTCCAGGTTGGACCAGAAATGGTCAGAGAACTCCGGGTACATGTCCAGCACCTCCAGGAGATCTTCCCGGTGGATCTTGTGCAGGTCGCAGTACGTCAGGGCTCGCACGTCCGCGTTGGACTTGCCGGGTCGTGCGTACAGGTTGAGCGGCTCCCCAAAGATATCGTTCTTCCCTGGGGAGGGGGAGGAGTGGACAAAGAAGGCACAAGGGCGGTGGGACACCAGCCGGAAGACGCGCGTCAACCTTCGCTGCAGTGACAAGACTGCCACGAGCTGTGGAGAGCGGGAGATGAGGTGGGGAATGCTTGGGGAAACGGAAGTAAATGCTGTTTCTCCCGGAGATGCTGCCTCAAGGTCACCCAGCGGGGAGAAGAAGGGAGCCACGTACCAAACTGCTCTAGGCCTGACCGGTATGTCTGAACCTGATTGGTCCTACTGGGGAGGGGGCAATGGATTGGTCCTACTGGGGGGAGCAATCTGGGGAGTCATGGGGGGCAATGTTGAGGGAGGGAAAAGCACCACTGAGGGACTTGGGCGCGCGAGTCTCAGTTCTGGCTTTGCAATTATTAGCGGTCAATAATAATATACCGTTCTCTAAAAATTAAGCCAGGGATTGTTTCTATCCAGAGGTTTAAGTCCAACCACCTGTTGAAGCAGGATACCCTACACGATTTTGGAAGGGAGCCCAACCCCGTTTAAGCAGGAGACCATTATGGAATCACGGAATAACAGAGTTGGAAGGGACCTCAGAGGTCATGTAGTCCAGCCCCCTGCTCGAGCAGGAGACCTTTACAGAATACCAGAATAGGTCGCAAAAGGGGATCACATGATCCCAGGACACTGCTACCGTCATAAATACGAGCTTGTCGGAAGGTCGCAAAAGGGGATCACATGACCCCGGGACACTGCTACCGTCATAAATACGAGCTTGTGGGAAGGTCGCAAAAGGGGATCACACGATCCCAGGACGCTGCTACCGTCATAAATACGAACTTGTTAGAAGATTGCAAAAGGGGATCACATGACCCCAGGACACTGCTAGCATCATAAATATGAGCTTGTGAGAAGGACGCAAAAGGGGATCACATGACCCCGGGACACTGCACTCATCCTAAATACGAGCCAGTTGCCAAGCGTCTGAATTTTGATCACGTGACCAGGGGGATTGCCGCGACGGTCTAAGTGTGCGGTCGTACGACACTTTTTCCAGCACCGTCGTTAACTCTGAACGGTCGCTAAAGGAACTGGGTAACAATTTAAAGGCTAACCAGCCGATGTAATGTAAGGTGGATGATGCAAGGATAGGATTGATTCAGCAGGGTCTGTGTCTCTTTAAGAGCAAGCAGGGTCTGTATCCCTTTAAGAGCCTGAGTATAAAAGGGAAGGCTTTGCTGGTGTGTCTCTTTCTCTCGTCCGTTTCCTGCTGCAACTGCTGTGTGTTGGATCCTGCTGTACTAGCAAGTGTATGTATATTGTTCCGGGTGTACGATATTGAAGATAGCGTACGATAAGCCGCCATTTAATATAGATCACTGTTTACTGTATTTACTCCTGGGTTATCTGTGTCTGCATGCTCTGACAGAATACTCCCAGTATTCATCCGAGGCCCTGCCACCTTCTCAAGGGCCATTCTAGGGCCACTTTGGGGAGGGGGTGTCCTTTCTGTAAGACCAGAGGCGAAGCAGGGACCGGGGGCAGCCCTCTCCTCACCTAGAATGGCTACCACCACGTCCCCCCGGAGGATCTCGATGGAACCGCGGGAGATGAAGTAGAGGGCGGTCAGCACGTCCCCGGCGTGCACCAAGGTGTCCCCCGGCGGAGCGTGGGTGGTTTTGAACTTCATGGCTAAGGCGCGCAGGCAGCCCTTGCTGGCGCCCCGGAAGGGACGGCAGTTTTGCAGCAGGGTGCGGTTCAGGTGCAGGCAGATGTCAGCTTGCAGGCACTCGGGGAATCCCTTCAGCACCTGCAGGGGGGAGGGAGGGAGGGAAGGAGGGGGGAGAGCTTAGATCGGGCCCCCGGAAGCTCCCCACCCTGAGGAACGTCTGCCCGCGAGGACCGATCCGACAAAGGAGAGGCGGATCCCGTTCTCAGAAATGATTTGGGGCATTAAAAAAATGTAGTGTACTCTACGCCCGAGTTCCCCATTTTTTGGCTTGGCGGACCAGCTGGGGGGGAGGGATTGGTGTGCGCAGCAGGCGCGCACAAACGGAGGGCGGGCGCACACACTCCCTGCTACCCAGGCAAGGGGGGGGAAGTGTGCACATATGTGCCTGCCCACCGCTTCCGCAACCCGGTTCTGAACGTCTGAAGGCCCAGGGGTTGGGGACCCGTTCTACACTCCTTCGGGGTGCTAAAGGGAGAGACCCCAGTGCCACAGGCGCTTCCACGCCCCATAAGGGGGGGGAACTGGACCTGTAGCTCCCTAGGTCACCCGGGGAGCAGAGACCCGCCAGGATCTCGAGGAGGGGGAGACAGAGACAACTCACCGCGTTCATGTCGATTCCGTTGGTGTAAGACCAGGCGTGCTGGAAGTACTCTTCTAGGCGCTGGCGCAGGGGGTTGGGGATCTGGTGGAAGCGGATGAACTCTCGCACCCGCAGCATCTGGGTGTGGTAGCGGGCGGTGCCGGAGTAGAGCCGTTGGATAATGGCCGACACGTTCCCAAAAATGCTGGCATACATCAGGGCTGGCGAGAAGGAAGGGAGACACCCGTCAGGTGCTATCACTCCCGGCACCTGGAAAGGGTTCGGCCTTACCCAACGGTAGCCCTGGGCCTTCCCGCCGTTCCCAGGCTCCCCTCAGCTCCCTACTCCGTGGCAAATCAGGGTAGGAACTCTCCCTCCCAATCCAAGGGGTGACACGCCGCACGCCGCCCGGTACCCCGGGCACGGTTCGGGAAGGCTGTACGTTGTATGCGCTTAGTCCCAGCTCGCCCCACACGACGAGGATGAGAAGCACAGAGGGCACCCATTTTTAAGTGGACGCCACCTCCCCAACTGGGCACGCCCTCCCGACGGGCAGCACTCACAGCCAATCAGCATGACGCAGATGGAGAAGATCTTCTCCGGGTTCGTGTTGGGCGAGACGTTGCCGAAGCCAACGCTGGTGAGGCTGCTGAAGGTGAAGTAGAGGGCGGTGATGTACTTGTCCTTGATGCTGGGACCCAGGTGCGGGGTGCTCTCGTTGAAGGGCTTCCCGATCTGCCCGCCCAGCGAGTGGAGCCAGCCGATGGTCTTGCCTTCCATGTTGCCGATGGCGTACCAGATGCAGGCCAGCCAGTGCGCGATCAGGGCGAAGGTGCACATCAGCAGGAAGAGCACGGCCGCCCCGTACTCCGAGTAACGGTCCAGCTTGCGGGCCACGCGCACCAGGCGCAGCAGGCGGGCCGTCTTCAGCAGCCCAATCAGGGTGGTAGTCTGTGCGGGGAGAAGAGGCAGGGAGAGTGTGAATCAACTCGCCACAGCCAACTCACTACGGCCAATTGGCCACGGTAAATAGGAGCCAGCCGTGGGCTGCAGCTGCCAAAAAAGCCAACACACTGCTAGGCTGCATTAACAGAGGGACAGAATCAAGATCACGTGAAGTGTTACTATCACTTTACAAGGCCTTGGTAAGGCCACACTTGGAATACGGCGTCCAGTTTTGGTCACCACGATGTAAAAAAGATGTCGAGACTCTAGAAAGAGTGCAGAGAAGAGCAACAAAGATGATCAGGGGACTGGAGGCTAAAACATACAAGGAACGGTTGCTGGAATTGGGCATGTCTAGTTTAATGAAGAGAAGGACGAGGGGGGACATGATAGCAGCCTTCCAGTATCTCAGGGTTTGCCCCAAAGAAGAGGGAGTCAAGCTGTTCTCCAAGGACAAGGAGCAACGGATGGAAACTAATTCAAGGAGAGAAGCAACCTGGAACTAAGGAGAAACTTCCTGACAGTGAGAACAATTAACCAGTGGAACCACCTGCCACCAGAAGCGGTGAATGTTCCAACACTGGAAGTTTTTAAGAAGAGACTGGACAGCCATTTGTCCGAAATGGTATAGGGTTTCCTGCCTGAGCAGGGGGTTGGACTAGATGACCTCCAAGGTCCCTTCCAACATTATTATTATTATTGTTATTATTATTGTCATTAATTATTATTATTTATTATTATTTATTATTATTAATTTATTACTATTATTACTACTATCATATTATTATTATTATTATTATTATTATTATTATTATTATTATTATTATTATTATTATTATTATTATTATTATTATTATTATTAACTTGCTGTGGGAAAATTTAACAATTCCATTTAATTATTTAAAACACATAAAAAAATTATTTTAACCTTCACCATTCACATTCCACTCGGTCCTTCCTTTTGCATCCGAACAACGAGAAGCAAACAAAGTTATCACCAGTAACCAACACGGGTTTGTCAAAAACAGATCATGCCAAACCAATCTTATTTCATTCTTTGATAAAGTGACTAAATTAGTAGACCAGAGAAACGCAGTGGACATAGTAGACTTAGACTTCAGTAAGGCATTTAATAAAGTAGACCGCAACCTACTCCTTGGTAAGCTAGGAAAAGGTGGAATAGGCAGCAGCACCACCAGATGGATCTGTAGCTGCCTGACAAACCGTACTCAACAAGTAATCCTCAACGGCACCACATCCACACGGAGAGAAGTAAGCAGTGGGGTACCACAAGGTTCCGTCTTAGGCCCAGGACTCTTCAACATCTTCATCAATGACTTAGACGAGGGAATTGAAGGGAATTGAGTGCGGCCGATCCTTGCCGTCTCTCCGGGCAACCCGGATGCTCCGTGCGGGCTGCCCAAGGGAACCGTGAGGCCTCTCTACCAGCGCGGCATCCTCCGTCCTCCCTCTGGGGCAGGTCTAGTTTCTCCCCACAGCCGAGGGGAGCCGCAGGGACTGGAGGCAGCGATGCCAGCTTCAGCAAAGAGCCAACGCTGTCTAGATCAGAGGTCCCCAACCTTTTGGGCACCAGGGACCGGTTCCGTGGAGAGAGGTTTTTCTGTGGACCGGAGGGTGCATGGTTTCGTGTGTTGCCTGCATCCCATGGATGAGGCTTTGTTTGTGCAGACTGGTTGCTGGCATGCCATAGTCCGGTACCGGTCCACGGACCGGGGGTTGCGGACCCCTGGTCTAAATGACCATCCGGACCAGCCAGCTCACCCTCCTCCCTCCTGCCCTCTGGCTTGCCAGCTTCAATCTCTCCTCCCCCTTCTCGTTGCAGGCAGACATCCAACTGATCCATTTTGGCTCGATCAATATAAAACCGCCTGCCGTCGGGAAGTCGGCGCCTGCCAAGCTCCTGTGGTCAGGAAGAACAAACAGGGAACATCTGGCGTGCCAAAACCGCAGCCTCCGTCTTGCCGCCTTGCACCCGTTTCGCCCTTCAGCGTCCCCGAAAGTCAAAAGCTCTCCGTGATCCTAAAATAACTTTTAAAAAGCCAAGACTTTCTCAATTTTCCCTAACCCAACACAGTACAGTTAATGCTCAACTTACAGCAGTTGATTTAGTGACCATTCAAAGTTACAACGGCGCTGAAAAAAAGTGACTTATGACCGTTTGTCACCATAGCATCCCCGGGGTCACGGGATCAAAATTCAGCCGCTTGGCCGCCAATTCCTATTTATGACGGGTTGCGGCATCCCGGGGGGGGTCATGCGATTCCCCTTCCGCGACCATCTGACAAAGTCAATGGGGAAGCCGGAATTCCCTCAGTGACCGTGTCGCTCGCTTAACAACTGCATGGATTCATGTCACGAAAGTGGCAAAAGAGAGGTCGTAAAAAAAACGGGACGAAACTCAGTTAAGGACCGTTGCCGTTTCCCAAGGTCACGCGATCCTCCTTTGGTGACCGTCTGACCGGCGAAGCCAACGGGGAAGCTAGATTCACTTACCAACCGGGTGACTTAACCACGGTGGCAAGAAAGTGTCGTACAATGGGGCCAAATTCGCTTCGCCGTTTCGCTTAGCTGCGGAAAAGTGGGGCTCCGCTGTACGCCGTACGTCGAGGACTGGTTGTACTCTGTATGCTTTTTGTAAGAAGTGGCAAACGTGGCTGGCCACCAAAGGTTGCTCCTCACCCCGAGCAGGCAGAGCCTTTCTCGCTGTAGGTCCCTCTCCCCTCAGCTGCCCCAAGCGCGTAGACACACCACCCGCCCGTCCGCACCCCCCCCCCGTCCACACACCCCGGTACCTCTTCCGAGCCGGAGCCGAAGATGAGCAGGTCAAAGGGGATGGCGGCCACCATGTCGATCAGGAACCAGCCCTTGAAGTAGTGGATGGCGATCTTGGCCGGGTGGCTGACCACCTCCTCGTTGGAGTTGACGTATGTGGTGCGGAAGTTGATCAGGATATCAATGATGAACATGATGTCCACCATCAGGTCCACCACATTGAGCGGGCTGCAGGAGTAGCCACAGGCCCGGTGGTCCCGCCCCTCCTGGTTGTTCAGCAGGAAGGCGGCCGAGTAGGGGGTGAAGATGGCCGTGTAGATGACCAGCAGCAGGATCAGCCAATCCCAGACCGCCTTGAAGGGGCTGTAGTGCAGGATGGTCCACTTATGGATGCGGGGGGCCTGCAGCTTGTACTCGGGGAGCACATCGGCGCCCAGGGACAGCACCTGGTGGGGAGGGGGAGGAGGAGGCAAAGTGAGCAAGTAGAAACTCAGCCCCCTCCCCCAGGGTCACAGCCCCATCCAATCCAGCCGCACCCGAACTCGGTGCCAGCTCCCCTTTCTGGATGTGCCTCCCGGGACGGAAGCCCCGTCCCTTCCAGCCGCACCCGAACTCTGCACCAGCTCCCCTTTCTGGATGTGCCTCCCGGGACGGAAGCCCCGTCCCTTCCAGCCGCACCCAAACTCTGCACCAGCTCCCCTTTCTGGATGTGCCTCCCAGGGCGGAACCCCTGTCCCTTGCAGCCGCCCCCGAACTCGGTGCCAGCTCCCCTTTCTGGATGTGCCTCCCGGGGCGGAACCCCTGTGCCATGCAGCCGCCCCCAAACTTTGCGCCAGCTCCCCTTTCTGCTCTGCCATGTGGAGGGGCTCCGAGCTCTCCCCACCAGGCTGCCGTAGCGTGCAGGTCGGCTCTCACAACAGCCGCCACAAACACAAGCCACAAACGCCAAACGGAACTAGCCTGATGCCCCGTTCTGACCTCGCCCTCGCTCTCACCCTCGCCAGGACGATGCCCCGTTCTGACCTCACTGGAGAAAGGGTAACCACACTCTATAGAGTTCGACGCCTCTCAAAGTCCCCCCTTGCGCGAGGCAGATCCTGTTCACCACACAACCCAGGTCTCACTCCCTTGTGGAAGGGAGGGGGGGGGCTAAGGACCCGGACAGGGAATGCCAGCATGGCAAGGCAAAGAAGGAAGGCCCTGGAGGAGTCTGTAGCCCCAGCCCATCCCAGTCCGTGTGCAGCGTTCTTATGCCCTTCTGGTGCCACCTCCTCCATCCTGCTGATGGGCACCAGCTCCAGGTCTGGTTTTGGAGACCTAGTCCAGCCAGGGACCCTCCCTGAGGATGACCCTCCCCTCCCCTGGCCTCGGTCTCTACATTCTTACAGGACAACCAGGAAGGACATCTGGGAGCACCCTCAAGCAGTAGGAAAGCAAACTCCCGACTGCACGCAGAGCACGCTTCCCGCCTGCCAGTTCCTGAAACCTTATGCGCCTGTGGAAGAATCCAGACTGACCAACAGCTCAACCCCAGCGGCTCACGCCGAGGCCAGCATGGCTGAGCACGCCCCTTCTGTTCCGGCCATGCCACACTTGAATGGCAGATGTAAAAGAAAAATGGAGGCTGCCTGCCCAGCCGGCTCTGCTCTCAAAACAGGCAGCCCCCCCCAACTCACCCCCTCTCCCCCCGCCAGTCAGTCAGAGGGAGGGAGCACCGGGGCAGCTGCCCCCCTCCCTCCCCAGGAGCAACAGAGGACCCTCCAGCTTGGCCTGGTGATTTTGGCGCCAGACGGGCTGGGAAAACACGCCAGGAATGGGGAGGGGGAGAGACGCAAGCATGCCAGGGAGGGGCCCAAAAGCCCAAGGCCAAAGCTGGCCTCCCCCAGGTCAGACCCCCAATTGGGAGAGAGAGAGAGAAAGAGGGAGTGAGAGAAAGAGAGAAAGAGAGGGAGGGAGGGAGGAGTGAAAGAGAGAGAAAGAGGGAGGGAGGGAGAGAGAGAGGAGGGAAGGAGAGAGAGAGAAAGAGGGAGGGAGGAAGAGAAAGAAGGAGCAAGAGAAAGAGGGAAAGAAAAAGGGAGAAAGAGAGAGAGAGAGAGAGAGAGAGAGAGAGAAAGGGAGGGAGAGAAAGAGGGAGAGAGAGAGAAAGGGAAAGAGAGAAAAAGAGAGTGAAAGAGAGGGAGCGAGAGAGAGAAAGAAAGAAAGAGAGAAGGGGGAGAGAAAGAGGGAGTGAGAGAAACAGAGAGAGAGAAAGAAAAAGAGAGTAAGGGGGGAGAGAAAGAGGGAGCGAGAAGAAGAGAGAAAGAGAAAAAGAGAGAGAGAAAGAGAAAGAGAGGGAGAGAAAGAAAAAGAGAAATAGAGAGAAAGGGAGAGAAAGAGAAAGGGGAAAAAGGGAGAAAGAGAGAGAAGGAGCCAGAGAAAGAGAGAAAGAGAGTGTGTGTGTGTGTGAGAGAGAGGCCTGCTTCCCCGCCAGGCCTCGCACCCACAACGCCGCCCGTCCGATGCCGGCCTGCCCCGGCCAAGCAGGGCCCCGAAACCGGCTGGATCCCCAAATTCTGCCTGGTGCTTTTGGTCAGAGCTGAGCTGAGTGGGCTGGGGGGAGGGGACAAGAACTGGGGGGGGGGCAGAGATAGACCCCTCCCAAAAAAACCTCCAGAGTGCTTGGCTGAGCTTCATTCCCCAGCGACACACGGTGTGTGTGTGTGTGTGTGTGTGTGTGTGTCCATCTGGACCTCTTTAAAGCTGGGGGGGAGAAATACCCCAGCCCCCTTTTTAAGCCGGGAGGGGGCAGCTTTGGGGGCTGAAGAAGAGATGGAAAAGCCCCCACACACAAAAAAAGAGAGTAGGCTTTTGTTCGGCCGAGCCTCCTTCCGCAAAAGAGGGACACGGGTTGTGTGTGTGTGTGTGTGTATCCATCTGGACCTCTTTAAATCTGGGGGGGGAGGGCAGCTCTCTTTTCAGCTGGGGGGGCAGACAGCCCCGGAGGGGGGGGCACAGCGGCGGGAGGAAGTGGGCCCAGGGCGCTCTGCCTGGAGCTGACCGCCCCGCTGGCTAAAATTAGCCCCCTTGCGCCGGCTGTGCACCAAATTGGGACAAAAACCCGCTGGAAATGCCAGTGTGTGTGTGTGTGTGTTTGTGTGTGTCTCTCTCTCTGTGTGCTTGCGTGGGAGAGCCAAGCTCTTCCCTCTGGGCTGAGAGGGCCCAAGGGGAAGGGGGCAGCCCCCTCTTTCGCACTCGCAGGCGGGGAGACCGAGAGAAAGGAGAGAGAGAGAGACTAGCTGTGTCCAGCTGCAGCCCTTTAACAGGAGAGCCTCCCGTATTTTAGAGCAACCCGCAGCAACTGGGCCCATAGCAGAACCTTTGGGAACGGTTCTTTGGACCCACACAGGGGAGAACCAGGGTTGTCGGTGTGTCTGTGAGCTTCCGAGTCCCGCCAGTCAAGGAGGGCGGTCTTCCGTGGGAGACCCCCCAGACCCCCAAAAGGGGGCTCTCCTCCGAGCCCCCCCGACACGCCCAGGCTGCCTCTTCGAAGATTAATAGGGGAAGGGGACGGGGATGGGGGGGACTCCCCTCCTGTCCTGTCAGCTCAAGCAAGACCAGCCCCTCCCCTCCCCAGGCCCCGCCCACCAGCACCCCCTACCCCATTCCCTCTGGCAGAGAGACCCCCCCCTTGGGCCTTCCGGGGTGCCCCCCCAAGGCTTCTTGACGGGAGACGGGCAGCCGGGTCAACCAAAGAGGGGTGCCCACTGGAGGCTCAGTCCCCCACCCTCAATCAAAGGCTGCAGCCCCCCTCCAATCAAAGGCTGGCTAGGGAATTCTGGGAGTTGAAGTCCACCAATCTTCGCCACTCTTTTTTAGCAGAGAAAAACCCGAAGCCCAGACTTGGATAGCTGGCAAATTTCCCGTGCCGGTCCTTCAGAAGGGGGGCGAGGCTGCCCGACTTCAAGGATCTAGTGGCAGGTAGTTACAGAGGACCCCACATTCCAATCCACTTGATCTCAGCCTCCTCGCCACCCCCCCACCCCCACCCTTCAGCCCGCTTCCACCGGCCGTTTTAATTGGCCGATTAGTTTATAATAAACTTTATACCACGGTGATGCTTCCTGTTTAATGGGCGAGGGGGCAAGGAAGCCCCTCCCCAAATTGGAGGGGGCGGGAGAGGAGGGGAGGAGCAGCTCCTTTGTTTAAAACAACAACAAAAACAAACACACACACATCCCAAACACACAATACGCACACAAAAACCGACAACTCGTGTTCCCTTGGAGAGGATCTCTGATTGGATAACATCAACTTGACGGCTCGTCAACCGTCCGTCCATCAATGCCGTCTGGGAGAATTCCGGAATTCTGGGAAGCCCTTTCGGAGTTCCTGGGTGGAAACTCCGGGCAGTTGTGGCTTCTCCGGGCAAAAGTTGGAAAAGAGGGGCGGATTGTAAAATGAGGGAGGAGGAGGGGGCACCCAGAGATCCTCTAGACCAGGTACCTGTTGAGGGGGGGAGGAGAAGGGGGGCACCCAGAGATCCTCTAGACCAGGTACCTGTTGAGAGGGGGGAGGAGAAGGGAGGCACCCAGAGATCCTCCAGGCCAGGTACCTGTTGGGGGAGGAGGAGGGAGGCACCCAGAGATCCTCTAGACTAGGTACCTTTGGGGGGGAGGAAGGGGGGCACCCAGAGATCCTCTAGACCAGGTACCTGTTGGGGGGAGGAGTGGGGCAACCAGAGATGCTCTAGACTGTACCTGTTGAGGGCGGGGAGGAGGAGGGGGGCACCCAGAGATCCTCTAGACCAGGTACCTGTTGAGGGGGGGAGGAGAGGGGCACCCAGAGATGCTCTAGACTGTACCTGTTGAGGGCGGGGAGGAGGAGAGGGGTACCCAGAGATCCTCTAGACCAGGTACCTGTTGAGGGGGGGAGGAGGAGGGGGGCACCCAGAGATCCTTTAAACCAGGTACCTGTTGAGGGAGTGAGGAGGAGGGGGGCCACCCAGAGATGCTCTAGACTGTACCTGTTCAGGGCGGGGAGGAGGGGGGCCACCCAGAGATGCTCTAGTCTAGACTGTACCTGTTGAGAGGGGGGAGTGAGGAGAAGAGGGACACCCCCAGGCTGGCTACTCTAGCATTGTCAATCTCATTTCCTGCCCAACGGCCGGCCGGGAGAGGGTCCCCCTTTGGGGACTCCGTGGGGTTTTTTTGGGGTGTGTGTGTCTGAGTTCAGGAGAGGCTCCCGGGTCTGAAAGGGGGTGTCTGGGGGGGCAGGGGAGGGGCTCTGCGGAAAGAGACACCCCCGCCTGCATCTGGCCACCGCTGGCAGAGAGGAGCCCTGGAGACAGGAGAGGGATATCCTGAAGCCCTGCAAAAGATTCCTTTGGGAAATGAGGGGGGAGGGGTGGGCAAAAGGCTGCCCCCCCAATTTTGCACCGGGGGGGGCTTGCTGGGTCACAGCCCGGCCTGTCCGGGTGGGGTGGGGGGGCGCTTGGAGGACCCTCTGAGCAAGAAGGGAGTAAAATGCAACGGTACGCAGTTCAACAGGGAAAGCCCTTCCTCCTTCCTCAGACGCCCCCCCCACTCCGATTGGAGAAAAGGCGGAAAGTCAATGCAACAAAATCACACACACATATATACACACACAAACACAAACACACAAACACACACACACACATACTTCTCCTTCTTCAGACCCCCATTTGAGAAAAGGCAGAGTGTTAATGCAACAAAATCACACACACATATATACACACACAAACACACACACACAAACACACACATACTTCTCCTTCTTCAGACCCCCATTTGAGAAAAGGCAGAAAGTCAATGCAACAAAATCACACACACATACAAACACACACACACACACACTTCTTCTTCAGACCCCCATTTGAGAAAAGGCAGAAAGTCAATGCAACAAAATCACACACACATACAAACACACACACACACACACTTCTTCTTCAGACCCCCATTTGAGAAAAGGCAGAAAGTCAATGCAACAAAATCACACACACATACAAACACACACACACACACACACACTTCTTCTTCAGACCCCCATTTGAGAAAAGGCAGAAAGTCAATGCAACAAAATCACACACACATACACACACACACACATACAAACACATACACACACACACATACTTCTCCTTCTTCAGACCCCCCCATTTGAGAAAAGGCAGAAAGTTAATGCAACAAAACCACACATACACACACACACACACACTTCTTCTTCAGATCCCATTTGAGAAAAGGCAGAAGGTCAATGCAACAAAATCACACACACATATATATACACACACAAACACACACACAAACATACTTCTCCTTCTTCAGACCCCCCCATTTGAGAAAAGGCAGAAAGTCAATGCAACAAAATCACACACACATATATACACACACAAACACACACACACACACACATACTTCTCCTTCTTCAGACCCCCCCATTTGAGAAAAGGCAGAAAGTTAATGCAACAAAATCACACACACACACACACATACTTCTCCTTCTTCAGATCCCATTTGAGAAAAGGCAGAAGGTCAATGCAACAAAATCACACAGACACACACACACACCCTTCTCCTTCAGACCCACCCCCCCCATTTCAGAAAGAGGAAAGTTAATGCAACAAAATCACACACACAAACACACAAACTTGCCCTTCTTCAGTCCCCCCCATTTGAGAAAAGGCGGAAAGTCAATCCAACAAAATCACACACACATATACACACATACAAACACACACACTTCTACTTCAGACCCCCCATTTGAGAAAAGGCAGAAAGTCAATGCAACAAAATCACACACACACACATATACACACCCTTCTCCTTCAGACCCACCCCCCCATTTCAGAAAAGGAGGAAAGTTAATGCAACAAAAACACACACACACAAACACACTCACTTGCCCTTCTTCAGTCCCCATTTGAGAAAAGGCGGAAAGTCAATGCAACAAAATCACACAGACACACACAAACACACACTTCTTCTTCAGCCCCATTTGAGAAAAGATGGAAAGTCAATGCAATACACACACACACACACACTTGGGGGGGTCCCAAAGACATATCTGGGAGGAGGGTGGCCCCCCGCCCCTCTCTTTGCTCAGCCTCAGTTTTGGGGGTCTCCCCGTGGGGAGGGGGGAGGGCTTAGCAAACCGGGCTTCCCCCCCCCCCGAGCAAAAGCATCCCTTGTGAGACGGTCCCAAGTTGTGTGTATGTTGTGCTGTGTGTGATCGCCTCCCCCCCCCACGCCCACCAGCTGAGGGGCTCCCTCTCCAGGCTGCGCGGCGCCAAAGCCCCCCTGCCCATTCTCCCTCTGCAGGCCGCTTCCCTGAGCCTCAGCAGAGCCTCTGAGCATGGGCAAAGTGCCTTTCCGCACCTCTGGAACCCAGATCCAGAGGGTCCCGGGGACTTCTCTCTCTCTGTGGCCCCCCTCCCCACAAAGCCCCTCCTTCCCTCTTCCTCCCATCCTCCCACCAAGGGTCTCCCTCTCACGGCTGCACGACCCCCCCCTCCTCTCCGCAGGGCGCTTCCCTGAGCCTCAGCAGAGCCTCTGAGCGTGGCCAAAGTGCCTTTCCGCCCCTCTTGGGACCCAGCTCGAGAGAAACCCCGGGGGTTTCCTCTCTCTGTGGCCCCCTCCTTCCCTCTCACCCCCCCCCCCAAAATCAGGTACCTCCTGAGCCACCAGGCTGGAGATGCGGACGGCCCGGCGGACACGCGTGTCCTTGCCCTCCGCGGTCGTCTGGATGGGCGGCCGCCCGTCTCGGGCCCGGGGCATCCCGGCTGGAGCGAGGAGGGGGGGTCCGGCTGCTGCTCAGAGGGGGGGGCTTGGAGGGGAAGGGAGGGAGGGCCAGGGGGGCGCGGCCCAAACAGCAGCCGGCCTGCCACATCTGGCCGGACCCCTCCTCCTCCTCCTTCTTCTTCGGCGGGAGGGCGACTGGCCGAGCGAACAGCCGCCGGCTCCTACCCTCCCCTGTCTGTCCCCCCCCCGTTCCCTCTGCTCCGCCCTAGAAGCCCCCCCTTCCCTCCTCCTGGCTCCGCCCCTTTCTCAAAGCTTCCCAGAAGGAGGGGGGAGCAACGGGGGAGACGGGAGGGGCGGGCTTGGGGGCGGGGCTGGACCACGTCCACGCCCACCCGGGTCTGACCTCCTCCCCCCCACAGTCACCTCTGCGTGCGGGGGGCAGAGTCTCCGGGAAGGGGCCTCGGAGGTCATCTATTCTAGTCCAACCCCCCTGCTCGAGCAGGAGACCCTCACAGTATCACAGAATGACAGAGTTGGAAAGACACTCAGAGGTCATCTAGCCCAACCCCCCCTGCTCAAGCAGGAGACCTTCACGGAATGATAGAATGACAGAGGTGGAAGGGACCTCGGAGGACATCTAGTCCAACCCCCTACTCAAGCAGGAGACCCTTACAGAATGACAGAGTTGGAAATGCACTCAGAGGTCATCTAGTCCAACCCCTTGCTCAAGCAGGAGGCCCTTACACAATTACAATCACAGACTTGGAAGGGACCTCGGAGGTCATCTAGTCCAACCCCCTGCTCAAGCAGGAGACCGTTACAGAATCACAGAATGACAGAGTTGGAAATGCACTCAGAGGTCATCTAGCCCAACCCCCCTGCTCGAGCAGGAGACCCTTACAATATCACAGACAGAGTTGGAAGGGACTTCGGAGGTCATCTAGTCCAACCCTCTGCTCAAGCAGGAGACCCTCATAGAATGACAGAGTTGGAAAAGCACTCAGAGGTCATCTAGCCCAACCCCCCGCTCGAGCAGGAGACCCTTACAGAATGATAGAATTGGAAAGGCACTCAAAGGTCATCTAGTCCAACCCTCTGCTCGAGTAGGAGACCCTCACAGAATGACAGAGTTGGAAAGGCACTTGAGGTCATCTAGCCCAACCCCCTGCTCAAGCAGGAGACCCATACAGTATCATAGAATCACAGACTTGGAAGGGACCTCGGAGGTCATCCAGTCCAACCCTCCCCCCCGCCCAAGCGGGAGACCCTACACCATTTCTGAACCCTTTCTCTGTCTTCCTCCCATTCTCTCTCTCTCTTCCTCTCTCTCTCTCTATCTCTCCCCTTTCTGTCCCTCTCCTTGTCTCTCTTTCTGTTTCTCTCTCCGTCTCTCTGTTTCTCTTTTTCTCCCATTCTCTCTTTCTTTTTCTCTCTTCCTCTCTCTCTCATTCTCTCTCTTTCTTCCATCTCTCTCTCATTCTCTTCCTCTCCCTCTCCCCTCTCTTTCTGTCCCTCTCCTTGTCTCTCTCTCTCCCTTTCTCTCGCTCCCTCTCTCTTTCTTTGTTTCTCTCCGTTTCTCTCTTTCTCCCTTTCTTTCTCTCTTTTTCTCCCATTCTCTCTTTCTCTTTCTCTCTCTCTTCCTATCTCTCTCATTCTGTCTTTGTCTTTCTCTCCCTCCCTTCCTCCCTCTTTTTCTCTCTCTCTTTCTTTCTCTCTTCCTCCCTCCCTCCTTCTCCCTTTCTCTCTCTCTCCATTTCTCTCTCTCCCTCTTTCTCTCTCTCCCTCTTCCTTTCTCTCTCTTCCTCTCTCTCTTTCTCTCTTTCACACGCAGAGGGCCTGCTGGCACATGGGGAGGAGGCTCTTCCGGAGGGAGGGGGGAGGGCATCGGTCCAGCAAGGCCAGCATCCACCACAAGCATGAAGGAGCCACTCAGAAACCCCAATAAATTCCTCCCGAACAAGAACGACCCGGCAGCCACCGTGCCGTCCTTCTCCACAAGCGCCCGTCGCGGCCCACGTCCGCCAGCAACGTGCGACCACCGAGGCTCCAAGCCCATCGCCCCTGTAACCCACCGACAGGCGGACAAGAAGAGCGGTTGAGCGTCGCTCCTGCAGGTCTCCCCTGCCAAGCCCCCACCCCGGGGCCAGAGACGCTCGGCCGGCTCTCACCTGGGTGACCTTCTCGGTCACGTTGTGGGTCCGGTCCTTCAGCTTGCTGGGGGCGATGATCTCCTTCTCGCTGGAGGGCGAGGTGAGGAAGGCCTCCGCCTTGAAGTCCACGAAGTTGAGGGTGATCTGGGGGATCTTGCTGATGGCCCGGTAGCGCATGAGGTCCGAATCGGAGGTGGAGTTGAGCAGGTGGCTCCGGACGTTGTTCATGGCCCCTGCCGGGAAAGCCAACTGTTCAGCAAAAGGGTGGGGGGCTTCAGTCTCTCCCTCCCGCCCACGCAAGGAGGCCTGGGACCTCGTCAGCAGTCTAGCTGGCCAAAGGGACTGAGCTAGCCCGTCCACAGTTGGACCATCGACTTGCTCAGCAAATAGGAATAGGAATAGGAATAGGAATAGGAATAGGAAATGGAATGGAATGGAATGGAATGGAATAGGAATAGGAAATGGAATTGGAATAGAATAGAATAGAATAGAATAGAATAGAATAGAATAGAATAGAATAGAATAGAATAGAATAGAATATATGGAATGGATTCTCTCTGATTCTGTAATTCTGTAAGGATCTTCTGCTTGAGCTGGGGGCTGGACTAGATGACCTCTGAGGTCCCTTCCAACTCTGTCACTCTATGATTCTGTAAGGATTTCCTGCTCGAGCAGAGGGTTGGCCTAGATGACCTCTGGGGTCCCTTCCAACTCTGTAATTCTATAAGGTTCTCCTGCTCAAGCAGGGGGTTGGACTAGATGACCTCTAGGGTCCCTTCCAACTCTGTAATTCTGTAAGGTTCCCCTGCTCGAGCAGAGGGTTGGACTAGATGACCTTCAGGGTCCCTTCCAACTCTGTAATTCTGTAAGGATCTTCTGCTCAAGCAGGGGCTTGGACTAGATGACCTCAAAGGTCCCTTTCAATTCTGCGATCCTATGCTTGTGTAAGGGTCTCCTGTTTGAGCAGGGAGCTAGACTGGATGACTTCCCAGGTCCCTCCTAACGCTCTCGGCGGTGCGTCCTGCTTCCCCTCTCCTCCGCTGGATCGGGACCCCACCAGAGCCCTCCCTCCCTCCCGGAGCCCCATGGGGCCACCCACCAGTGCTGGCGTGCCGGCTGTGGGCCCAGGCCTTCTCTCCCTCGCCCTTCATGGCCTCGATGTCATCCACGGAGGAGGCCCGGCGGACGCTGTAGAAGCTCTCGCGTGAGCGGGTGCGGCTGAGGCTGCAGTTGGAGAAGGAGGCCTCCAGCTGGAGGTGGGTGGCCTTCTCAGTCCGGGGCGAGGAGTGGGTGACCGGGGGGTCCTCGCCGGCCTCCCCCCGGCGTTCCATCAGGGCTCGCCGGTCCTCGGGCTCCTCTTCCTCCTCCTCCTCGCAGCCCAGGCAAGGGGGGTCCAGCGAGGAGGTGACCTCGTCCAGCACCATGGACTCGCTGCTCGGCTTGGACAGGTCCACCACCACCGCCTCGTCCGGGTCGTCCTGCGGTAGCGACTGCTTGCTCCCGGCCAGGGCGAGCAGCGCCGGCAGCCTCAGCCGGAAGGACTTGCCGCGACCTGGAAGGCAGAACCAGACCGGCAAGGTGTGTGTGTTTGCATGTGTGTAGATATGGCTGTGCAGAGAGCCCCCTCCCCATCCACAGGCTGTCCTTGACTTACGACAGCCCCGTTCAAAGCTACAACGTGCATGGAAAAAGTCACTTAGGACCATTTTTCCTGCTGACGACCGTGATTAAAATTCAGACGCTCGGCAACCGACTCTTATTTAGGACGGTCGCAGCGTCCCGGGGTCACATGATCAAAGCTCAGACACTCGGCAACTGACTCGTATTTAGGACAGTCCCAGCATCCCAGGGTCACGTGATCAAAGCTCAGACACTCGGCAACCGACTCGTATTTATGACGGTTGCAGCGTCCCGGGGTCACACGATCAAAGCTCAGAGGCTCGGCAACCACTTATTTTGGACGGTCCCAGCGTCCCGAGGTTCGCCGATCCTCTTTTGCGATCTTCGGACGAGCAAAGTCACGGGGGAAGCCCGATTCATTTAACGACCATGTCACTAAGTTAACAAACCGCAGGGATTCACTCAGCAACTGTGGCCAGGAAGGTCGTAAACTGGGGTGAAACTCCCTGAGCAAGCGTCTCGCTTAGCAACAGAAATCTGGGGCCCCATTGTGGTCGTAAGTCGAGGACTCCCTGACTCATGCCCCTTTGCCACACACACCCCATTTCTCTCTCCTGGGCCTGCTCTAAGAAAAGACCCCTCCCCACAGGAGCAGCATAGGGGGGGGAGACCATGCTTTGGCCACCAGGGGTCAGCAGCCCTCTTTATGACTTTGCCCCACATAGCGGCGGAGGGTTCAAAGGCGCCCCTCACCCTGAACTCTGCGGGGGGGGGAAGCAGGACCCTGTAAGAGGAAATCTCTCCCCTCCTGGCACCTTCACAGAAGACACACACACACAAACACACCTCACAGCCACACAAACAAGAGCTGGTTTTATAACCGAAATTTACGCAAAGAAGCCATAACGGGACAGGCTGTTCCCGAAAGAAAGAGAGACAGTCACCTCCCCATCCATCCATCCTCCCACGCAGCCCCCATGTTCTGCTCCTCCGCACACACACACACACACACCCGCCCCACCTCCTCCTCTTCATCGGGCGATGGGCCAAGCCGTGGGAATGGCTTCACCCGAGGGGACCTCGCAGTCCCTGCTGGGACCAGCCGCACCCGCCCTCCCGACAGCCCCGAGCGCTGGTGGCGGGAAAGCCGCCAGCTCCTTCCTTCCCCCCCCCTTCTGCTCCCCTCTCCCCGAATCGGCTCGTTTGGCAGAGCGTGCACGAGGACATGTTCTGGGAGAAAAAGAGGGAGGAGGGCCCAGAAAGCTTTATTGTGCTTGGGCCACCTGCCCGGTTGGGCATTAAGCTCTTAAGGTCGGGTCCCCAAGGTTGCTAAGGGCCCTTTCCTCCAGATTTTGGGCCTTTGGATCATAAATAAATAATAAATAATAAATAAAATAATAAATAATAAATAATAAATAATAAATAATAAATAATAAATAATAAATAATAAATAATAAATAATAAATAATAAATAATAAATAATAAATAATGATGATGACGATGATGATGATGATGGAAGGGACCTTGGAGGTCATCAAGTCCAACCCCCTGCTCAGGCAGGAAACCCTACCCCATTTCAGACAAATGGCTGTCCAGTCTCAATAATAATAATAATAATAATAATAATAATAATAATAATAATAATAATAATAATAATAATAATAATAATAATAATAATAATAATAATAATAATAATAAAGTTGGAAGGGACCTTGGAGGTCATCTAGTCCAACCCCCTGCGCAGGCAGGAAACCCTATACCATTTCAGACAAATGGCTGAAACACACACACACACACACACACAAACACACAACTTTGAGCAGATCCGTAGGCAAGGGGGCACAGCAATAGGGGGCGAGGGGTTCTTTAGACTGGGGGGAGGGTCTCTAACCCCCTGCTCGAGCAGGAGACCCTTACAGAATTGCAGAATGACAGAGTTGGAAGGGACCTCGGAGGGCATCTAGTCCAACCCACTGCTCAAGCAGGAGACCCTTAGAGAATCACAGAATTGGAGGTCATCTAGTCCATCCCTCTGCTCAACCAGGAGACACTTACAGAGTCAGAGTTGGAAGGGACCTCGAGGTCATCTAGTCCAACCCCTTGCTCGAGTAGGAGACCCTTACAGAATTATTGAATAACACAGTTGGAAGGAGGAGAGGAGAGGAGAGGAGAGAGGGAGGGAGGGAGGAAGGAAGAGAGGGAGGGAGGGGAAGGAAAGAAGGAGGGGAGGGAGAAAGGAAGGAAGGAGAAAGAGAAAGGAGGAAGGAGGGGAGAGAGAGGGAGAGAGGAAAGGAGGGAGGAAGGAGGAAGGACGGAAGGAAGGGCGGGAGGGAGGGGTGGAGGGAGGGAGGAGGGAGGAGGAGAGGAAGGAAAGGATGGGGGAGGAGGGAGGAAAGGAGGAAAGGAGGAAGGAAAAGAGGGAGGGAGAAAGGAAGGAAAGAAAAAGGAGGAAGGACGGGGAGAGAGAGAGAGGGAGAGAGGAAGGAAGGAAGGAATGAGGAAAAGAAGAAAGGAGGAGGGAAGGAGAGAGGGAGGGAGAAAGGAAGGAAGGAAGGGAGACAGGAAGGGAGACAGGAAGGAAGGAAGGAAAGGAAGGAAGGAAGGAAGAAAGGGAAGGGAAGGAAGGAAGAAAGAAAGAAAAGAGGCAGGAGGAAGGAAGGAAGGAAGGAAGGAAGGAAGGAAAGGAAGGAAGGAAGGAAGGAAGGAAGGAAGGAAGGAAGGGAAGGGAAGGGAAGGGAAGGGAAGGGAAGGGAAGGGAAGGGAAGGGAAGGGAAGGAAGGAAGAGACTCCACCTCTTCCCCAAAGCCCCCGAAGGCAGGACAAGAAGCCACGGATGGAAACTCATCAAGGAGAGAAGCAACCTGGAACTAAGGAGACACTTTTTAACAGTGAGGACAATTAACCGGCGGAACTGCTCGCCACTAGAACTTTTGAGTGGCCCAACACTGGGGGCTTTCAAGAAGAGACCGGACAGCCACCGGTCTGAAATGGCACAGGCTCTCCTGCTTGAGCAGGAGGCTGGACTAGAAGACCTCCCAGGTCCCTTCCAGCTCTATTCTGATTGATTGACAGTTCGTTACGACAGTTGGTTTAGGGACCGTTCCAGGTTCCCACGCCGTTGCGAAAAAAACGACTGACAACCTGTTTTTCACCCTCCAGTCCCTTGCAGCCTCCCCGCGGTCACCGTGTGATATAGCGTGACCGCTGACTCACAGTTGTGATGGTCGCAGCGCCCCCCTTTGGCGACCTTCTGCGATTCCCTTCACCTCCGTGGGACCGGCACACCTGAGGGGATTCACTTAACAACTGGGGGGGCCAGGAAGGTCGTTAAAGAGGGGGCAAAACCCCCTCTACCCTCGCTCGACAAGAGCTGCTTGGGGCGCCTCGGCGGTCGCCAAACGGGGTAGACACACACACACACACACACACACACACACACGAAACGAAGAGGCCGATCGAAAGAAGCAACGCCATCTCATTTGGATGGCGAGCCCCCCCCCCCGGGTTGCCACCAGCCTTCCTCGAAAGGGGCTGGGGTGGAAGGGAGAAGTGAGAGAAACTGGCGAGGGTGGGGACCCTGGCACGTCTCGCGGAGGCGGCTTCCAAGGGGCAACGTTTCGAAACCCGAACTCGAAGCTGGGCGAGGAGACCTCCCCCACTTAAGAGTCAGTCCCTCCCTCCCCTACGGACGGAGTCCCCCCCTTCCTACCTGTGGGCAACCAGGCGGCCGGAGAGACCCAGTGATTGGTGTTCTTGGCGGTGCTGGTCAGCCGGGCCCGATCTACCACCACCTCGAAGTTCAGGATGAACATGATGACGGCACCGCTTTCGTTCTTGACCGGTACCACGTCCACCAGGCAGAGGAAGCAGCTGCCTGCAAAGGGGAGGGGGAGAAAGGGGGGGAGGGAGGGGGTCAGAAGAGAGGGGGGGAAAGGGGGGGCTCCCTTTCACTCCCCACTCCCCAGGGCAGGAGACAGGGAGAGGGGGGGGGAGACAACTCCGAGAAGAGGTCCGGCCCCTGCCCGCCTCCAGCCAACTTCCGGAGGTCATTCAAATGGGGGGGGGCTTGGGCAGCCCCGATGTGCTGGAGGTGCCACCTTGTGCCAACTTCTCCCCCCCCCCGGGTAACACTGTGTTGCTTTCGGGCACTTCCGACCGGGTGGAGAATTCCTCGCCATTCAGGCCGGGCAGGATAGGATATAGGACAGACTATAAATATAGAACAGAATATAGAATATAGAGAATAGAACAGAATCCAATGGAATGGAATAGAATGGAATGGAAAGGAATAGAATAGAATAGAATAGAATAGAATAGAATAGAATAGAATAGAATAGAATAGAATAGAATAGAATAGAATAGAATAGAATAGAATAGAATAGAATAGAATAGAATAGAATAGAATAGAATAGAATAGAATAGAATAGAATAGAATAGAATAGAATAGAATAGAATAGAATAATAAAATACAGTAAAATAGAATAGAATGGAATGGAACAGAATAGAGAATAGAATATGGAATAGGATATGGAATAGAATGGAATAGAATAGAATAGAATAGAATAGAATAGAATAGAATAGAATAGAATAGAATAGAATAGAATAGAATAGAATAGAATAATAAAATACAGTAGAATAGAATAGAATGGAATAGAATTACAGAATAGAATAGAATAGAATAGAATAGAATAGAATAGAATAGAATAGAATAGAATAGAATAGAATAGAATAGAATAGAATTAGAATATAGAGAATAGAGAATAGAGAATAGAAAATAGAAATAAGAATAAGAGAGAGAGAGGGAGAGAGAGAAAAGAGAAAGAGAAAGAGAGAGGGAGAGAGAGAAAGACACAGAGAGAAAGAGAGAGAGAATGAGAGAATGAGGGAGGGAGGAAGAGCGAGAGAGAGAAAGACAGAAAGAGAATGAGAGAGAGGAAGAGAGAGAGAGAAAAAATAGAGAAAGAGAGAAAGAAAGAATGGGAGAAAGAGAGAAAGAAAGAGGGAGAGAGAAAAAGAGAGGGGAGGGAGGAAGAGGGAGAGAGAAAGAGGGTCTGAGAGAAAGAAAGAATGAGACAGAGGAAGAGAGAGAAAGACAGAGGGAGAGAATGAGAGACAAAGGAAGAGAGAGAGAGAAAAAAAGGGAGAAAGAGAGAAAGAAAATGGATGGGAGAAAGAGGGAGAGAGGGGGGGGCAGCCGGGAAACTTGGCACAGGAGCCCCAGCGATTTTATGCCCAAATAAGGCTGTGGGCAGTTGCCGCCACTGCTGGCCACACCATGGAAGGGGGCAGCCTTCCACACAAACACACAAACACACACAAACACCCTGAGATGTCAGCAGCAGAGCCAAGCTCCGGCCCCGGAGCGCCGGACTGAAGGCGAAAAGAGACGAACGAACGGTGGCAGGAATGGGGGTCTGCCCAGTTGAATGAAAAGAAAGACTAGGGAGGGAGGGGGAACACGAGAGCAGCCTTCCAGTATCTGGGGGGCTGCCCCAAAGAAGAGGGGGGGTCAACCTCTTCTCCAAAGCCCCAGAAGGCAGGACAAGAAGCAACGGATGGAAACTGGTCACGGAGAGAAGCAACCTGGAACGAAGGGGAAACTTCCTGAGAGTGGGGACGAATAGCCGGCGGAACTGCTCGCCACCAGAAGTTGTGGGTGCTCCATCACTGGAGGTTTTCTAAGAAGAGACTGGACAGCCATTGCTCTGACCTGGTGTAGGGTCTCCTGCTCGAGCAGGGGGTTGGACTAGATGACCTCTAAGCTCCCTTCCTACCTGTCATTCTATCATTGTGTAAAGGTCTCCTTGTAGAGCAGGGGGTGGGACTAGATGACCTCCGAGATCCCTTCCAGCTCTGTCATTCTAGGATTCTATAAGGGTCTTCTGCTCGAACAGGGGGTTGGACTAGATGACCTCTGAGATCCCTTCCAGCTCTGTGATTCTGTAAGGAGTCTCCTTCTTGAGCAGGGGGTTGGACTAGATGACCTCTGAGATCCCTTCCAACTCTGTCATTCTATGATTCTCTAAGGGTCTCCTTGTAGAGCAGGGGGTTGGACTAGAAGACCTCCGAGGTCCCTTCAAACTGTCATGCTGTGATTCTGTAAGGTTCTCCTTGTAGAGCAGGGGGTTGGACTAGATGACCTCTGAGGTCCCTTCCAGCTCTGTCATGCTATCATTCTGTAAAGGTCTCCTGCTCGGGCAGGGGGTTGGACTAGATGACTTCCAGGGTCCCTTTGAACTCTATCATTCTCTAAGGGTCTCCTGCTCGAGCATGGAGCTGGACTAGAAGACCTCCGAGGTCCCTTCAAACTGTCATGCTGTGATTCTGTAAGGTTCTCCTTGTAGAGCAGGGGGTTTGACTAGATGACCTCCGAGGTCTCTTCCAACTCTGTCATTCTGCGATTCTGTAAGGGTCTCCTGCTCGGGCAGGGGGTTGGACTAGATGACCTCCAAGGCCCCTTCCAGTTGTTAAGTTAGTCACACCGTCGTTAAGCGAACCCAGCTTCCCCATTGACTCTGCTCATCCGAAGGTCACTAAAGGGGATCACGTCACCCCCCCGGGACGCTGCGACCGTCATAAAGAGGAACTCCTGTTTGCCTTCCATCCTGTGCTCTAACCACTGGGCCGCACAGCCCCCGCCCCAAAAGCAGGGGCCACATGTCTATCCTGGTTTCCTACAAGCCTTCATTGCTTTCGAAGAGAAGCGCCCGCTGGCCAGGATGACTTCTCTGTCCATCCCAGGGGAGGATAATTAGTAAGCACTCTGTACATGCTCAGACACCCTTCCCGACCCCCCCCAAGCAAGCCAAAGAGAGAGCTGCGTGCTTCGCCTCCCACTCTCCAGTGACCGAATGGAAAGCCCGGGACTACAACTCCCATCACCCCCCCTCAGATGGGGAGGGGGACAGTCACAATTCTTCTCCTGGCGCAATGCAACATCTGGCCAGCAGGGGGAGAACTTATCTCATAGTTCTCGTGGCTGAGAAGGGAGGGGGGGAACTGGGCCAGCCGACACTAAGGGAGACGTTTGTCAGTTTGGCCCCGTTTGATGACCTTTCTCGCCTCTGTTGCTAAGCGAATCACTGCGGGTGATAACTTCGTAACCTGGTCGTTAAGTGAACCTGGCTTCCCCATTGTTTGTCAGACGGTCGCAACAGGGGATTGCGTGAAACCCCCCCGCCCGGACACCGTGACCGTCATAAATACGAGCGCCCGAATGTTGATCATGGGAATCCTGCGACGGTCGTAACTCTGAAACACGGCCGTCAACCCCCTTGTGCAGGACTTTGAACGGTCACGAAACGAAACCAAGACGGTCTAGCGACAAATGCCTTTCTTCCCTTGGGAGTTTCCGGTCTCCCCAGTCTCAAACTCCTCCTCGGGAAGGGGTGCCTTTGAGGTCATCCATCCCACTCGGAGTCTGGCGGAGGAGAAACTGGGCGGAGCGAATGCCGGTTTTGTTCTCAGGAGGGAAAAGGGGGAACCAGGGTTTCAACCTGTCGGGGCGCCCCCCCCTCCCAGCGGGCACAACCTCGCATTCGTGTCCAGAGAAGGCGACGGGGACCCCCCCATCTCTGCACCCCTGCCTTCCCCCCCCTTCCCAGAATCAGCTCTTTTGAAGCGGCCAGCTTCCCTGCCTGCCAGGGAAGGGAACTCTGCGCATGCTCAAAGCTGCCATCTTCACCGCCTTGCTTTGTACATCCCGCCCCCCAACGTCTCCCCCCCTTCCAGGCTTGGTACATCTCCCCCCAACATCTTCCCCCCTTCCAGGCTTGGTACATCCTTTATCCTTTGCAGCAGCTGAAAGCCCCCCCTTGACTTCCCTCCATTCGGAGAGCAGCACCCGGCGGCTGTCTGTCTCACGTTGCCCGTGGCAACCAGCTATCTGGAGGGGGGGTGAGGGTGAGGCCAGGGATGTGTCTGGGAGGAGCAAGGATTTCCCTCAAGGGGGGGGAGGCGGGCATTGCTCCTGCCGCAGCTGCCTTTGTTTACCCACTGGCTGGAAGTGCCCGGGAGAGACAAGCCACCTGGCACCCAGGAGGGAGGGAGGACGGCGCCTGGCCTCTGCCCCCCAACGTGGCAAGGAGAGGCAGCCCTGCCTGGATACTGGGGAGGGGGCTGGGGCTGAGGAGGGGGCTGCCCCGCTTGCTCTGCCCTCCAAAATGGCCGAGAGAGGAAAACTCACAGAAACACACAGAGAGAGACACATACACACATACGTAAACAAAGGGGTCCACTGAAGCCTCACTAGGCTCCTCCACTCAGCCCCCTTACCCCCAGCCCTTGAAAGACCCCTGCCCAGCACATCCTGTGGGGAGGGGGCACTTCAGCTGCACCCCTTTCTACAGATACGGTCCCTCGGCAGCAGATCTCACAATTTCCAAAAGGATCAACCCACCGGATCCCCCCGACCCAGAATCCTGGCCAGTTTGGTTCCCTTCCCAACAGAAAGGACCGGGCACCGCAGGATTGCATGCGTGGAAGCCGATGACACACACACACACCCTTGGGAGCTGGCAGGCCCTACTACAACTCTCGGCGCCCCCCAAGCTGGTTCCACCGTTGATCTAGACCAGGGGTCCTCAAACTTTTCTAGTGGGGGGAGGGGATGGTTCTGCGCAAGCGGCGGTCGAGTACACGCGTGTATGCAGCTCCATTCGCACGAGGGCGCACTCGGCCGCCGCTTCCGCGGCCCGGTTACAAACGGGCTGCAGCCCAATGTTGGGTCACAGCGCGGGTGTTGTGGACCCCTATTCCAGAGCCAAAGGGGCGAAGCTGGACCCGGGGGAGGAGATGGCTAACATCCCTTAACATATAACCAGAAAGCTGCCACTGTCATATTGGGGGGGGAGTTGGGCCAGGACCACCCTCTGATTCTGGCTGCTGCGGTTGAGAGGGCGGGAAGGATAAGGGACCCTCCTCTCCGCCGGACGGATGTTAGCCGGGCAGTGACTGAGAGTCCCGTTCAAGGACATCCGCGGGCCTCTTAACTGGGGTGTCTTTTCATACATGCTCCCCCTTTCTCAGGCTGAGTTGGGTGGGTGGCCCCCCTCCTCACCCTCCTCACCCTGCAAGCCCTATGGCCTTGGGGGGGCACCAAAGGGCGCCCCTCAGCTGCCGGGATCAGATGCCGTGGCCCTTCGGCAGCATCAGTTCCCGGGGGAAACAGGTGATTCCGGGGCAGCCTCCGAGCCAGATTCTCTCCCCACCTCCCCCCAACTCCGGGGTGCAATTTTGGGGTGCCGCCGATGGGAACCAGGCGAGGCCGCCCCGAGGGCAGACTCGGCGGCGTCCCCCTCTTCATTACGTCCTGCGTTATGTTTTGCCGCTCACCGATCGAAACAAAACTATGGATTAACCTCTTGACTGACCCAGATAGGCGCGGGGGGCAGGGAAGGGGGGGACAAAAAGGAGACAGCCTCTAAAAGGGGAGCGTCTTCCTAGGCCTCGGTCGAGTTTTCCAGAAGGGAAGGGTGAGGCCCACCCCAAAGTTCACCCCAAATTGTTCTGAGGTCACCCCACAGGTGGTAATTTGGCGGTCGGGAAAAACGTACCTCTGTGCTCAGTGTTATCCTTAATATATTGGGGTGACTTTAAGGTGAGGGATACAGGTTCAAATCCATCCTTTGCTCCCCCCGCCGTCCTCTGCTCTAACAACCCAGAAGGGGGAGGGACCCTGCAAGACACCAGCGAAAGACCCCCATCTTCACCCTCCAATTTCAGTGTGTGCTATTCTGTGGGGTTATCATGACACCCCCTCCCCTCCCCAGCCCAGACAGACCCAAACCAAAATTGCCTCTAAAAGAATGGGGGGGGGGCTGGCAGGCAGAGGTGGTCCAAAAGGAATTTACGCAGTCAACTTACAATACTTCACTTAGTGACCGTTTGAAGTTACAACGGCGCTGGAAAAAAAGAGGATCGTTTTTCACTCTTACAACCGTTGCGGGATCCCCGTGCTCGCTCGATTTGCACTAGGGTGCTCGACAACTGACTCACACGACAGTCGCAGATCCCCGGAGTCACGGTATCCCCCGTTTGCGACCGTCCGACAAGCAAAAATCCAGGGGGGAAGCAAAACTCACTTTACAACCCGTATCACTAAGCGAACTTCTGCAGGGATTCACTTCGCCAAGGGGGCGAGGAAGGTCGTAAAATGGGGCAAAACTCACGGACAGAAACGGTTGGGATCGTACGTCGAGGACTACCTGAGGCGGGGGAGGGGCAGACGAGGATCGGCCGATCGGACGCCATGGGACCTTATTTACGGGCAATTAATCGAAGGAGCCCTCTGATTACAGGGAGTCCTCAGCTTTACGACGCCGATGGGGAGCGGAATATCTACAGCTAAGTGAGGAGGCCACTTAATGATGGCAAGCGAGGCACGTCCCCCTTTCTGTCTCCAGCGATTCATTTAGCCAAGGTGGCGAGAAGAGTCGTCTAACGGGGCACAACTCACTTCACAAATGTCTCGCTTAGCAACCTAAATTCTGGGCTCCATTGCGGTCGTAAACCGAGGACGACCTAGATTGCGGGCCCTCGTCCGGCACAAACCCTTTTTGGAAATGTTCACTTGATCTGGAAAAACGAGCGTCATTTCTTGGGTTATCAGTTCGACTGGGGATCCACAACCGCCAGGCTGCAGACTTGATACCGGGCTACAGTTAAGAACTGGGCCACAGGACTACCTGTAATCAGAAGACTCCGAACTTAATTAACTATGAGAAAATTGTGATTTATAAAGACATTTTGAATACTGAAGGGAAACTAACAACCAGACGAGAACTGGAAAAACAGGGCCTAGATCTATCACGGGGGCCACCCCTGCAAATTCAAACGAGAAACGAAAAAGAGGTTAAAACGTCTGGATTTTACAAAGAGCAGACAAAATTTCATTGGATGTTATTGACATCCGATGAAAAATCGATTAAGAAACTGTATATGTGAAGTTTAAAGATGGAAGAGGAACAAGTTAAAGAAACAGGGGTAATATGGCCAAAAAACTTAAAGAGTTCGAAAACCAGCAAAGCCTTTGGGAAAGAAATTGTAAAATAACAAAGGCGGTGGCTAACAAAGATAACCTACATAAAATGTTTTACAGATGGCACTTAATAGATGTGAGGTTAGCGAAAAAGTTTAAAAATATGTCTAGCAATTGTTGGAAATGGAGACAAAAACCAGGCACATATTATCATCTTTGGGGGACGTGTCTTAAAGCCAAAAGATTTTCGTCAAGAATACATCTATGGTTAGAGCAAAGGATTAAAAAAACACGTAGATTTTAAGCCAGAATTATTTCTGTGAGGTATAATTGTAGGAAATTGTGAGAAGGAATGTGTATACTTAATGTTAGGTGTATTAACTGCAGCGAGAATCGTATGGGATCAACGTTGGAAGGATGAAGAATTACCAGCCGAGGAAGAGATAATTAAGAATATTTTAGATTGTGCAGAAATGGACAGACTGACGCTGAAAATGAAAGAGAAAGAAGATTCAGAATACTTTAGAACGGAGGTCACCAACAACCTTTGTCGTTGAAGGACCGGAGGAAAAGGGAGGGAGAAGCACTTTACACGCGTGTGTACGTGCGTGCGCACGGGGCCCCGAGCACGCACGCACTGCAAACGAGGTGGGGCTAGTGCCTGCGTGATACTCACTAGCCCTGCCCCGTTCTTGTGTGGTGCAGCGTCTTCTTTCTGCGTCCCGCGGTACGACGGCGGCTGTTTTTGCGCCCCACGGCGCGGCGGTGGCCCGTTTCCACGCCATGTCCATTTTTGTGCAGCGTGGCGGTGTCCCATTTTCATGCCCCGAGGTGCGGCAGCAGCAGCCCGTTTTCACACCCTGAGGCGTGACGGCCTGTTTTCGTGGCTGAGGTGTGGCGGCCTGTTTTCACACCCTGAGGCGTGGGGGTGATGGCCCGTTTTCCCACCCCCAGGCATGGCGGTGGTGGCCTGTTTTTGCACTCTGCGGTGTGGTGGTGGCGGCCCGTTTTCACACCCCGAGGCGTGACGGCCTGTTTTCATGGCTGAGGTGTGGCGGCCTGTTTTCACACCCTGAGGCGTGGCGGTGGCGGCCCGTTTTCCCACCCCCAGGCGTGGCGGTGGCGGCCTGTTTTCGCACTCTGAGGTGTGGTGGTGGCGGCCTGTTTTCACACCCCGAGGCATGGCGGTGGCGGCCTGTTTTCACACCTTGAGGCATGGTTGCGGCAGCCTGTTTTCACACTCTGAGGTGTGGCGGTGGCGGCCGGTTTTCACACTCCGAGGCGTGGGGGTGGCGGTTCATTTTCCCACCCCAAGGCGTGGGGGTGGCGGCCCGTTTTCACACCCTGAGGCGTGGCGGTGGTGGCCCATTTTCGCGGCTGAGGCGTGGCGGCGGAACCTGTTTTCATACCTCGAGGCGTGGCGATCGCAGCCCGTTTTCGTGGCTGAGACATGGCCGCGGCCCGTTTTCACACCCTGAGGCGTGGCAGCAGCGGCCCCTTTTCACACCTCGAGGCGTGGCGGTGGTCCATTTTTGCACCCGGCGGCTGCATCGCTAGCACAAGTGAGGGGGTGTGCATGCACACACGTGCACACTGGCCAGCCTGTCCCGTGACCCGGTGGCCAGTAGGCCACCGCCCACTACCACAAGTTGGGGGTCCCTGCTTTAGAACATGGGATACCTTTTATCGATGGCTGGAAAAACGTGGTAGAGAGAAAGGAGTTTAACATGCATTAGCAAGCTAAATATTGGAACCCAGACAATACGTTGCTGATAAAATATTAAGCATCTGGGACTATAAAAAAATTAATAAAATATTGAAGAAGAAAAAAAAGAAGACTCAAAAGCCACTGGCCGGTTTCTCTCCCTCCCTAAGGGAGGACTCGTGAACTGACCCCGAAGTTTTACCGCACGGGGTGGGGACAAGAGAGGGGGATCCGGCCACAGGACCGAGGGCAGAGAAAATGGGGGGGGGGGAATGGGGGAGAAGAGGCAGCCGCCCCCCCCCCATGGTGATGGAGAGGAGCAGGTGCTCCCAGGGAAGAGGAGGACGGCGCCGACAACAACGAGGACGGACAGACGGACAAAAAGGGCTGAGTCACAGAGGCCAGCAAGGCGGGCAGGGAGGCGAGAGGCCGCACCGCTCCTTGCCAACCGCACAAAGCAGCTGGATGAAACAGACCAGCCTGTCTCCAGGGCCGGCCAGGCGAGAGCAGCCTGTAAACAAACCCAGTCGCGACGGATGGGCAGGCAGAGCAAGACAACCTCCCCTCTGCTGCCTCTGGTCTGTGTAAGGGCGAAGAAGGCAGCACCGCCTCCTCCTGCAGCCGTCTTGAAGCCGAGAAAAACAGGGCTGCCCACCAGCCTCGTGTCTGACTGCTTATCTTCTTGCTGGGGTCCCGGCAAGGTCCAGGATAAAATTCCATCCCTCCGACAGAAGAAGCGCACACACACACACACACACACACACACACACACTGCGAGGAGGACAGCAGGCAACAGCCGGAGCCCCCTGGAGAACAAGTTAGAAAAGGAATCTGAAGTTCATCTCCTTGAATTTCCCCAGGGACACTCCTGCTTCCCCTTCCTAGAATCACAGGGCTGGAAGGGACCTCGGAGGTCATCTAGGCCAACCTCCCCGCTCAAGCAGGAGACCTTTAGAGAATTACAGAGTTGGAGGTCATCTAGCCCAACCCCCCGCTCAAGCAGGAGACCCTTACAAAATCACAGAGTGGGAAGGACACCCTGGAGGTCATCTAGTCCACCCTTTGCTCAAGCAGGAGACACAGAATCACAGAGTGGGAAGGGACCTTGGAGGTCATCTAGTCCACCCTTTGCTCAAGCAGGAGACACAGAATCACAGAGTTGGAAGGGATCTTGGAGGTCATCTAGTCCACCCTTTGCTCAAGCAGGAGACACAGAATCACAGAGTTGGAAGGGATCCTGGAGGTCATCTAGTCCACCCTTTGCTCAAGCAGGAGACACAGAATCACAGAGTTGGAAGGGAACTCGGAGGTCATCTAGTCCAACCCCCAGCTCAAGCAGGAGGCCCTTACAGAATTCTCACAGAGTTGGAAGGACCTTGGAGGTCATCTAGTCCAACCCCCTGCTCAAGCAGGAGACACAGAATTACAGAGTTGGAAGAGACCTTGGAGGTCATCTAGTCCAACCCTCTGCTCAAGCAGGTGACCCTTACCGAATGACAGAATCACAGAGTTGGAAGGAACCTTGGAGGTCATCTAGTCCAACCCTCTGCTCGAGCAGGAGACCCTACACCTACACCATTCCGGAAAAATGGCTGTCCAGTCTCTTCTTAAAAACCTTCAGTGAGCTGAGATCTGAATTTTGACTGACAGCAGACTGCCATAATCCAGGCAACCGCCAGAGGGCGGCACGCCAGGACTCTTTCCGCGCCCCCGAATGGTCGTGCTGAGTATTGCAATCAACATATTTAGGAAAAGCAGCTGACCTCTTTCCCAGCTTCAATCCTTAGCAATGGAAGCCAAAGAAGAACTGGTTTATGGGGGTGGGGGTGGGGAAGGATGGGACAAGGGAGAGTGACCCCCCCCTTTGTGGTCCTGCATTCCGATTCAGCTATAAGCAGCTCCGTCTCTCAGGCAACGGGGTCAAGGGCTGGGCAAGGCTTTTTCTGGGCATGCTTCCAGAGATCTGGGGTGGTCTTATCAGCTCCCCCCCCCGCATCTCCTCCCCTTCGTGGGGATCGAGAGGCCCAAAGGAGTGAGGCAGGAAAAAGCAGATGGGAAACAACAATTTGTCTGTTCCTGCCTGAGCAGGGGGTTGGACTAGAAGACCTCCAAGGTCCCTTCCAGCTCTATTCTATTCTATTCTATTCTATTCTATTCTATTCTATTCTATTCATTCTATTCTATTCTATTCTATTATTTTCTATTCTATTCTATTCTCCTATCCCATTCCATATTTTCTATTCTATTCTATTCTATTCTATTCTATTCTATTCTATTCTATTCTATTCTATTCTATTCTATTCTATTCTATTCTATTCTATTCTATTCTATTCCATTCTCTATTTCTATTCTATTCTCTATTCTTATTCTATTATTTTATTATTCTATTATTCTATTCTATTCTTTATTTCTATTCTATTCTCTATTCTCTATTCTTATTCTATTATTCTATTCTATTCTATTATTCTATTCTATTCTCTATTTCTATTCTATTCTCTATTCTTATTCTATTATTCTATTATTCTATTATTCTATTCTATTCTATTCCCTATTTCTATTCTATTCTCTATTCTTATTCTATTATTCTATTATTCTATTCTATTCTTTCTATTCTATTCTATTCTACCCTATTCTACCCTACCCTATTCTATTCTATTCTATTCTATTCTATTCTATTCTCTATTTCTTTTCTATTCTATTCTCTATTCTCTATTCTTATTCTATTATTCTATTCTCTATTCTATTATTCTTTCTATTATTCTTTTATTCTATTATTCTATTCTATTCTATTCTATTCTCTATTTCTATTCTATTCTCTATTCTCTATTTCTATTCTTATTCTATTCTATTCTATTCTATTCTATTCTATTCTATTCTATTCTATTCTCTATTTCTATTCTTATTCTATTCTATTCTATTCTATTCTATTCTATTCTATTCTATTCTATTCTATTCTATTCTATTCTATTCTATTCTATTCTATTCTATTCTCTATTTCTATTCTATTCTCTATTTCTATTCTTATTCTATTATTCTATTATTCTATTATTCCATTCCATTCCATTCCTGTCACTTGTCAGCTGGGAAAGGGGTGGTGGTGAAGAGGGGCTGATATCCTACCCAGTGCCAGGTGGGCACTGAAGCAGGGTTAGAAAACACCCTAAGGCCATCTCTGGGAAATAGACCCTGGAGTGGGAAGACTGGAAACAGCCGTGGGGCATTACCAAGACCCCCAGTACAGCCAGCCAGCCAGGGGACAATTGCACACCAGGGCAGGGGACATACTGGGGGGGGGGAGAGCAGAAGGTGAGGAAGATTAAAGGATTAAACTTAGTCCCAAAAGTAATGGGCACTTTGGGTGCAACCCCCAAAACATCTGGAGCGACCGTCGGCATTGACAAATTCACCATCGGTCAACTTCAACCAGCAGCTCAGAACGGCTGAAATCCGGCCACGATACTTTCTAATACCCTCAAAACAACCCCGTTTGCCTCGACAGGGAGACAAATTGGACTTCGACAGGTAGACACATCTGCCAGATCCGTCTGAACATCTGGCTGGAACCTCTGAACGGAGCATTAATAACCCCTGGCCCAGAGAAAAATCCCCATTAGTCAATTGCAAAAGGCGGCTTTATAGGGAACAGCTGACATCCCGAGACAATCCCTTCAATGGATATTAAAGAGAAAACATCTGGCCTCTCCCTGGTCCAGCTGGACCAAAATGCCAAATCTACTCCGAACATCTGGCTGGCCAGCATATAGAAAATTCTAATATTTATACTATACTTATCATAATTTTAATATAATAACCATTTGCATACCCTGCTTTTTTCTCAGGGAGTTAAGGTTGTCTGCCGAGGGGATATTCCTTCTTTCTATGCTCCCGCTTGTTGCAGGTAGGCAGGCAGTATGCAATTTGATATCAAAGATGAGAAAGGCGGGATATAAATAAATATATCCTTGACAGCCGGGAGGAGAAAAGAATTCCAGGTGGCCTTTTTAATTAGAGCTTCTTTGCCATGCAACAAATAAACCATCGTATTCAACGGGCCGTGTACGCTTCTCCAATTCCCCCCCCCCGAAGTTAAGTCCATCAAGAAAACGAAAGAGGAAAAAGGCCGGTAGGGACGACCGTATATTCCTGAAAATGATACCCACAAGATGCTTTATTCATGCGAAGGAAAACCGACACGCAAGACGCCCGTTTGGAGAAACATGATCGGAGAAACACGATCGGAGGATCCCTCCCAGCTCTGTCAGTCTATGACTCTGTAAGGATCTCCTGCTTGAGCAGGGGGCTGGACTAGAAGACCTCCAAGATCTCTTCCAGCTCTGTTATGATTGCTTGAACTGGGGGTTGGCCTAGAAGACCTCCGAGGTCCCTTCCAGCTCTATTATGATTGCTTGAGCTGGGGGCTGGACTAGAAAACCTCCAAGGTCCCTTCCAGCTCTATTATGATTCATTGCTTGAGCAGGAGGCTGGGCTAGAAGACCTCCAAAGTCCCTTTCAGCTCTGTTATTCTGTAATTCTGTAAAGGTCTCCTGATCGAGCAGGGGGTTGGACTAGAAGACCTCCAAGGTCCCTTCCAGGTCTATTCTGATTCATTACTTGAGTAGGGGGCTGGACTAGAAGACCTCTAAGGTCCCTTCCAGCTCTGTTAGTCTATTATTCTGTAAGGATCTCCTGCTTGAGCAGGGGGCTGGACTAGAAGACCTCCAAGATCCCTTCTAGGTCTATTCTGATTGATTGGTTGAGTAGGGGGCTGGACTAGAAGACCTCCGAGGTCCCTTTCAGCTCTATTCTGATTGCTCGAGCAGGGGGCTGGACTAGAAGACCTCCGAGGTCCCTTCCAGCTCTATTCTGATTGCTCGAGCAGGGGGCTGGACTAGAAGGCCTCCGAGGTCCCTTCCAGCTCTATTCTGATTGCTCGAGCAGGGGGCTGGACTAGAAGGCCTCCGAGGTCCCTTCCAGCTCTATTCTGATTGCTCGAGCAGGGGGCTGGACTAGAAGGCCTCCGAGGTCCCTTCCAGCTCTATTCTGAGGCCAGAAGGGAATCCCTCTTGGGAAAGTGAAGCGAGTCCGGGCAGGGAACGTTCCCTTCTCCCAGCGGATGGAAGGATCTCTTTTGCAAAGGGCTAAGGTTAATCGCAAACACGGGGACAACAACAGACACACACTGCACAACGCTGTGTGTGGCCGCTCCAGGCTCCCCCCCCCTTGAGCCCTGCGTCCCCCATGTGCACATCAGCTGCTGTGCCGGCTAAGTGACACCCCCCCCCTCCTCCTCTGCAGGGGCCGAAGAATTTGAAGTATTTTCCTTCGGCTGCGGAAAAGTCTGCACGCAACTCCAGGCGGGCGTCCCCGTTGGCGCCAAGTCGCGTGCAGAGCGCAGAAACAGCCCCCCCCAAAATAAATGTTGGGCTGTATGGGATCTCCTGCTCCTTCCTTCCTTCCTTCCTTCCTTCCTTTCTTTCTTTTTCTCTTTCTTTCTTTCTTTCTCTCTCTTTCTTCTTTCTTTCTTTCTCTTTTTCTTTCTTTCTCTGTCCCCCTTTCTTTTTCTTTCTCTTTCTCTCTCTTTCTCTCTCTCTTTTCTTTTTTTCTTTCTCTTTCTTTCTTTTTCTCTGTCCTTCTCTCTCCCTCTTTCTCTTCTCTGTTTTCCTTTATCTCTCTCTCTTTCTCTCTGTCCCCCTTTCTTTTCTTTCTTGCTTTCTTTTTTCTCTATCTCTATCTCTCTCTTTCTCTTCCCTTTTTTTCTTCTTTCTTTTCTTTTTTCTTTCTCTCTGTCCTTCTCTCTCCCTCTTTCTCTTCCCTGTCTTCCACTTCCTCTTTGTTTCTCTCTCTCCCTCTTCCTTCCTTCCTTTTCTTTCTTTCTCTTTCTCTGTCTTTCTCTTTTTTCTGTCCTTCTCTCTCCCTCTCTTTCTCTTCACTTTTTCTCCTCTCTCTCTCTCTCTTTCACGTTCTCTCTCTTTCTTTCTTTCTCTTTATTCTTTCTCTTTCTCTCTGTCTTTTTTTATCTGTCCTTCTCTCTCCCTTTCTTTCCCTCTTTCTCCCTTTCTCTTTTTCTTTCTTTCTCTTTTTTCTCTTTCTGTCTTTCTTTTTCTCTGTCCTTCTCTCTCCCTCATTCTCTCTCTCTCTCACCCTCTCTCATTCTCTTTCTCTCTTTGTTTCTCTCTCCCCTTTCTCCCTCTTTTTCCTTCCTTCCTTCCTTCCTTCCTTCCTTCCTTCCTTCCTTCCTTCCTTCCTTCCTTCCTTCCTTTCCTTCCTTCCTTCCTTCCTTCCCTTCCCTTCCCTTCCCTTCCCTTTCGAAACAAAGAGCACAACTTTGCAATCCCAGCAGATAAAATGTCAAGGACGAGTAGGGAAATAATTTCGGATGAGTCGTACAAAAAAAAAAAAAAAAAAAAGCACTGGTGGGAATGCCCAAAGGCGCAAAAACGTTGGAATTTACTAAAGAACTGGCTGGAGGAAATTTTGCTAACAGATATAGAGGTCCAACCGGATTTTTTTCTTATTTGGGAATTATAGAAAGAAAATATGAGAAAGATACAAACTATTTATTACTGCATATAGTCACAGCGGCACGAACGGCCTTCGCTCCAAAATGGAAAGAGGAAGATATTCCAACCGAAGAGGAGATATTGCTGAAAATATTCAACTGCGCAGAAATAGACAGACTCACTTTGGAACTCAAGGATAAAAATGAAACTAAGTACTGCAAAATCTGGAAACAATTTTACGATTGGATCGATAACAAGACAAATGGATAGTGTTAGAACAAAAAAATGGATGTTATTATAGACAAGTGCATGTTTAAGAGATAAATAAATATGCAGAAATGAGGGGGAAAGGATTAACACTACATGATATTTTGCTGAAATAAGGAACAAAGCTTAAGAATTATATGTTCAGATGAATAGTGATATTATTGTCAAGTGACGGAAGATGCATGGAACCAGGGATGTCATATCTATGTCCAATGTTTTTTTTTTAATTTTGTATTATCAATAAAAAACTTTACAAAAAAAACACAAAACCCCATGGTTGCTTTTCTGCACAAATGTTGCAACTTCCAGATTGTGTAGAAACCTTTGAAAAAAAGAAATATATGGCAAATCCACCAGAGGAGCCGGACAAGAAACATTTGTCGGGAAAACTGTGGAAGGTCCAGCCTTGAAAAAAATCCCGTTGGACACATTATTTGGGGGGGGGGAAGGAATTGAGCAATGATTGACAGACGGGGTTTTAAAAAAAAGCGACGCTCAGCTGCCTGGAGAAAGTTCAGCTATTTTGCAAATGAAAACAACGTGGCAGAATTCGAAAAAACAACCGGAAACGTTCTCCAAATGACTTCCCCCCCCCACCATCTTCCCCTATATAGGCAAGTCCTCGACTTAACGACGCTTCGTTTAGGGACGGTTCCAAGTTCGGACGTCACCGATTACCCTTTTTCACCCTTTAACGACCCTCGCGGCCGATCAAAATTCAGAGGCTCGGCAACCGGCCCGTATTTACGACGGTCGCCGTGCCCCCCATTTTGCGACCGTCTGACCGGCAAAGTCAAGGGGGGGGGAGGAGGAAGCCGGATTCACTTAACAACCAGCCGACTCGCTTAACGACAGCAACAACGGAGGCAAGAAAGGCTGTATGAGGGGGGGAAAGGGTCTCGCTTCGCGACCGAAATTTTGGAGCTCCCTCGGCGTCGTACGTCGAGGATGGCCGCTGTGAACTGATCAGCTGCAGGGATTCACTTAACCACGGTCGAAACACGGGGACAAAACTCGCCTGATGCATGTCTCACTTAGCGACTGGAAATGTGGGGCTGGGTTCGGGTCGTAAACGGAGGACTTCCTGTATTGAGGCCTTGCTGTCTGTTCCACAGGGCTTCCCAGGGCGGACCCAAATCTTCACCCGAGGTCAACTAGACCACCCCTCGACGCTGCCTTGTTTAAGGAAGGCCTTTGGCAATTTGTGTCACACACCCCTAGACGGAGGGGTACAGAGAGCGCCCTCAATTTGCGACCACAACGGAGCCTCAAATTCCTGACATTTCTGACGGGCGATTTGGACCCGTTTGACGACCGTTCCGGCACACCGTCACGAAGGGAATCGCTGCCCTTGTTAAATTTAGTCCCCCCCCAGTTGTTAACCCCCCTGGACTTTGCGGGCCGGGTCGTCAAAGGGGGGGGTGTCACGTGACGCCGGGACATGGCGACCGTCGTAAAGGTGAGTCAGTGGCTGAGCCTCTGAGTTTCATGAGTCGTCACTCAAAAGTCACTATTTCCAGGACCGTTGTACCTTTGGACGCTCACAAAATGAACTACCTCTAAAAGAGTCGGAAGGGACCTCGGAGGTCATCCAGTCCAACCCCCTGCTCAAGCAGGAGACCCTTACAGAATGACAGAGCTGGAAGGGACCTTGGAGGGCATCTAGTCCAACCACTAGCTCAAGCAGGAGACCCTTACAGAATGACAGAGCTGGAAGGTACCTCAGAGGTCATGTAGTCCAACCCCCTGCTCAAGCAGGAGACCCTTACAGA